>CM034151.1:81132847-81666572 GCA_019776745.2 Taxus chinensis
AGATGGAATGTAACTCTCATATGACATGAATGATTTATATGACAATGGTTGATTCTATGATGGAATCTGTTATGTGTCATTTAACTCCTAAGGACCTATGATCTCACCTAAGTGAGATGACTCACCATGTGAGGTGGAAAATTTCTCAATATGACAAATGAAATAACTCTCACCAAAAATCCCTTCATCGAATATGAGGTAGAGGCATGAAAATCTATAAAAAGAAAGAGAAATACCCTAGACAACTAATAATGATGTGTCATATGGGTCATGACAATTAAAGGCCCAACGCGGTAACCATGTTAAACTATAATTTTTCTAGAAAATAATAAGAGGAGAGGACTAGAAATCCTGAAGAAGATGGGAGGCTACAAAATATCTCACCCTAATAAGAGATCGCAAGTGAAGGAAATTGGCTTCAATTAAGGGCTTAGTAAAGATGTCTACAACTTGATCATAATTTTGACAATACTGCAAGTTGATGACGTCTCCATGAATCAGATCTTATATGAAGTACATATAGATCTCAATATTAATTATTTATTGATGCTAAAACAAATTTTGGAAAATTGATATGATGCTCATGTTGTCTTAGTAAATGGTAATAGGAAATCAAAAGTGAATACCAAACTCTTTTATAATTCCTTACAAAAAAAAAACATTTCATGGTAGCATTGACTACTCCCCTTTATTTTTCCTTTGTAGAAAAAATCCAATCACATTTTAATTATTTATCGACCAAGTGAAATGACCCAAACCAAGAGAGAAACTCTATCCTAAGGTAGACTTCTGATGATTAAGATCATTGGCCCAATAAAAATTTGTAAAACTAACTAGATCAATCTTTGTCCCTCCTAAGTAGTGAATGCCATCAATATGAGTTTTAAAAACATAGTGAATGATCCGCTTTGATTTTATCCAATAGATCTCATGAGGCTCTTGCATAAATTTAGACATGATCCCAATATCATTTGAAAGATCTAACTAAGTTTGTGTCAAATAGATCAATATCCCCACCAATTGGTGATAAAGGGTATTATCAACTAAGGGAGTGGAGAAATCAACAACTAACTTAACCCTGGAAAGGAAAGGATTAGGATATGGCTTAAAATCATTCATGTGAAATCTCACAAGAAAATCAAGGGCAAAATTAGGTTGCAAAATCAAAATTCTTGAGTCAGATTGGGTAATTTGTATCCCAAGAAAGACCTAATTCAGTCAAGGAGACCTTGTTGGAAAATGAAATCTTCACAAAATAAATGATAGAGGAAGAGATACCCATGAGAAACAAGCCATAATCATACAAAATGAGGATGATCATGGAGTTATCCTATTGTAGAATGTAAACAATAGGATCAGAGTGACACCTAGTTAACCCTGATACAAGAAGAAAGGAGTTCATCTTGGCATACCAATCCTAAGGGGCTTGTTTAAGGCCATATAAATACTTATTTAACTTGAAAACAAGAGAGGAAACATGGATATAACCTTGGGTTTGTTCCATATATATCTATTCCTCTAGGTCCCCATAAAGGAAGACATCCATATAACATTCACTCAAGGGACAAGGGAGTGTATTTTTTGCATACACGCTTAGGAGGGGAAATTAATTTTTTCATCCAAACATCTATCTACATTGCTTCATCTAGTTATTTCTCACTATCAAGTGTATCTTGCACAAGAGATTCCTAGGGCGATATTTATACACACATGTAAAAAAATACATAGATTCTAAAATGAGTCTAGTTCTCGGTCATAAGTTCACTCTGTGGGGTGACCTTCGGGGTAGTTAAAACTCCCCATTTGCATATTTTTTTAGAATTTGATGTGTTTTTTTGTTTTACATGTTATCATTGTCTTTGTAGGCTATAGGAGAACTCTACTAAAATAGTGTGACATACAAGATACGAACAACGAAGGTTAGCAACCATCTTACAACACAATAAAATCCCATTTCCTAGCTCCTACATGGTCATAGGAACTCAAAAGAGATGTATGACACCTAGGTTCCCTCACCCCAATACAGGTGCCCTAGTCTAGGATCATCTGGAAGTTCTAGAATTTTCTGAGTGCAGTTATAACAGTCTCCTCCTCATGTTCATCTATTTCTAGTCTATAACACATCATGATTTATTGTGAAATCATCTGAGCTATTATTCCTATATCTCTTTCTTATGATTTCATACTTACTTGCTTATTTATTGTGTCATATTAGATTTATAAGTTGTATATCATTTTTTACATCAGTTAATCTATAATTAGGGTTTTTTTACAAATTTCATTTTTGTTAAAATCATTTGGTGAACCCCACTCGTGATCGGTCATTTGGATCCTTCTTTGGTACATCATATTTTCTATCATGGCTCCTAAGTTTCATCAAATCTCTTTTTATAAATTACTTCACATGCATTCACCTTGCAAAGAGGTTCTTCAAAAATCTCTAGACACCATGTTTCTCCCTAAATATATGGCACCATCTCAAGTAAGCATCATTTTTTATTGTCTCTTCGATGATCCTATTCTTCATGATCCTCCATCCAATTAACCCATCTTAGAGTCAATTCAAGCCTTGCATTATTTATTTAAATATAAAATTCAAGCTATAGACTCAACGATTACATGTCTAAAATATGAAATTCAACATCTCTAGGATGCTTCTCAAGCTCATCCTTCTTCTTCTACATCTCATTCTCCTCATCCTACTTCTATGTCTTCTACATGTGCTCATATCAATGAACCTAAAGTATTACCACTAGTAAAACCTCTCAATTTTGATCACAATGCTAAGTAATATGATATTCTTACTGAGCTCCTTAATCATCAATTGATCAATTTTTCAACTACTCATTGTTATCCTCCTTATTTGCTAGTCAAATGTCATGGTCTCCCATTTTTTTATTATCTTCGAATTAATGGGCATAATGAAAATAATTCCTATGCTTTACAACAAATAATCAAACACCTTGAACTTTGTGGTTTTATCTCTTTTACTACACAATATTATATTTCATGCCCATCTCTTAATGTTACATCTAAATGGGATCCTAAATCTGCTCCTCCTATGACCAATGGGCAACATGTTATCACTTCCAATGTTCCTTCTTTGGTCAATCAAGAATTTCCTATACAACCTACTCCAACTAAGCAATCACCTCTCAATGTCCATTCCCCATCACCTCCTTCTCTCAAGTCTTCTACAACATTACCAAATAAGAAGACACTCACTAAGAAATACCAACAAAGTATCGATGTCCTCTTTCAACTTCCATTGTTTAAGATTACTTCACAACCTCCACTTTGAGTACCAATCATTTTTTTCAAGGAAACTACGACTTACATTGGCCCCTTTAGCAACATCAACTAGATCTCTATATTTCCTAAACTTGGGGGGCATTAAGCTTAGTTCCCCTCTCCTAGCATCATAAGGTGTCTCTCAATTCTATTATTAATATAGACACTGAAAATCTACACTCCCTCATTTTTATCCAAATCATTAAACACAACATTACACAAGAAGTACCCTTTATCTCTATTTGATTAATTAATTAATTTGATTAATTAAATACATATCTTAGACCACATAATATGCCTCCGGTTTTTAATATTTCATAACCACATTTGAAAAATTATTATTTTTTAATAATAATAATATCAAACCTAATCATTTGTTATAATCCCCATGAATCTATTTATTCCATAAATAACCACCTATACACCTATTAAAATATTTTTCACAAAGTTATCTACACATTTATCCTAAATCAAACCTAAATTAGTATGATATAACTTATTTTATCATCTTCTGAAAAAAAAAAAAACATATCTACAAATAACGCAACAAACCTATCCCTTGAAAATACAAATAAGAATCTCAAATTAGCATGAAGTTCCAACTATTTGCTAACCTAAGCCAAACAAACTGAAATTGCTGGTGATTTGGCCAATCGCCAACGATTACTTAAACCCATTTTGCAGTCTCTTTTCGGGATGATCTTCTTACATTTCTAGAGCCTGAGTTTTCTATTAGAATTTATCATTGTTATACTACATCAACATCAACACATTATTATCTAGCATTGGAATTTGAAATCATCCAACAATCTTGGAAACTAATTTGGAGCTTGTTGCAGACTAGAAACTCATCACCTGGCTGCAAGTTTCACTAATTACTCAACCATATCCTATCAAGGTTGAACATCCTTTTATAAATTTATTTCTGTATTTAATCATTTTTATCTGATCATTTAACAACTCAAGCTAGCCTCCTAAAAGAACACAATTTTGAATCAATTGGTTAAATCCTTCCTTTTATCAGTCTATTATTGTTCATCATTAATTGCTATCAATTACTAGAATTCCCTGCAGTTCCTGTGTGCTTTTTTTTCTACAGTTTTATTAAATTATGTCTAATAATCTACATCCATTTGTATTCATCTATTTTTCTGCTAACATTTTATCAAGATTGGATTGTTTAGATGGAAATAGAGGGTTAAGGTCATGAAATAACTAGCATCAACTCATTATCTTTTTTCCATCATCAATTACACTGGGAGAAATACAACATTCTACATGACCTCGAACTATGTTCCATTCTCTCCGACCCTTTGGATAGTTTTAAAAACATCTTTGAATCCACTCAACAAATCCACGAAGCCATAGACGAATTATGGGAAGCCAACATTGATGTTCTACATATCCAAGCAGATTTGGCCTAGTTTGAGTATCAATACAAAGATGCATTAGAAGAATTGAGCTCTGATATTGAATCTAAAGATCAAACCAATTCCAAACACTCATATTTTGATTCCAATTCTGACACAGAAGAAGAAGAACCAGAATACATTTTAGAATTCTTTAAGGAAGAGTATATTGAAGATGAGAGTTCATATTACTATGGAGAAGAAGAACCTAAAACTGCTGAAGAAGAGAGTTCTCCATCCTCTAAGAATTCAAATACTTATTTGGATTTTGATTTCTAAGTATAGTTAATATCTATCATTATTTATTAATTATATGTTTGTAATAAAATTGAAACTTATCACAACATTTTCCATTTGTTATTTATCATCTATCATAGCTTAATTTTCAATCACTTGATTGTAATAGAGAATTAACACCATTTTCAAGAAGTCCTTCGATTTTTAGGTACTGGCCTTTTCTAGGAAATCCACCTAATATTATATTAGTCATATTTTGTTTAGTGTTCGTGATATGCAGGTATTCTCACAGGAAAGGGGCTTATACCTCTTTTATATATAGATCACAACTATCAAGCATCATCTATCCACATCCATGGGTACCTCTAAGCCCCGCCATACTGAGGTTAGGTAAGCTTTATTATCTTACTTATTAAGTTAAGTTGAAGAGGTAAAATTTATTCTATACATCTTGGCACACCCGGTGGGAGCCTGTCCCTTGTCTCTTTGTTTCATTTCATTAATAAAATAACATTTAAAAAAATTTATTATGCTCTATGTGATAATCGCCTGCAATTGGGAAAATTGCCCATGGATTGTTAGTTTGTTTTATTTTCCTATAGTTTGATTTTTACTCCTTGTTTGTTGCTTTCTACTTTTTGTTTCTCCTAAATTGTTTGTAGTTTGTTGTTCCTGTAGAGCTTATTTAATGTATTGTTGGATTTATTGCTTTAAAATTTTCTAAAATAAAAAAATAGGAGCATTTAGTGGTGAGTCCTAAAAATTTCTTATTTGTTTCTAGTGTTGAATTTTGTTTGATTGTCTTCATCAAACACAACATTTTGATTTGGGTTTTAAAACAAACCATTCATCCTTCTTGTTTCACATAGAATTAATTAGGAAGGTAATATATTGAATGCACTTTTCTTTCCCCCACACACAACCAAACCATCTAAACACAAACGTATTTAAAACTATTTCCACTCAGGTGGATACCTACTTGGATTTGATCACCAAGAGGAGAAGTCAACTAAGTGTTCTGGACAAGTATAATCATTTGTCTATCGGTATATATAGACTAAGCACCTGAAACCCTTATTGTTGTGGGACTGTGAAGTGAGGGGGTAGGCCAAAATATAATGCATGTATCGGCAATAATACAAAGTTGGGCCTCACATACCTTTGGTTCTATTAAGGACTCCTTAAACAAATATGAAACCAGCCATAGCTTGCCATTTCCTAGGACCTTTGTTATCTTTTTTACACATTTCACTTTTTTGTAATCAAATCAAGAAAATCTAAAAATCCATTTTGATTTCTTTTGCATGATGTCTGTAATCAACCCATATAGTAACTTGCATTTTAAGGTGATTGTTTTTATTTTTAGTGTTTTTTACAATGGTACAAACAAGACAACATTCCCACAACCAAACTTCTGAAAACATATCTCAACCATTATCCACACCCTTGCAACAAAAATTCCACTATCTACTCCATTGTATACCCCATTATCTACCCTATATCTGCACCATTATGACCTTACACAACCTTATCCTTATCTTTCTCTACACCATCACAACACCAACTACCATTTTATAAACCAATTATGGATACTCCTCTATCTGATGGTCAACAAACCTGGAATGAAATAGAAGAAAAATTTAATGAGGAAATGAGACAACAACTCTTAGATTCTTCACGTTAGTTTCACAATCAAATTTTCTATACATTTGAATAAGAAGAAACTGAACAACCATACTCCCCTAACTCATAATCAAAATCTTCTGAACCTACTTTCTTTGAAAGAGGAGACCCTATTTTCACAAAAATGTTGGATTCAAATTCCATTTCTCTCAATGCCTATCTGACATCTAGGGGTCTTCAAACCCATCCATTCACACCTGAACCATCATGAAACATTCCAGATCCTTTATCTGGCTCTTCAAAATAACTTGAACCTGAACCATCCTCAAACATTCATAATTCTTTATCTGGATCTTCACAACAAATTTAACCCAAACCAACCTTGAATATGACCGATCCTCTATCTAGTTCTTCACCCCCATTGATTCAAACATAAAATATGAATCCAAACCACCACTCTATGTCCCTAATCCTTCATTTGGGGTTTCACATCTTATTGATCCAAACTACCAACCTTTCATTCAACAAATACATTCATATCCACCTTTAAGTCAACCTGAAATGTCATAAGTTGTGTCTTCCATTCATATTCTTAGTCTTCATATGGTTTCCTATCAAGACACAACCACCCAATAACATACATCCTCACCCTAGCCTTCTAATGGTTCAACACCCCCGCAAAACAATACTAGTGCTTCATCATCTACCTGTCTAGTATCCTCGGTTACTCAAACACCTCCAATGATTTATGTTGCCGCATCCACTATTATATCTCAACTAGTTAGTAGTATTCATAATATCACCATGTCCATTCTAACAACTAGTCCTTTAATCAATACCATTGTTATTACCACCACTCACCTTGTTTCAAAATACATACCACAACCATCGCAACCATTAATCTTCATACCACACTCTTATCATACTCAAAACATTCCACAATAAACACCATCTTATACTTCCTTTGCTATGCCCTTTTAACAACCACTTCCTTATTCATAACCACACCCTTACCAACATATACAAACTTCACAACCTTTAACATCACAATAGTATATTCCAGAAAAAAAATTCCACAACAAAAAAAGATTCCACTTACGTATAAAATTCCTTCACAACAATACATACCTCAACAAAACATTATGCTTACTTATAACATTCCTCAGCAAAGTGTTCCACAAAAAAATATGCATTCACAATAGAGCATTCCTTCTTAATAGTATATTCCTCAACAATACATTCCTCAACAGAATATTCCACTTCAACAAAACATCCCACAAAAAATCATTTCACAAAAATATACCACAAAAAAGGTTCCTTATCAGAAAAATGTTCCTCAATAGCACACTCCTTATCAACACAACATCCCTTAACTATACCAGATGTATTCATAACCTAGCTAGTTTGCATTTCAACTTGATTCATCCTCCCAGCAACTAACACAAATTGATCCTCTTCAAGCTCTCATGAATCATATATCTATTCTAGAATCTTCCTCATCTACACCAAAAATGTTATCTCATATGATCAAATCTACAATGAACATATCCACCACTCAGTCCCGTACAAGGCATATCCACTTGATTGGGAACTTAAAAAAATTATTAAATTTTTTAGTAAGGAAGTGTTATCCCATTTCACCTCACTTGTGAAATGGGATAAAAAAATAAGTATCACACCATGAAATTAATATGGATTCTCTTGTAGGAGAAACAACAAATATGGTAATTTGTCTCAGTAATTTCCCAACATCTTCATATGCTCTAGTGAACTTGAGGAATCCTAAAATTTCCATAAAATGTTTCAAGGGGGTAAAAATTTCATATGGAATGTTTTCAAATCTTTGGGTAACTCATGGAGCTAATAAAAAAGGGGTGAGTTGGTGTAAACACCACTGAGTTATTCTAATTGTACCAAGCCACTCTATTGAGAAAATTGAGCCTAATTGTGAGGAGACCGAGCTATGGTTTTGAGCTATTTTAAAGAAGGTCTGGCATTGGTAAGAGAATGGTAACTGTAGAACTCAAACCTGAGCCATTTTGAATGAGTGAGATAACATTCATTACCAAGATGATAAAATTATTTGGAACAAGCTGCGTCAATTTCGCATTGGACACAAAGTCCCTTAAAAGCTAAATCGAGGCCCTCAGAGTTTAATATATATGGTGCAATAGGCCAAATCAGACGGGTCTTACGAAAGACTTGTATCAAGACTGTGACATATAAACAAGAAACAAAAACTCTCCATTTCCTAGAGCCATGGAAAAGTGTAATGTGAACTGAGCCTCGTGTATTGACGAAATGTTGTAAAGCTCCCAGTTGCTGGAGTGAGCTTGAAAGGGAGTGTGAGGTTCTTGGTCACAATAAGGTTGCATGACTGAGAATCACCAAACTATTCAGATCAAAGGCATGGACTGACAACATTACCAAATGATCATGTATGGCTTGTACAATAAAGACTAAATGCAAAGATTTTAGCAACTCAATGGTTTTGCATTAAGAAGAATGAGGTTTTCCAGAATCTGTGAGTACCAAGTCATTTCCTTGTAGAAGGACCGAGCTCTCTTTGTTACTCACTAATTTGCATTTAAAAGAGGTCAAGCTCTGCTTGACAAACAACTAAGCCAAGTAATGACAAGGGCTAAGATATTTCTCTAAGGGGATCGAGTCCTAGTTCAACGATGGAGATACATGAATTGAGATAAGCATTGATGATTCTAATGTCATACTAAAACCATGAGTCATTAAAGGTCTTAGCAAGATCTCAGGTTACTTTTATGGTGGTTCACTTAGGAAAACAAACCAAGTGAGATCGATGAGGAAAGTCATGGAAAGTGGGCCCATGGAAGCAAAGTTGGGGTGTGTAGGGCCACCACGTGGCCACTTGGTGCATCCTTAGAAGGGTGAAGAAAATTGGAGGCCCCAATTTAGAATGGGACCTCCATGTAGAGCAAAACTACCATGAATGTATCAGGATTGAGGATGGTCAACACGACACACAACCAACGATCCATGTGGAGGTGTCACAAAAGTGGAGGTGACACAGACTGAAGGACTAAGCAAAACTCATGAGCATAGGCCCAAGGCCCAGAAGGTCATATACAAAACATGGATAAAAAACTCAGCGCCAAGGAAAAAAGTGACTCGGTCATGCGGGGAAAACATGGGGCACCCAAAGAAATGTAGGTAGAGATGATTCAATGGTGAGCTCGACATCCAAGAGATGTGTCGGTGTGTAATGGGGTGAATGACTCGGTGAACTTGCTAGTTGCAAACACAACGGTGCCAAGCTGAAATTACTAAATAGGGAACTTGACACATACGGGTAGGTCAGACCATAATGTGAATAAAATATTGATCTTGATGGTTGCAAAGGTATAACTCAGCGCTGATTTGGGTACTAAAAGGTAGGTCAGCCATGTAGAAAGTCACACAACACCAAACGCATAGAAGTGGTAGATGACTTGGCCGACAAAGAAGTGAGTCCGACCAATGGTAGTCGAAAGTATGGGGAAACTTGATCTGCAAGGTGACTTGGCACATTTGAGTATGGGTTAGTCATAGGTGTGTGACAAAGAGCTCATAAAATGGTGAGTCAAGTGCTCGGTGCCTACAGAGGCATGTAAGGAGACAACGAGGCATGGAGTGAGTGTCCAATGTAATCGAGCCAACTCAACTCAGCTTTCTGAGCTGGCCAGCATATTCAATGCCTTAAAAAATTGAGACTCACTTACCATGAAAAGGATATTAAAATCAAATGATGATGGATCCACAGGTTATTTAATGTAATATCATTCAGAAGATATGCAAAAAAGATTGGAGAAAGAAAGAAAATCTTTAAATTGAATTTTACAGCTAAAGAATTCAGTTCCACAGTTTGGTGGAGTTGAAGAAATGCCTGGCAAATTGCAAGAGGAGCTGCAGTACACTCGGATGATCGTAAATTTTTAGCATCCCTCAATATATTTTACACAAAATTGGTCTCTGTTCGAATCATGGAATCGGAGAACTGACATAAAAAAGGTAAGAAATTCTAGAATTGATGAAGATTTGATAGTGAATTTCCTAGAAAACGAGCCCAGATCAGTTTGGTAGTTAGATGGTGGTTGGAAATGCAATTAATAAGCATGGACAATGATTTCTTCTCTAATTTAGGTCATGGGACAACATAGAGAGCATTTTTCAAGAAAATTACCATTAATTTCACTAATTTATTACATCTTGCAAGTGGTTGAAAAGGCAGTTTTGGGATTGTTCTTTCTTTAAAGGCAATTTTGGGATTATTCTTTCTCTCTCTCCTCATTCTATAAATTGTAATCTTGGGATCATTTTTAAAAAGAGTTAGTCATTCTTCCTTCCTACCCCTCTCTCTTTCTTCTCTGCTAGGGTTGAATGTGGAGCTTAAGCCTCCTTCTTGAGCTTTGTAATGGAATTTTCTTTCCTTTTTACCACTGATGATGTACTGTGTATATTCATGGAGAAATAAAATCTATTTTTGTGATGCATCTTGACCATCCTTCACATATTTTGTTGTATCTTCTTGCCTCTATTCTTTGCAGGGTATAGTGTGCATATTCTAATGCTTATTATAGGTTTGTGGGAGATGTGTTTAATGGGTATGAAATGGTGTTTTTTGTTAATCGATCTCTAGTATGTGGTGATTTTTTTCCACCTTCTCCTTTGCTCACCTCTCTCCATTTCATTTAGTTGGATCCTTGGCTAACCACCTCCTTTTCTGGTGTATCGCCACTTTTATTGTAGGTTTATTTTCATGCACTTTCTCTCCCTGGTCCCTTAGAACATTAGGATAACATTATATAGATTTTTTTGCATTAAGAGTAGCTTGTGGAAGGTAGTTTAGGAACAAGAACCAACCTTCTCTAGAGGGTCATTTAAAGCCCCACAAGTCCCACATTTTGAGAGATGATCCAATGTTACACAAATTACACCAAATGTCCCATCTACATTTTAGGCCATTCATGGGTGCTTTAATTTCATGAAAATAGTTTTGGCATGCTTGGTGGGACTGTAAAAGGTCAAAGATATATCTTTCAAAGGTGTTATACTGTAGAGTTAGATTGAAGATCATTTGTAGGTGTGCAAATCAATCTTTGGAATAAACTTAATTTCAATAGGTTGGTGTGTTCTTGTTGGAATTTCAGCTTTTGGAAGCACTCAAAAACACATCTTGTGACTTCATCTAGTCAACAACCCATCTCTGAAGGTGCAAACCTTTTATCTTTCCACTTTCATCCATTTTCATCCATTTTCATCCATCTTCCTTTCCATATCTTTCATTTTATTCCATTCTATGAAGTTATGCAATCATGGCTTCATTCCCACAGTGGAATTAACATTTACAGTAGTTTCCATACAGTCCATAATATCCTCTAAGCATGCAAAGATCATTTTTAGGTTACTATCAACCTCCTTCAGAATCATATTATAATGGTGATCAACAATATGCATACCCATATAAGCAATATGCATATGAATCTGGTTACATACCCTACTATGAAACTGTTGGAGAACAGGAGTATGCAAGCTATAGAGGATATCCTACATGCATGCAAAGATCATTTTAATGTTATTATCAACCTCCTTAAAAATCATATTATGATGGTGATCAATAATATGCATACCCAGATGAGAAATATACAAACCAATTTGGTTACATGCCAGACTATGCAGCTATTGGAGAACATGAGAATGCAAGCTATATAGGATATCCTACACATGAGGATGATGAGTTGCAGTTGAAAGTGAAAAATTGGGAGGAAAAGTTAATACAGACTAGGGCTGCAACACAAGAAAAGGAACTTAGAATTAGATTCAAGACACCTTGTCCATGGTTTTCTTCTTTTCAAGGATATGCTAGATCACAAGAGAAAATTAATGACATGGTTGAAATGGTGCCCCACCTTGAGGCATGGATCAATGATATTGAGGTCTATGAACAAAAGGTAAAACATTCTTGTTAATGGAAAAGTGCTATATGGCAAATGTCTCAGTCAGAGCCTCAATTCCCAAACTTTTTATCTTCTGCCCCGAGTATTGAATTCCCTTTTCCATATTCTAGTTTCCCATCTCATATCAGTTCTTCTAATATTTTCCCTTCTAATCAGTCATCCCCTCTATGAAAATAAGAAGTTCCACTTCCTCCTCCACCACAAACAATTGCAAAATTTGTTTCCCAACCCACCCCTCCTCTTATATTCCTGAATTCATATAAGGAACACAACCAAAAATCCAATCTAGAGGAGAAACATGAAGGAGATAAAAGCCAAGGAGAAATGATGAAAAAGTTGGTAAGATTAGCTCTAAAATTTGGGATCGATAAAATCCCCTGGCTGGTCAAGCCTTTCTAGGAGGCTAAGGTTAGAGAAGAACAAGTGGTGGAAGTTAATCTGATTACAACAAAAGTAGACCAAGAAGAAACATAAGAATACCTACAATATATATGCTATGAATGCAATGTCCATAATGGAAATTTATTTGAGGAGAATGCTGATCTAGTCCTAGCTGCATAATCAGTTAAGGAGGAGAAAGAACAACCGGCTCCAGGTTTAGTTGAAGAAGATCTTATGGAGGTGAGAAAGGAAAATTTAGAGGTTTCAAATCATGAGCATGTTATAAAAGAAATTGCAGATCCCTCTCCCACTTAATCTCTCCAAAAATCTAATTTTTTGGGTGAGTTTGAGCTCACTAGCTTCATACCCATGGATGAGGCTACACATGTTGAAAAGGATGTTGATTTGAATGTCACCATGCGAGAGGGAGAGATATTGTTGCAACATGAAAATGAAGAGTTTGAATGTTTTTCAAAATTGGAGGAGTTTTTTTTATGAGAAAGAGCCCATGGAGATAGCATTTTTCACCCCATCAATCATCATTCAACAACAAGATCTTGCTGTCATAGAGAAGAATGTAAAAGAGCAACCTACAGTCTGCAATGTGCCTCTTGAAGAAAAGTTGGAAGAATTTTATCTTCCAAGTGCCACACTAGATACCAAGGAATGAAGGGAACAAAGAGATGCCATATATTCTATACCATTCACTCAAGAGGGACATCAGTTTCCTGTAGATGTGTAAGAAGAAGAAGATCAAGCTACAGACAATTCCCTCTCTCAAGAAGGACTACAAGAAGACTCCATTGTTTGGAGTTAAATTTCAAAACAATGGGCACATTCGAAGGAACAGACTATGCCCTATCAAGTACTTGGATTCATTGGAGCCAATGAATAAGCCACAAATAATCATTCTTACATCTAAGCATGAGAGAGAGCCTCAAAGTTCCAAGGATCAACAACAATGCCTCTTGGAGCCTAGTGAGTAGCAAATTGAAGAGGTATTTGTTTTGTTTCAGGTTGATACCTTGATGGAGGGAGTGAAGAAATAATTTCATCCAATCTCTCACTCCTAATCTCAGCTATACTCAGTGCCCAATCATCCACATGGCTGCCAATTATGAGAAAGGGCTATTATTTCTCATCACTGGTGTCAGGTTTCATTTAGTTTCCCATTCCTTTGGTTAGATTAGGAGTAGAATTAGGTTTTTTTCAGTAGAAAAAGTGCTTGTGCACACTCTACATGTCTTACTTGAGGCATACATGATTTTTTTATTTTGTATATAACTTTGGTTCATTATTGCTCCAGGAGGTACACTACACCATCCCCTTCAGTTGTTGCAGTAAGAAAATCATAATTGCAAGCAACAGTTGTAATATTCAAGCATACTTACAGAGAAACTAAAATTATGATAAGGAAAAAATTTCAAATGTATCATTGCTTTCTCCTTCAGACCAACAGTTGAGTTTCTTAGCTTCCCTGAATCAGGAAATAAAATGTTGAGGAAACAATTACAGGGGTTTAATATTCAACCTTAATGGATCATAGTTGTTAGGAAATGATGAAATTTGAGATTGGAAACAAATTTTCTCCTATCACAAAACAAATTTGCAAATTTTATTATGAGATTTAAGAATTCCAGTAGCGGGCGACAACTCCAAAATCAAGTAGTGATGTTTTAACCATTCCAGGTTCAAGATTTTTAGAGTTTAGATCAGCTCACAATCATTATATAGACTCCATACCCAATGGATGGATACATGAAACTTGTCATGATCAATTTAGTAGGAAAATGGCCCTGTGAGTCACCAAATATTATCCCATTTCACTCCACTTGTGAAATGGGATAAACAAGCAAGCTTACACCATGACATTAATAGGGATTTTCTTGTAGGAGAAACAATAAATCTAGTAATTTTTCTCAATAATTTCCCAACATCTCCATAGCTCTAGCAAACCTGAAGAATACCAAAATTTCCATAAAATGTCTCAAGGGGGTACAAATTTCATATGGAAGGTTTTTCATCTCTTTGCGTAACTCATCGAGCTAATAAAAAAGGGATGAGTTGGTATAAATACCACTGAGCTATTATAAGTGCATTGGGCCACTCTATTGAGAAATATGAGCCCAATTGTGAGGAGGCCGAGATATGTTCCAAGATATTTTATAGAAGGTCTGGCGTTGGTAGGTGAATGATCACTGTAGATCTAAAAAATGAGCCATTTTGAATGGGTGAGATAACATTCATTACCGAGATGATCAGATGATTTGGAACGAGATCAGTCAATTTTACATTGGCACTGAGTCCCTTAAAGCTAAATTTAGGCCCCCGAATTGAATATATATGTTGCAATAGTCCAACTTGGGGGGACCTATGAAGAATTTTATCAAAATGTGACATATAACCAAAAGTAAAACTCTCCATTTCCCAAGCCATGGAAAAGTACAATATGAACCAATATTTGTGTATTGATGAAATGCTGTAAACCTCCTAGTGGATGGAGCAAGCTTGAAAGGGAGTGCGAGGTCCCTGGTCCCAATAAGGTCACATGAAAGAGAATCACCAAACTATTCAGATAAAAGGTGGACAACTAACATTACCACAAGATCATGTATGACTTGTGCAATGCACATTGAGAGGATATTTTACCAACTCAATGGTTTTTCATGAAGAATAATGAGGTTTTTAGAATCTCTGCAGACCGAGTTGTTTTATTGCAAAAGGACTGATCTCTCTTTGTTACTCACCAAGTTGCATTTAAAAGAGGTGATCTCTACTTGACAAGCATCGAGCCAAGTAAGGACAAGGGCAAAGCTATTTCTCTAAGGGGATCAAGTCCTGGTTCGACAATGGAGTTACATGCATTGAGTTAGGCATCGATGAGTCTAATGTCTCACCAAAACTGATTCATCAAAGGTCTTACCGATATTGGGTTATGTTGATGGTGGCTCATGTAGGAAAATGAGCCAAGTGAGCTTGATGAGGCAAGTCATGGAAAATGGGCCTGTGCAAGTAGGGTCACCACATGGCCACTCAACGCATCTCAGAAGGGTGAAGAAAATTTGACCCAATCCATATTGAGCACAATACATCCAAAAGGCTCATGCCAAAAAAAGGAGTGTATCTGACTGAGATTGGTCCAATATCGGAAACGGTGTGCGTGCGAATCACCTCAATGAGGTTACACTAGTGTGCCAAGAAAAAAAAAACCTGATAGAAGCCTTGAGGCCCAAGAAAATCTACACCACATGATAACCCACCTCCCTGCCAAGGGAAAGACGGTGATGACTCAGTCATGTGGGGGAAAAACATTGAATTACAAAAGGTAGTAGGCAGAGGTGAGTAACCGCCAAGCTCATGCATCCACAGTGGATTAACACACACCTGTGTAATATGAATGAGTCGGTGAACTCACTGGTTGGGAGTAGCCTCAGTGTTGACTCATCAATGAGTTGGTATAGGAAGGAACCGTTGACCCCAACATGAATAACACTATAAGATAGAGGTTTCAAAGAGCATTGTGGGAAAGTAGGCACAATGAGCGGGGGTGGGTGGTTGTTAAAAAGTGCAAACTCAGCACCGCATCAAGGGCGAGGACTCGACATACAAGCAGCGTCCCGCCCACAACACAAACTACAAAAAACCAGTGTCCTAGGTGGAAATAAGTTGGCACGGGTGAGCATGACTCAATACATAGGTTGTCAAGTGCTCGACACCCAAGATAGGATTAGAGACCCACACAATGGAGGATGAAAGTCGAGCCCGCTATCCGCTCTCACAATCTAAAAATAAAAATGAGAATACCGTATGAAGGACAAAAAATAAAAATTATGATGGGCCCACAAAAATTAATGCCCAAAATATTAGGGATATGCATTAATATATTAGAGAAAAAAACCATCTTCAATTTTCTTTTCTAGGCAAGGAATTTTTAATCCACAGTCCCCATGACGGTGAAGCAAAGTGGTCTTGGAAAATCCAACTTACCTACCTACCCTAAGAAGAATCATCACTTGAGCCTTTCCCATGGAAATACACACAAATTGAACACGAATTGGACTTATGGGATTCTAACATTGATGCACAAACCAAAACAATAAATTCAAGGAGTTTGATGGACTTTGTGAATATTTTGCCATAAAATGAGCCAGTTCAAATTTGGTTGTGGTTTAGTGGTTGGGAATCCATTAATGGGTCATGGCCATCATTCTTTCACCGCTCTGCAGGTCATGGGTCAGAGGGATCTTTTTGCAAGAAAAATTACCATTTAATTACATTCATTTATTGAATCTTTTAAGTGGTTAAAAGGAAATTTGGAATTATCTTTCCCTCTCTTCCTCATTCTTAAAATTATAATTCTTCGGGGCTCATTTGACGGAGCGTTCGTATTTTATTTTCTACCCCTCTCTCTCTTCTATGTTAGGGTTTAAATGGGAGCTGAAGCATCATTCCCAAAGTTGTAATGGAGTTTAGTTATGTCCTCTTTCTGATAGTGAGTTAATGTGTAAATTTATGGAGCAATAAATGCTATTTTCCGAGGCAATATTGTCCATCTTTTGAATTTTATTGCTTCTCTTGTTTCATTTCATACAGGGTTGATACTATGCATATTTGATGTCATTATAGTTTTGGGGTGAGTGTGTTTTTGATGGGGTATGACATTTGTTATGTTATGTGTGAACTATATCTATGTGTTCTTGGTGTATCTTTTCCAACCTTCCTATGCTACCTCTATTCATTTCAGAATTTGGATCCCTGTAATAAACCTCCTTTCTAATGTATAACTAACGTTAGTGTAGGTTTATTTTCCTGCATTCTCTCTACTAGTCCCTTAGAAGGTTTAAGAGATAGCGATTATATTTCTTACTTGCATTAGGAGTAGTTAAGGGGAGGTAGTTTAGGAGCAAGAACCTTTTTGGAGGATCATCTCAAGCCCGAAAGTCCCAAAATTGAGAGGATGATCCATTGTTCAAAAATTACACCAAAATGCCCCCTTAAAATCTCCCACCAGTGGGGCGGGTTGCTCGAATTTGATTTTTGAGAACCTGAATATCCTCCCACAAAATATTGTGCTTTCCTACACTTGTTATCTAATCGCTCATGATCAAGCCCTCATGTTTTGAGGACGTGACCATTCCCTTTCAGTCCTGCATTAGACTGGTCTAATAACCTTCTGTAATATCGTGTTTCTCCTTCACACAACCGCACAATTGTTATTGATCCACCTTCTCTATAAACATCTAGGCCCATAGAATCACTATAATGATCTGTTATGCATCAAACAATTTGAGGATGATCCATGCTGATTTTTTGGCCCCCTAGAGGGGTGTCATTAATCAATTATCATTATCCTTTTCATACACCCAGCTGCGTTGATTGAAGTTTTTTTTCAATCATGTGCACAAAAAAAAATTCATCAACATTCCAAATTCAATCATTCCCAGCTTTCTGAAGCTTTACCATGGCTCGTTAAATGAATTGTGAGGCTCAGAAGATGGTAGTGTTAAGATTCCTCTAGAAACCATGGAAGGAGTTTCCATTTAAGTCAAAACATATAGGAATCCCCAAAACAAATCCAAATCAGCTACTAATTCTAAGTAGGCAAAAATCTGCTCCAATAAAATCCCCCACTAACCAAAGTTCTCGTCCAAACTAATTAAAAATCCATAAGAGAAACTTTATTATAGGTCTTGATAACTTCCTCACTATCAATAGTTTACTCTCACACATAGGACAAATTGTTAAAGTATCTAGCCCCTCTTGGTATCGAGAGATGATAATGACTATTGTAAATAATAGGGTTCAAAAAGGCCATTGATAATGAAAGGTGTTATAGTTTCCCATGTTCTTCAAGATGATTGACAAGGGTGTGAACTTCATTGGATTAATCCAAAGGCAACCCAAATCAAATCTTGACATATTTAGAAATCCCTTTCAAAATAATCCCTGTCCAATGACAACTAAAAAAAAGGTTGTGGAATGCGACACCGCATGAGGAACATCATCACGAAACTGTAACAGTGGAATCAAAGAGCAACGATCCTGTATCCCAGCAAATATAAGCAACCCAACAGCGAAGGCAGCAAGAGCCACAGCGACGAAATCCACAACAAGAACTCCTAAACAACATCCAACATCCTAAACTAATCCCCAATCCCCATTCAAACCTAAATCCATATACTACCAAATTCCCATCTTCTATACAACAGTAAGAAACTATCTTTCCATATTCATACAGGTATTACCGAATCTATCCCACAACTAATCATATTCTCTAGTATCGTTTACACTACAATCACATCATTATAAATATAACTATTGATCTCTAGTGAAATGTTATGCCACACACAACCTCCACCCAGGAAGTTACAAGCCAAATTTCAGCAGCCACCTCAAAAATCATTTCTCTACATAACGAATTCCAAACTACAAATCCCCAAGTCATTGGATCTCATTACAATTTTTCATTATGAAAACCCCCTTCCTTCTCAACAAAACTACCTCTACATCCGATACCTATCTATCCACAAAACCACCAAATGAACTTCACAAAACAAGGTCTGTCCAAGTTTAAAATTACGTCTTATACTTTTCCCAACCCATATGTTCATGCGGGATCCTCCAACCTTTTATCCCACCTCTCTGTAAGGGTCATTTCGACTCCTAGGAATTATCTCAAATGTTCTAAAATCCAATTACCTCCTTATCAATCTTCCCATAGGTCTCGTCCCCCATTTAATCTCCTATCTAGGACTCACCAACAACAAATAGTCAATTCACCAACTATGATTAATTCCTTCTTACCACTAGAACGACCAAAACCTAAAGCTTCATTCCCATCCAAGTAAACCCCTAAGGGGTTTTATGGGAACCATTTTAGATGAAACTCCTCAAAAATCACTCATACAATTTCCACCACCCAAAAATTATCAGATCAATGAGGATAGCCACCCCTCTTGGTCTGATTACGCACTGTGTTGTGATTATCTTAGAAGAGAGTACAATTCCATGAGAATTGCAACTATTCACTTGATTGCCACAAAAGATGGAAGATCATGGGATTCCTTCCAATCAATTTTCACATTTAACTTCAACATTAGCATCACTTTCACCTTTACCTCAATAAAAAGAACATATGTATAAATCTCCTTCTCACCATGTACCAGTGGTAACATCAACTATATGTTCCACACAATTAATACAAAGCACCATATGAGCCTATGACAGGTAAATTTTATAGCTATACCCCCACCCCAGAAATAGAGCTCCATTAGATCAAAAGCCAGCAGAGCCTCCCTTTAACTCCTTAAAACATCTAGTCAAACAATGTCCCCAAAACCTAGGTTTTCCCTCTCTGCACCACTGCACCATTCCTCATGAGCAAAAAGGTTTGGTCATTAAGAAAATTACCCCAAACTATCATTAAAATGTCATATACAAACTGTACAAACATCACCTCTCAAAAAACAAGCCATGATTGACTCCCTTTAATCAATAATAGTTCCTTCAGATAACTCCTTCATCCCTTTAAAACAAATTTAGGATCCCATAAAGGCATATTCCACATATACCTTTGAACCATCCCAATATGATCTCTTAAACAGAAAGATAAGACTTCCCACTTTTCATCCACTATTAAAATTAATGAAATGAAATAATCAACCGGGTAATGATTGATAAGGTGTCACTTTAACATTATATCCGCCCTACTTTTGATCAACTTAAGCTTACATAACATTGTTATTAATAAACTCCAATCTTACTATGATCTTTAATTACCCTATCCACACCTACATTAGGAACCGTTAGTCTACCCCCCTTCAATTCAATGTTAAAAATTACCATTAAATCTTTTACATCATAGAAGGAGAGTTTCAATATAATATGTTAATAGGATTCCCATGGATACATGCCATGCGTGGGTGCCATGACTCTCCAGCACTCCTTAAAATGAACATGAGGGTAGGCCATTTCATCATTCCTTCCGATCTAAATCTTTCGGCTAATTGTTACGTGTGATGTATAACTTAAACATTTGTTCCTAAATCACACATAGAATCATAGGATGAAGTATTTTTACTAGCACATCTTCCCTTCTTCTAACGTACTAGGGATTTCCTCCCTCAGTGATTTATACACACATTATGTCACGGGAGTACCATCTCCTCAGGCTTAATACATTCTTACTAAGATTGCTGGAATGCACTGAGGCAACAAACCCACATATGAACCTAATGTAGGAGATGTTCTTCTCCTACGAAGTCCCCTATCGAAAAAAAAAATCTGTTATGGTGGACTTGATTATCCTTCATCCACATACAATTGATCAACCTCCCATGCATGCCTATTCCCATCAGATGTCAAATTCTTTAGATAATAGAAATTTCACCGCATGTATCTTCACCATATTTGTGTGACTAGGTTTTCCCTTGGCCCCTAGAATAGGGAAAATAATAATGTGGTTATCCCAATGTTCCCTTAAAATGATTGAGACATAGGTTTGGTTCTCCGACACCCAATAGGACACCAGTGTAAGCCATACATCCATGCTCAGTTACTGCATAAGAACCATGAAACTCATAATCCTTGAATAGACGATACTATGGATGTAGATGCCATTTTTCCTCGCTTAAATTTTTTCTTCTGTCCATACATATCTTGAGGCAACTCACTTATCATACAAACCATGCCTTTAAAACAATTCCTTTTATTTGGCCAAAATGGGTGGAAGAAGATTAGCTGTCATAAATATCCTTAAATGTTATTTATGAACACGACCTACCTTCTCAATGGTATTGAAGATCAATTCTTCCAACATTCCCTACATCTTGATTACACCAAACATCCAATCGAATCCACCATCGATGTTAACCTTAAGAACCCCTCAAGATCCTCGCATAGTTCCGGTCTGTTCCCCCACTCACTAAATCATTGGAGTTGGCTAAACTTCACCATATTTTTATAAATACTATCAAGATTTTCCTTGGTCATATAGGATATGCCTGGCAATTTGGATCCAATATTTTTGACTCATATTTCACCTATCCAAATGCTAATTCTATTTATACCAAAACTTCGTAAGATGATCCGCATATACTCTCCTGTAAAGAAGAGTTACAATGTATTTTCTCCACTAACTTTATTATACCAATTTGGATTATCCAAATGGATCGCGGAACATATTCCCATAAACAAAGCTTCGGGAAAGTTGTGTATCTCAATAGAATAGGATCTTAATCTGTTATCATAGGATGATTTCCCTCTTCCAAAATAGATAGCTCGTTGACCTACACTTGGCCATCCAATTATTTCCCTTATGGATGGTGTTGGTTATACTTAAATTTTCTTATCACAAATGATGGCACAACATAAAACCTCTTCTCATCATACCTTGGGGATCCTTCTGCGAGTGTCATGCCATTTGGGCTAAAAGCCTCCTCTCCTTTCTATGTAGGGAACTACTTATCAACATGCCATGACTTACATTTTTCATGATCTCATACACAAATTTTCATGATCTCATTCACAAAACCATCAAAGACTATGTTAATGACCTTTTAGGAAATTCCAAACAATGAAAAGATCATCTTGATGTTATTGAGTCCATATTTTCTTATCTATTCAATATTGTTTTCATTTCAATCCCCAAAAATGTGTTTCTGGTGTTCTCACTAGAAAACTTTTAGGATTCATTATTTTTAACCAAGGTATTAAAGTTGACCCAAAAAAGGATAAGGCCATCATTGAAATTCCTCTTCCATTTAATTATTACAGTTTTATCGTCTTGGAGGGATTAATATTAGTCCATAGATGTTATACATCACCCAACTCTCTGACCGCACCGTTGTCAGCATATTTCATCAATGTTTCTCCGTAGGATTGGTAATTTCACTTGGATTGATTGTTTTAAATCTTTCGCTACGCTGAAAAACCTCATCTTATTAACCACTTGTGCTTCCTCCACCTCATGCAAGGGGATCCATTTTATCTATAATATCTTCTTCAAACAGGCTCTTTGGGTAATGACCGCTCATCGTGATAATTAGGGATTGAGAACATGATAAATTAACTCGCCCCCCACTCCTGCTTATGCACCGTTAAATAAATTTGCAAAGTTCTGTGTGCTTATATTCACCAATTCCAAGTTGCTATCATATATTCTTAGTTAAAAAAGTATGTGTATATAAGCTCAATCCCCTCAAAATATAACTCTAACACCATATCATAGTGTGCATCACTCCCTGTCCTATGTTTATGACTGAGGTTGACCTCGAATTCAGATTATCACAAAACCTATTTAAGGTCCAAGCACATTGTATATCAGCGAATTAGCCCTTTGCCAAAAATCCCACCTTTTCATGAATACTTTCTAGACAATCCATCAGTAATGTTGTGAATATGAATCATACCTATTCAAGATGAATCTATTCTTTGATGCGGTATAATTCCACTAGACGGGGGGGGAAGATATGGTGTTCTTATCATACCTCCTTAGGGAATTACCTATTCCCTTATCATTCCAACAAATTCGGAACTGCACTCAAATACAACAGGACTGTTTTGAGACGTTTTAACATGGGTCTCATAACACTATTCTCTGGGTTTCAATCTTAGACATCTATGGAGTCCCAACTTGTTATAAGGGAACTCAGTGTAACAATATATATTACAGACCTATAAAAACCTACGTTAACTGTATCCCCATCTTCTTGATCACTACACTATCCAAACCATGCGCGTCCTCAATATGTTTGTATAACAATGGCATCTTTAGGATCCATTCATCTTAGAAATAGAAGAGCAAAAGACATACGAAAGTATTTGTTGTTGGTTCACAAACTGGATCCCCCCAGTTTCCCGTTTCTTTGTGTTATTGAGATTCAATAAATAAGGGTTAGGCGGCTAAGGAGGGAATTACTTGTTTATGTTGGCGATTGATGGTTTTATTGGCATGCATTCTGCATCTTGACCAATTTCAATGTGAGAGCTTCCTTTAGAGGGGAGGAACTACTACAATAGAAACAAGAACCGTAACAGCAGAGTTTTAACTAATATATGACAATGGCTGCCTAGTGTGTGCTAGATCCCTGAAGTGTGGCTTACTCCTATAAGGTTTGTCAATCCATATTTTAAAATAACTTAAGTGAACAAATATACAAATTCCTACGATAGTTGATATGATTTAGGTATCTAATTAAGCACAATACGCAAATACAAACATCAACACCAGCAGGCTCTAGTCAGTATGAAGGGTAGGTCGGTGTTCGGGTTGTTGGAATGGTCAGGGTTCAGGTAGTTCTGGGTTGTGGGGTCACCTTTTTTTAGAAGGGATTTCTGTCCTATCCTATGGCCACAGGTGTTAAACAAGGAGACTGAGTCGTTTGGGTTGTGGACCGAGAAATTTTAGGAGCTGACCGATGACGGTCATGGGTAACCAACATCGATAGGGTCAGGGTGTTTGTGAAAGGAACTCAATTGAGATCTAGTTATGGGGATTGAACTGAAGCTTAAAAGAGCTGGCAGCGTTATAGGGAGGGTTGTGTAAGGGGGTTTCTCTTTAGGATACTTGAGGGTGTAGTAGGTGAGAATGGTGATTTGGTGCTAGGGTAGAGCATGGCTTAGGATACAAGTAGGTAGAGGAGGGGGAAAGCTATTTCTCTAAGGGATCAAGTCCTGGTTCGACAATGGAGTTACATGCATTGAGTTAGGCATCGATGAGTCTAATGTCTCACCAAAACTGATTCATCAAAGGTCTTACCGATATTGGGTTATGTTGATGGTGGCTCATGTAGGAAAATGAGCCAAGTGAGCTTGATGAGGCAAGTCATGGAAAATGGGCCTGTGCAAGTAGGGTCACCACATGGCCACTCAACGCATCTCAGAAGGGTGAAGAAAATTTGAGACCCAATATGAGCACAATACATCCACAAGGATCATGCCAAAAAGAGTGTATCATGACTGAGGATGGTCAAATAGAGGAACGGTGATGTGGAGGAATCACGAAAGTTGAGGTTATACAAGTGTGCCAAGAAAAAAACATGATAGAGGCCTGAGGCCCACCAAGAAATCTACACAACATGGATAACCAACTCAATGCCAAGGAAGAAGGTGACTCAGTCATGTGGGGAAAACATTGAATACCAAAGGTAATGTAGGAAGAGGTGAGTAACCGCCAAGCTCAGCATCCAAGTGGATAACACAACGTGTAATATGAATGAGTCGGTGAACTCACTGGTTGGGAGTATGCCAGTGTTGACTCATCACTGAGTTGGGATAAGGAAGGAAAGTTGACCCAACATGAATAACACTATAAGCTAGAGGTTTCAAAGGAGCATTGTGGCATTAGGAACAATGAGCGGTGGTGTAAAAAGTGCCAACTCAGCACGCATCAAGGGAGATGACTCGACATACATAGAAGAGTCCGCCAAAACAAACTACAAAAAACCCAATGTACTAGGTGGAAAATTAAGTTGGCAATGTGTGAGCATGACTCAATACATAGGTGTCAAGTGCTCGACACCCAAGATAGAATTAAGAGCCCAACATATGGAGGAAAGTAGAGACAGCTCATCCGAGCTAACAACATATAAACATTAAAATTGAGACTCCCTTCTTGAAGGAAACAAAATAAAATTATGATGGGCCCACAAAAATTTAATGCAAAATCATTAAGGAGATATGCATAAAATATTAGAGAAAGAAATAAAATCATTAAATTTTCTTTTCTAGGCAAGGAATTTAATCCACAGTCCCATGAAGTTGAAGCAAGCTTGGAAAATCCAAATTACCTACCTACCCTAAGAAGATCATAACTTGAGCATTTCTCAATGAAATCACACAAAATTGAACTCATTGGAATTATGGATCTAACATTGATGCAAAACAAAAAATAAATTCAAGTATTGATGGATATTTGATGAATAATTTTGCATAAAATGAGCCCAGTTCAATTTGGTTGTTGGTAGTGGTTGGGAATCCATTAAATGGGCATGGCCATCATTCTTTCACCGCTGCAGGTCATGGGATAGTATGGGAAGATTTTTGCAAGAAAATTACCATTAATTACATTCATTTATTGCATCTTTTAAGTGGTTAAAAGGGAAAATTTGGAATTATTCTTTCCCTCTCTCCTCATTCTATAAATTATAATCTTCGGCTCATTTGAAGGAGAGTTAGTCATTCTTATTTTCTACCCCTCTCTCTTTCTTCTCTGTTAGGGTTAAATGTGGAGCTTAAGCCTCCTTCCCAAGTTTTGTAATGGAGTTTTATTTCCTCTTTCCTGATAGTGATGTACTGTGTAAATTTATGGAGCAATAAAATATATTTTAATGATGCATCTTGTCCATCTTTTGCATATTTTATTGTCTCTTCTTGTTTCATTTCATTACAGGGTATACTATGCATATTTTGATGCTTATTATAGTTTTTTGGGAGTTGTGTTTGATGGGTATGAAATGGTGTTATGTGTGAATATATCTCTGTTCTATGGTGTATCTTTTCCACCCTCTCCTCTGCTCACCTCTATTCATTTCAGGAATTTGGATCCTTTGCTAATAACCTCCTTTTCTAATGTATCACTAAAGTTAGTGTAGGTTTATTTTCATGCATTCTCTCTCCCTAGTCCCTTAGAAGGTTAGATTAGGATTATATTTCTTACTTGCATTAGGAGTAGTTAGTGGCAGGTAGTTTAGGAGCAGGAACCATCCTTCTCTGGAGGGCCATCTCAAGCCCACAAGTCCCAAATCTTGAGAGATGATCCATTGTTACACAAATTACACCAAATGCCCCATAAAAAGTTCAGGCCATTTGGGGGGTGCTCTAATTTGGTGATAACATGAATATCCTCAACAACATATTCGTGCTTTTCCTCACACTTGTTATCTAATAGCTCATGATCAAGACCTCTTGTTGAGGACTTTTCCCATATCCCTCGCCAGTCCTACATTGGATTGGTATAATAACATTCCGTAATAATCCTTTTTCTCCTTCACACAACTCACACAATTGTTCTTAGATCACTTCTCTATAAACATAGCCCATAGAATCACTATAAATGATCTTTATGCTATCAAACAATTTGAGGATGAATCCATTGCTGATTTTTTTGCCCACTAGAGGGGTGTAATTAATCAATTATCCTTTTCATTACCACAAGCTGAGTTGATTGAAGTTTTTTTTCAATCATGTGCCAAAAAAAATTCATCAACATTACAAATTCAATCATTCCAAGCTTTCAATGAAGCTTTTACCATGGCTCGTAAATTAGAATTGTGAGCTCTAGAAGATGGTAGTGTTAAGATTCATCCTAAGAAACCCTGAAGTGAGTTTCCATTTAAGTCAACATCTAGTCCCAAAAAATCCAAATCAGCTACTAATTCTATAGTAGTCAAATCTGCTCCCAATGAAAACCCCACTACCAAAATTTCTCGTCCACAACATAATTACACATCAATAAGAGAAACTTATATTATAGTCTTTTATAAATTACTCACTATAAATATGTTTACTCTCCCACCTATTGGACCAATTGATACATATGTATCTAAGCCCTCTTGGTATCGAGATAATGACTATTGTAAATAACATAGGGTCAAAGGACATGATAATGAAAGGTGTTATACGTTTCACAATGTTCTTCAAGAATTGATTGACAAGGGTGAACTTCACTTTGGATAATCCAAATGCACCCCCAAATCAAAATCTTGACATATTTAGACATCCCTTTCCAAATCATCCCCTGTCCAATGATCAACTAAAAACAAATGTTGTTTATGCTCACCTCATGATTAACATCATCACTAAAATGTTACCCATTCCTGAATCAATATCAAAATATACTGAATCAACATCCAAATATACAGAACCAACATCTACTGAATCAATATCCACATCTACTAAATCAACAACCATACCTACTAAACAAACATCCACATCCATAAAACTAATAACAATACCCATTCAACCTAAATCCATATCTACCAAATCCCCATCTTCTATCAACATTACTGAAACTATCTTTCCATATTCATCACAGGTTATTACCGAATCTATCCCACAACTAATCATATTCTCTAGTATAGTTACACCTACAACTACACATTCATTTATAAATATAACTATGATCTCTCTTGAAATGTTTATGACACAAACACCTCCACCTAAGGAATTTACAAGCCACTTTCATCCTCCACCTACAAAATCAATTATATCTACATCAACGAATCCCAAAACTACAAAATCCACAAGTCATTTGGATCTCATCAATTTCATTATTGAAAACCCCCTTCCTTCATCAACAACTACCTCTACATCGATACCTATCTCATCCAAAACCACCAAATGACCTCACAAACAAGGTATTGTCCAAGTTTTTAAAATTCCTTCTTATACTTTTCCCAAACCATACTGATCATGCGATCCTCAACCTTTTCTCCCACCTCCTCTTGTAAGGGTCATTTCTACTCCTAGTAATTATCTAAATGTTCTAAATCCAATACCTCCTTATCAATCTTCCCCACTAGGTCCTCGTCCCCCATTTAATATACTATCTAGGACTCACCAACAACAAATAGTTCAACAACCTATGATTAATTCCTTATTACCACTAGAAGATAAAATACCTAAAGCTTCATCCCCATCCACGTCAACACCTAAGGGGTTTTATGTAACCATTTTAGATGAAATCCTCCAAAAATCACTCATAAAATTTCCACCACCAAAATTATCAGATCCATGAGGATAGAAACCCTCTTGGTATGATTACTGCATCTCGTGTGATTATCTTAGAAGACGAGTAAATTCCATTGAGAATTGCAAATCATTTCACTTGATTGCACAAAAGATGGAAGATCTGGATTCCCTTCCATATAAATCACATTTAACTTCAACATTAGCATCATCTTCACCTTTTCCTAAATCAAATGAACCTATGTCTAAATCTCCTTCTCACCATGTCAATGTGGTACAAATCACTATATGTTCACAAAATTAATACAAAGACCCATATGAGACTATGAAAGGTAAAACTTTTATAGCTATACCCCCACCCCCAGAAATAGATCCTCCATTAGATAAAGCCAGAGAGTCCATCCCTTTAACTCCTAAAACATTTAGTCAAACAATGTCACCAAAAACTAGGTTTTTCATCCTCTCTGCACCACCTTCACCATCCACTATGATGCAAAAGGTTGTCATTAAGAAATTACACAAATCTCTCATTAAAATGTCATTATACAAACTGATACAAACATCACCTCTTCAAAAACAAGCCATGATTGAATCCCTTTAATCAATAATAGTTCCTTCAGATAATCCTTCATCCTTTAAAAAAAATTTAGGATCCCTAAAAGCATCTTCCACCATATCCTTTGAACCATCCAAAATATGCTCTCTTAAACAAAAAGATCATGACTTACCACTTTTCATCACTATTCAAATTAATGAAATTCATATCAAAAGGGTAATGATTGATAATGGTGTCACTATTAACATTATATCCTCCCTCACTTTTGATCAACTTAAGCTACCTAACATTGTTATCACTCAAACTCCAGTCTTACTATGATCCTTCAATGACACTATCACACCTACATTAGGAACCGTTATTCTACCACTTAAATTCAGTGTTAAAACCTTACCATAACTCTTTTACATCATAGAAGGAGAGTTTCAATATAATATGTTACTAGGATTCCCATGGATACATGCCATGCGTTGTGTTCCATCGACTCTCCAGCACTTCCTTAAATATGAACATGAGGGTTAGACATTCATCATTCCTGCAGATCTAAATCCTTTTGCTAATTGTTACATGATGTATTGTATAAATTAAATACTTGTTCCTAAATCCACATCTGAATCATCTGATGAAGTATTTACTAGCACATCTATCCCTTATTCTAAAGTACTAGAGGATTCCTCCCTCAGTGATTTTATACAACACATTATGTCAGGGGAGTACCATCTCCTCATGCTTAATAACATTCCTTCACCTAAGACTTATGGATGCACTGAGAAACAACCCACATATGACCCTAATGTATGAGATGTTATCTCCTACAGTCCCACTTATCTAAAAAAAAATCTTGTTTATGGGGGACTTGATTATCCTTCATCCCATACAATTGATCAACATCATGCCATGCCTTTTACATCAGATTTCAAATCTTTAGATAATATAAATTTCACTCGCATGTATCTTCACCATTGTGTGTGAATAGGTTTTGTCCTTGGCCATTATGAATAGGGAATACATAATGTGGTTATCCAATGTTCCCTTAAAACTGATGAGAAATATGGTTTAGGTTATAAGAAACCCAAATAGGAAACATTGTAAGCCACTACATCCATGCTCATTACTGAATCAGAACCATTGAAACTCATAATCCTTGAAGATACTATGGATGTAGATGACATTTTATCCATCCCGCTTAAATTTTTTTTAGTCAATAACATATCTTTAGGACAACTCACTTATCATACCAACCATGCCTTTAAACAATTCCTTCTTATTTGGCCAAAAATGGTTGAAGAAGATTTAGCTGTCATAAATATCCTTCAATGTTATAATGAACAAGACATACTTTCCCATATGGTATTTGAAGATCAATTCTTCCAAAATTCCCTACCATCTGATACACCAACCCTCCTTAATGAATCCACCATCGATGTAAACTTAAGAACCCCTCAAGATCCTCGCATAGTTAAAGTAGGTCAATCACTAAATCCATAGGAGTTGGATAACTTCACCATATTTTTATAAAAATACTATCAAGATTTTCCTTGGTCATATAGTGATATGCCTGGAATTGATCCCAATATTTTTTTACTCAATATTGTCACATATCCAAATGCTAATCTATTTAAACAAAAACTTCGTAAGATGCATCCGCATATAACTCTCCTTGTTAAAGAAGAGTTACAATGTATTTTATCCACTAACTTTATTATACCCATTGATTATCCAAAATGGATCTCTAACATCATTCCCATAACCAAAGCTTCGGGAAAGTTGTGTATCTACATAGAATTCAGGGATCTTAATCTTGCTTATCCTAAGGATGATTTCCCTCTTCCAAACATAGATCAGCTCGTTGACCTTACATCTGGCCATCAAATACTTTCCCTTATGGATGGTGTTTCTGGTTATAATTAAATTCTTATCACCACTGATGCCAACATAAAACCTCTTTCATCATACCTTGGGGAATCTTCTGCTACTGTTTCATGCCATTTGGGCTCAAAAGTGTAGGAACTACTTATCAACATGCCATGACTTACATTTTTCATGATCTCATTCACAAAACCATCAAAGACTATGTTAATGACCTTTTAGGAAATTCCAAACAATGAAAAGATCATCTTGATGTTATTGAGTCCATATTTTCTTATCTCATTCAATATTGTTTTCATTTCAATCCCCAAAAATGTGTTTCTGGTGTTCTCACTAGAAAACTTTTAGGATTCATTATTTTTAACCAAGGTATTAAAGTTGACCCAAAAAAGGATAAGGCCATCATTGAAATTCCTCTTCCATTTAATATTACATGATTTTATAGTCTTGAGGGTAAATTATAGTCCATTAGATGTTTTATATCACAACTTTCTGACCGTTGTCAAGCATTTCATCATTTTCTCCGTAAGGATGTTAATTTTCACTTGGATTTTGATTGTTATAAATCTTTCGATAAGATTAAAAAATATCTTCTATCACCACTTGTGCTTACTCCACCTCATGAAGGGGATCCATTTTATCTATACATATCTTCTTCAAAACATGCTCTTGGAGTCATGCTCGCTCATCGTGATAATTAGGGTTGAGAACATGTATATTATATTAGCCACACACTCCATGAATATGAAACCCGTTACACTAAAGTTGAAAAGCTATGTTGTGCTTTATACTTCACCACTTCCAAGTTGCATCATTATATTCTTAGTAAAAAATGTATGTTGTCTCTAGCTTCAATCCCCTCAAAACTATAACTCTAAACCATATCATAGTGATCGCATCACTCAATGGCTTATGTTTATGACTGAGTTTGACCTCGAATTCATATAACAAAAATATATTAAGGTCCAAGCCATTGTATATCAGCTCATTGACGCCCCTTTGCCCAAAAATCAACTTTCTCATGAATAATTTCTAGACGAATCCATCAGTAATGTTGATGAATATGAATTCATACCTATCAAGATGAATCTATTCTTTGATGGTTCTAAATTCCAAGAAGGGGGAAGATATGGTGTTATTATCATACCTCCTTAGGGAATTCCTATTCCATTATCATTCAAACATAACTTCGAATGCACTAATAATACAACAGAATATGAGACTTTAATCATGGGTCTCATAACCACTATTCTCCTAGGTTTTCACATCTTAGACATCTATGGAGATTCACAACTTGTTATCAGGAGAATATCAGTGTAAAAATTATATATTACAGACCTATAAAACCTACGTTAACTTTATCCCCTATCTTTTGATCACTACACTATCCAAACCATGCGACGATCCTCTAATATGTTTGTAGATACAATGGCATCTTTAGGATCCATCATCCCATTAGAAATAGAAGAGTCAAAAGACAATACTAAAGTATTTGTTGTTGTTCAACAATTGGATCACCCAGTTTCACCGTTTTCTTTGTGTTATTGAGATGAAATAGATAAGGGTTATGGGCTAAGGAGGAATACATGTTTATGTTGGTCGATTGATGGTTATTTGCATGCATTCTGAATTCTTGATCCAATGTTCACTGTGAGAGCTTCCTTTTGGTTGGGAATAACTACCTGAAATAGAAAATAAGACCACAAAAGAAGAGTTAAATAATATATGACAGTGGACTGCCTAGTGTGTGCTAGATCCAGGAAGTGTGATACTCCCTATAAGGTTGTCAATCCACTATTTAAAATAACTTAATGTGAGAAATATACAAATTCCTATTGTAGTTGATATGATTTAGGTATTTCATTTAAGCACAATAAGCAAATATAACATAACAAGCTAGGCTATAGTCAGATCTGAAGGGTAGGTAGGTGTCAGGGTGTTGGAACTGGTTAGGGTTAGGTTCTGGGTTGTTTGGGTCACTTGGTAGAAGGGAGGTTGTCTATACTATTGGCACAGGTGTAAAACACGGAGACTGATGTCGTTTGGGTGTGACCGATGAAATTTTAGGAGAGACCGATGACGGTCATGGGTAACCAACATCGATAGGGTCAGGGTGAAAGGAACTCAATGAGATCTAGTTATGGGGATTGAACTGAAGCTAAATAGAGATGGAAGAGTGAATAGGGAGGTCTGTGAAGGTCTTAGGTATACTTTGAGGTGTGTAGTAGGTGAGAATGGGTGATTTGGTGCTATGGGTAGAGGAATGGCTTAGTCTACAAGTAGGTAGAGGATGGGAAATGAACTTGCAAAGTATAAACTGATAACAGAAGTAACAAAGGCTATTATACTGAAATAGACTATGCTAGTAGAAGATACACTTACTATGATGCAGGTTTAACGGCTTAAGAGTGATGGTAATTGATTAGAAAAATGGTGTTTGGTGCCACGGTAGTGCTTCCTGGAATGCTTTCATCAGTGCAATGCTTCTGGATCTATCTTGGTGCTGGTTATGGATGTATGTGGGTGTGAAAAGGCTCTATTTCTACTTGCATGCAGTTATCTTCTCATCCCTCTGATCTTAGAATGTGCCAACCAAAAAAAAAGTTGTTAAGGTGAATAAATGGTAACCAAAGATATTTTTGGGTTGACCTACGTTGGTTTAGTGATGACTAGCATCGGTTAAGGTGAGATTCCCTAGGTTTACTAAAAATAATAGATCTTGGCAATCATTTCCACCAGATTTGTCTATTCTTCCGGATCAAAGTGGAAGTTTCCTTTTCATGAGCGGGAATGTGGTTAGAGGGATAATAGGCATTGATTTTTAGGGTTGAACAAAGTCTTAGCTCATTAAGCTAAATGGGACCAATTCTTAGTTAGTTATGGAAACATGCCAAGAATAGGTCTAGGGTGAGGTGGCTAGGTGAGGTGTCTAGGTGAGCTGGAGGGGTGAGGTGTCTATTGATTTAATTAAGGTAATCAAATCAATAATGGTGTGAGGATGGGTATTAATTTAATTATAAATAATAAAATTAATGTTAATGTGGGGTATAAGTGTCATGGTTAGCTGAATTTTTGTAAGTTGGTTATTTGAAAGGGGACTAAGGGGAGTGTGACCCAATTTTGGTGTCTACATTTTTCCCCTTTTTGTTACGCAGATTGTATTGGTAGGTGATGTGAAAAAAATAGTTTATTTTTTGCCCTATGTGAATTTAGGGTGAGAAGGTGAATTTGGGTGCCCCAGATAGGGGCATGAGTGATCCCCCCTCAAATCAAGCACCGATGATGAAGAATAGAGAGTTGGTGGGTGGTTTAAGAAAATAGGGTTAGGTATGAAGTAGGTGAGGGTTGAGGGTATGGTGATTGGAAAATGTAGGGTGGGTGATTAGGTAGAGCATTCAGACATACACACACATTGTGAAATGCCATGAGATACAAGGGTTTCTCAACATAACAAATTTATGTTAGTTAGGGTTGTAAAGGACATCAAAACAAGGTTTCTTGAGGTTCGGTATCTAGGGTAAACGATACGGTCTGGGAACTAAATGAGGTAAGATGCAGGAATGCATAGGTGTGGTTTCAGTACATCCAAAAGGTCAATGTTTGTTTGGAAAAGGGTCGCTGCCATAGGTAAGGTAAGGCTATTAGGTTGAGAAAAACGGGTACCACCATCTCAAGATGCAATGAGTGAGGACATGGGAATATCCACATAATAAATGGCTAGGTAGGTAGGTGTGGGTAAGGTAGGTGGAGGTTAAAATAGGTAATGGGTAGTGTCAACCAAACGTACACACACGTAGAGATCGCAACATGGTATCAGGTCAAAGAGCTTGTAAACTCTACATCATCCATGGTCGATCAGGTCTATCCAAATAGGGTTGCAGTGAGTCTGGTATCCAAGGTATAGGATATGGTGTGAAAACACAAGGTTTTTTTGGACAAGGGTCATAGCCAAAGGTAAGGTATGGTTGGTAGGCTAACAATGTGGTAACAACAGCGCAAGGTAAAGTGAGTCTGCAAGGTTGATGGTCACATCACGGGAGGTCAAGTGTGGGTAAAAAGAAGGTATGGCGGAGGTAAGGCCATGGGAGGGGTAGAAATATACCCCAACTTATGGTAAGGTGGATTGATAAATGATGAGGTCAAGAGGATGAGGTTAGGAGGAGGAGATGGAGGGTCAGGGTCAACTTCGGGTTAGGTGAAAAAGGTTACAGGTAAGTAGATAAGGTGAAATTGGTTGCCATGGGGTCAACATGGGTACCTAACACCATTCATGTTTATGTGATGCTGGAATAGGGAAACCAACCATGGTTTACTAGGGCACATGGCCGATATCAATCTAGGTAAAACTGACATCGGTCAAGTCGGGGAGAGGATAAAAAAGAAAATTTCCACTTTTTGTGGAATCATTTGTAATTTTTCAAATAGGATAAAATGATAGAGGAGAGAGGAAAAGGTGGAAATTGACCAAGTGAGACAGAGATTTTTGTCAGCAAGCCTTGTAGCGGGTGATCAGGAGGTGATAGGTGGGTCCACGAGATCTGTTTGATCAATTCGATTGATTAGAGGTGATGAGGTTGGTTGGTGAAGGAAGAGGAAGGAGAGGGATCGGGGGGACACCCAGTGTAGCATCCTGATGTGCCACGATGGTGATGACAATGTGATGAGGTATGATTCAATCCCCTTCCTTGTGTTGTGAGGTAGATTGGTCTATAAAGGTCGGGTTAGGGAAAATGGGTTTTTTGGGGGGAAAATGAATTTTTGAATTTGGGGAGAAAATTGGGTGTAATAGGAATGGAGAAGGGTGGATTTAGGTAAATGAGGGGTGGGGAGGGGTTGAGGGGGGTTTTAGGTAGGAATGGGTGGGTAGTTATGGAGAAATGGAAAATGTTTAAGGGAAATAAGGGTTTGGTGTTATGGATTTTGACCATGACAGTGACTGACGTCGATCAAGGGTTTGCCAACATTGGTTGGTATGAGACGGAAATGATCACAAATGTGGTGACCGATGCTAGTTGTGGTAGACTGTGGGTGGTCGAGAAAAACTAATGCTAGTCAGAATTTAAAGGAAAATGCTTACAATGAACGAGATGAGTGGGTGGGGGAGGGAAGGACATAGAAAGGTAGGTTTCCAGCTTGGTTAAGGGGGATGAATAGGTATGGTTATGGTTTAATAATGTGATGGTTGTTGGATGCGGGGATACAGATTAAATGTGAGATAATGCACCGCCCCAAATGATGGGCATAGTAGCAATGAGCCATGTTAGGTTGGCCTGATTGGGTTCAAGCATTAGACATAGTTTGGGAGTTGATTTTGTGGTTTCCCTCATCGATAGATGGGACTCGGCGACTAATACATTCCATCTGTCTAATGGGTGATATCACAGTCACCCTAAAGGATGTGTACAGGATCTTGTGGTTACCGATAGTGGGGACGCAGGTGTATTAGATCTCCTCAGATGTGTTGGAGGAGTTGATTTTGACTGTGTTTGGCAAGGGGTTGGAAGAGTTGAGGTTCCCTTGTGACAATATGAGCTCAGGAGATATGTACCAGGCCCATCTGGAGGAGGGAAGGAGATAGAAAGGTATGGTTTCCTAAAAATAGCTTGGTTAAGGGGGACGAATAGGTATGGTTATGGTTTAATAATCTGATGGTTTGGTTCTAGTGGGGCTACAAGAGATGAGATTACCTACTATTGGAGAGCGTCGAGTAGCCATGGCGACTCATGATGTAATTGCGGATGTGAGATAAGGCACCACCCCTAGTCGCAGAGGTACGATGGAGCATGACACATTCCAGGTAGTAGACCGATGGATAGATGATGTTAGGATGAGTGCTAGATACAGACAGTGGTGGGCTACACATTTATGAGTAGTACCACCGAGGCCAGGGCAGCCAGATTTAGCCACCATCACAGTGTAAAGGGATGCCCTACAGGGGCAGGTGACTACCCTGATTACATAGTTAGGGATAGTGCAGGGGTAGTTGACAGGTTCATAGGCACATGTTACCTCTTTGCAAGCACAAGTGGCTGCTCTATATGCCCAGGTAACACAGGGATATGAACCTATACAGGGTGGAGATGGGGATGGGGTACAGGTGGCCGCCTTATAGGCACAGGTTACAGGTTTGTAAGGCCAGTTGGTCACAACAAAGGTGCAGGTTATGGCCCTTCAGGCCCAAATACATGCACAGGGTTAGAGGTCGATGGCACCACCACATGCATAGGGGCAGGGTCCCAGTTTACAGGTAGGAACGGGATAGGGTCCCATAGGACAAGTGCAGGGTCAGAGGTTGATGGTGTAACCACAAAGAGTACCCATAGCCAGATTGAGGGAAGCCCTAGGCAAGGTGAGCTATCACTAGGATCTTTTGATGGTTGCAGGGATAGATTTCCTATCCTATGGAGATTATAGAGCATAGCAGGCCTCGATTGAGAGGACCAGGTCATGCACCCATAGTGTGGAGAGCACAGGGGGCCATCAAGCCCTGAGATAGTGTCAGATCAAGGTTACTATTTCATGGAGGCCAGCCCCAAGTGAGGTACTAGCAGAGATCATGCTAGCCCATGGTGGGTGGTGATATGTTAGTGGGACGTTGCATAGTAGTAGAGGAGGAGGAAGAGATAGGTGAGATAGATATGGAGGATATCTAGCTGGGTGGTGCCAAAGAGAGTGAGGGTGTATACAAGAGTTTTGAAATATTGGATCATATACCGGCCTGCGTGCTGAAGATGGTGAGGTTGTATAAGACAATTTTTTATTTTTGATCATATACCGGCCTGTGTGCCGAAGATGGTGAGGTTGTATATGATAGTTTTTTATTTTTGTTCATATACTGGCCTACGTGCTGAAGATGGTGAGGTTGTATATGAGAGGTTTTGACAAATGAACATTATTTGGTATCGTTGTATATTGTATGGATACACAAATTTTATATGATGAGATGGATGATTTATTGATGATGTACTTGTGTTGGTAGAATTTGATTATTATGTATAGATGGATGGAAAATAGGTGTGTTTAGACATGGTGGTGTCAAGTCATATGCATGATGGAGTCAGGTTAAGTGTAGGCATGGTTTAGTTAAGTGGTAGGCATGGTTGAGTCAAGTTGGTTGAGGTATGATTGATTCAGGTTGGTTTATGTATGATTGAGTCAGGTTGGTTTAGGTATGATTGAGTCAGGTTGGTTTAGGCAAGAGTAAGTCAGGTTGGTTTAGGTATGATTCATTCAAGTTGGTTTAGGCATGAGGTAATGCCCAAGTTGTAGGTAACATGGGGGGAAATGGTGATTTATATATAGGTTATGGTTTTAATTTCCAACTATGTGCTATAGTGGAAATATGAATATGATAAATGAATGATTTGATGATGTAATAAAAATGTGTATTAATTGATGCTTGTTTGGTTTAATTTTCAGTTATTGATATAAAATGGAAACTAACTAGGGTAGAATGTGAATAGGAAAGTGAAAGGGGGGTTTGGTTAGGGTAAAGAGTAGCCGAGCAAACCTCCAAGGGCCCCATGCCCTCGAAGTGTTTCCTACATAGTCCCAACAAAAAGAGACCTCAAGCCAATGTAGTTCTCCCATAAGCTAGGGAAGATTATGATAAAGTAGAGGAATGGGTTGGTAGGTGTGAGGCATGGTGTAATATAGGTCATAGGCATGGTTGAGTGATTTTTAAATATAGGTGTTGATGATATGGTTTTGTATAGGATAAGAAATAAGTAATGAGGAAGGCGAGTGGTAAGTGGTGGTAAAAGAGCCACTTAATTGATAAGAACCCTAATGATTCAACCATACCTAAGAGAGGCTCATGAACATAAGACCCTAAAGGCATTACATAATGGACCATTATAAGGGTGAAGAAATTCACATAATCATGAAAATGTCGCGATTGCGGCAAGTCCCTTGAGTAAAGAGGAAATTACGCTAAAAATGAAAGGACGTGAAAATGGGAAGTTTAGCATAACTTAGTGTACGAAAATGTGTTTTTTGGAAAAAGATACCTAGGATCAAAAATAGGCAAGTCTGTGATGAAAATTTCATCTTTTTCTTCATTTTTTTGTTTTTAATAGACTAATCGATGTGGGAAGTCTATATGGGATGAGTATATTATCTCCTTGAGGTCTTCGTGAAGTTGATCAATGTGGGGAGCTTTTGGATATTTTTACTAGAATTATGAAATGACTTGATATAGTTGTCCTTCAAGGGAACAGTCTATTTATAGCGGTAGAATTAGAGTGAAGAGATGTCCCTTTTGAGGGAGTCATCTTTTGTTGGAAGTTTTACTCAAAGAGTTGTATCCCTTTTTTTTTTTGGATGTTTAAGTCATGGATAAGACTGTAGAGGAATATTAGGTTCTTGTTTAGAATACAAGACCATATGACATAGATATTAACTATGAAAGAGGTGGTTTCGAGTGGTGAACGACCATGGGATTTCATCTTGAAGAAGATGAAAAGTATCCATGAGAATAATGTTATGAGTAGAGCCGAGGTACTCATATTTAAGATAAGGCTGAAAGGTAATGGGTAATCATATGATTCTTGTTGAGTTGTGGATCCTCACGATGGGTAATATGGAAGGTGGACAGTACTCAAGGGATGAGTGATCAACTGACATAAATTGGTATAGAACTTGATGTCAACAGTAAAATGGTTGAAGATGCAAGGAATTAAGGGGCTCAAGTTCAGGTTTACCTTCGAGTGAAGACAAAAAATATGCACCTGATCCATAGGCATGGGTAAAGATATAGGTTATGGGCTAATTAGGAGAAAATTTTCCCCATTTAATTTTCTATTCTTTGGTTACATGTTGATTTTCCTTCAGGATGAGGTCACCAACCTAAAAATTTCATCCGTGAACACGTTTTTCATAGGCACGTTTGATATGTTTTTGGTAGATTTGGAGATGGTCAAGAGCATTGAGACGGGGTTCATTTAATAACTCAAGTTTTGCTAAACAATATTAGAAAAATTCATCACCATTAAGCGTGTCTTGTAGTGACATGTGGAAAGATGGAATCTAGACATTGAGAGGTAAGACATCCTCAATACTGTAGACCAGAGAAAAAGGTGTGGTAGCAGTCAAAGTGCAAATACTAGTGCAGTAGGCCCATAAGGAAAAAGGAATGTACGTATTCCAATATTTCCTAATATCATTGACTACCTTCATAATAATTTTGTTCAAGGTTTTATTGGTCAATTCAGCTTGGTCATTGGTTTTTGGGTAATAATATGATGAGAAATTGAGTTGGATGCCAAAAGCGTCGCATAGTTTGCATTGGTTTTGTTTTTGAATTGCTTTCCATTATCATTGATAAGGTGGTGAGGGACACCAAAGCATCAAATGATGTGATGGTTGATAAATTCACATATTTTCTTGGATTTTGTAGAAATGAGTGGGATGGCTTCTACCTATTTAGTATAATAGTCATTAGCAGTTATGATCCATTGGCTATGTTTTGAAGAATGGGAGTTGATCTCATAGACAAGATCCAAACCCCATTAAGAGAAAGGCCAAAGGTCTCATGCAACCTGTAAGGCATGACTAGGTGTGTGATGGAGATTAGCATGTTGTTGTCATTTCAAGCAATGTTTGACATAATCACAACAGTCACGATTTAGGGTTGGCCAATAATAGCCTAGGTAAAGAATGCATTTTGCGATGGCTAAACCACTAAAGTGACCTCCACAAATTCCATCATGGACTTCCTTAATGGTGTAGGTAATTTTAGCACTTGTAAGGCATCGTAAGAGAATGTCATCAAAGTTGCACTTATAAAGAATACCACCCATGATGACATAACGAGAGACACTTTTAAGAAAGGAATGTTGTCCATTATGAGTGAGATCGGTGGGTAGAATGGAAAGGGAAAGATAGTTTGCATATTGCATATACCAAAGGTCACATGGGTTAAGGGAAATAGTTCCAACGAATTAGACCTCACATGGTAAATAAGAGGCTAATTGTAGCATTTGTATTATGAAAAATATTTTAGAGTCAGAGGGTGAAGAAAGTATCTGAGAAACCAATGAAGCCATGGTATCCATGAATTTATTGGTAGATCGTGGGGTGGGCTGAAGTTCGTAATGGTCAAAGGTGGTCAAAATTATATATACATGATGTGTATACTTTTGAAGTATCTCATTAAGACACTGGTATATACCATTGACTTGGTTTACAACCAGTTGAGAATTGCCAAAGATATTAATAGACTTAACATCTAAGGCATAAGCAACCTGGAGACCCAATACGATTGCTTCGTATTCAACAATATTATTTGTGTAATTGAAATAGAGTTTGAAATAAAAAGGCATATGTTCACAATCAAGAGGAATGATGATAACACCAGCCCCACCCCCATGCTGACACTTGGATCCATCGAAGAAGAGTGTCATTTGGTAAGAGGATTAATCTAGGGAAAGGGTAATTATACACTCATCTGGGAAATCGAAGTTAAATGGTTGATTCCTGGAAATAGGTGTATTGGCTAGTTGATTAGCAATATTCTAGCTCTTAATGGACTTTTGATGAATTAATTCAAGGTCAAGGCTGGCAAGAAGCATAATCCAATGCGTGGCACGTTGATGTTGATAGGGTTTTGCATACATAGATTGTAATGGGTCAGTATAGTAATGATGAAGGTTTTATGGTTGAGTAGGTAATGGCGGAGTTTGGTGGTGATGAAAAACTAAGGATAAGTAGATTTTTTGGCATGGGAATATCTATTTTCATAGTCTATAAGGGTATGTCTTATGTAATAAACCACGTTCTCTCAGTGTTGGTTGTCACGATAAGTAAGCACGACACCTAAAGAATGGTTAGTGGTGGAAATATATAGGTAAAAGGGCTAGTCATCCTTAGGATCAATGAGCACTGGTGGTTGAAGGAGGTATTGCTTTAAGGCTTCGAGGGTTTTATGACATTCATCATCCCATTTGAATGACACGTCTTTCTTGATAAGATGATGGAATGGTTAAAAGAAGTCAGAAAGCTGTGAGATAAAATGACGAATAGATTGTAACTTATCTTGTAGGCTTCGAAGTTTACAGAGATTAGTGGGTGGAGGTATTTCCATAATAGCCTTGAATTTTGCATGATCAACTTCTATGCCATGCAAAGAAAAGATGAAACCTAGGAGTTTTCTAGAAAGTACCGCAAAGATGCACTTCTTTTCTTGAAGACACATTCAATACTTTATGAGGTAGTCAAAGATGACTTTAAGGACAGGCAAGTGTTTGGTTCGATGTTTGGATTTAGCAAGCTGAACATTTTCGTAATCTTCCAACATCTGATCAATGAAGTCATGGAATATGTAAGTCATGGCTCGCTGATATGTAACACCAATGTTTTTTAGGCCAAAAGGCATGACTCAATAGGAGAACATCCCCCAAAGGGTGATAAAGGCAGTCTTTTGTTGATCTTTTGAAGCTAGTAATATTTTATTGTAGCCCGAGAAACTGTCCATGAGTAATAACATTTCATGGCCATCGGTAAGATCAACTAGTTGGTTAATGCTTGGTAGGGGGAAATCGTCTTCTGGACAAGCTTGGTTGAGGTCATAGAATTCCATGCAAATTCGAAGTCCCAATGTCACCTTTGGGACATGAATGATGTTATAAATCCATTGGGGATGGTCAATGCGTAGGATGGAGGAAACTGAGAAAAGGCACTGAAGATGTTCTTTGAATAGAAGAGCAATGCAAGGATGCATTTTCCGCAGCTTTTGTTTGATGGGTTTGGCATCAAGAATGGTTACGATATTATGGATCATGATTTTTGGGTCAATACTGGGCATATCGGCATAGGACCAGGAAAATGCATTGCTATGGTCCCGAAGGAAATAGGTTAAGGCTTCTTATTCAGTAGTGTCTATGGATTGGCCGATCTTTAGAATTTTTGGGTCATCATGAGTGTTAATGTTGATTTCAAAGGTATATTCATTTAACATGGTTTGCGTCTTAGAAGGTAATGACCGGTGAATATAAGAATCTTCTGCACCCAGGTAGGTGAGAATGGACTCATCATTGTGACATTAAACAACATTAATAGAAGGTGTATCATCGTTGATCATGTTAGGAAATAAGAGGGAGCCTCTCCATCGCATTGATAGGTCAGAGGTCCCAAGGAAATGGTGTTTATGAAAAAAAATTTAGGAGGAATAGATTCGGCATCTATGGACTCTGTGGGTGAAGAGGGTAATGTGGGTGAATGGGGTGGGGAAGGTTTTCCATCCTGAATGAGGTTGACAGGAACCTTCTTAGAAGGTGGTGAGTCAAATCCAATTCCACTACACTCATTTTGTTTATGAGTGGTACAGGAAGTGACAATATGGCAGCCTTCTTCGTAAAAGATGAAGCCAAATCCTTTCCACTCGCACTGGTGGAGGAAAGTGTTAGTGAAGTGGTAGTTAGTGAGGGAGTGTAGGTCAGATGAAAATGGTTGTGTTTGAGATGGATGTTTGAGTTTATAAGTGGTGATATCAAGTCCCCCATACATTATATTAGTACGAAGGTAGGAAGGTCCATGAGGAAAAACCTCACCTACATGGTAGTCATAACCAGGGTGCTAATGCAGGTTTCCATACTCTTGCGGAGTTAAGAACGTGTCGATATTATATAGCGGGTATTCCCCTAGGGTGAGGCATTGTAAAACACCTTCTAAGGGATTAGTTTTTGATATGTGGGTAAGAGGGATAGGCAACTCACTAGATGATGTGGAAACATGTGAGTCAGCGGTAGAGGATGCAACAGCAATAGGGATAGAAAGGTTAGATGTGGGATAGGTGGTGGTAGTCTTGGTAGATGGGCTTTTAGTTGAAAGTGAAATAGGGATAGTGGTAGATGCCTTGACTGGTACAAGCACATCATTGGGCCGGTATAGCATGTTACAGGTCTTGAAAGTTGATGGGTCAGAAAGGATCATGTAATTATGTCCTCCATGTTCAAATTTGAGGCAGCAGTGTAAATTCAAAGGGACACAACCCATGGCATGGATTCAAGGTCAGCTGAGCAACAAGTTATATTGGAACTCCCCTTCTAGGACATTAAAAAGTTCTAAGACAGTGCAGGGACCCATGTGGACATGGAGAATGATGGTACCCAGGGTAGAGCTCATGGTGTCATTGAAGGAACGCATCATAATTGGGTTACCATGCATGCAATTAGTAGGTATTTGCATTTTGTCGTATGCATGGGAGGATATGATGTTAATACTAGCACCAACATCAATCATAACGTGTCGTATGCATATATTATCAATAAAGACAGAGATGAAAAGAGTAGGGTCGAGGTCATCATACTGGAAGGAAGCGATCTCTCCAGTTGAAAATTTGAGGGCAGCTACTTGGTGAGTATGTGGAGGTGTAGAGCAAGGTGATGAACTAGTGAGAGAGGCTATGTGGTGAGGGGTAATGATGGAGGCCATGGGTGTAGGGTCATTTAGTAAAACCTCAATATATTAAAGGACCTCCATGAGGGCTTAACGATGGGACTTAGAGGTTTGGACGACGTCATGTAAGACATTTAGAGGGGTGATTGGTGCATTTGTTTTAACATTATGTGATGTGTGACCCCATTAGAAATAGGATATGTAGGACCTCAAATGGTGACTTTGGGTGTGGGTGCAAATGGTATATTGGGTACAGGGTTGGTTAAGGGGCTAGTTGCCTTTTCCTTTCCTTTGTATTTCTTATCACGGGTAGCAATGTGAACCATATTAAACTGAGGGAAAGGGGTAAATGGAGAAGGTATAGGATGATTGGTGTAATGGCATGACGAGTAGAAACCTACCATGGAAGAAAATCCTTGTGAAGTAAGTTAGGTGCAATGGCATTTGGGTGGTGATTTGGTGAATTCTCTAATATGGACCTTGCTAGTGGATTGCAATGGGAGGTGAGTGTGGGTTTGGGTACAGGTGTGGCTTATTGTAGAGGAAGAGGCTTTACAGAAGGGGGAATGGGTTGGTCCACTAGTTTGGTGTGTGGAGTGTTCTTAGGTCTTGGTTTCATCTACTTGGGTATGGGCACGGTAGAAGTGTTGGAAATGGAATATTTGGTTGATTTAACTACCTTATTAGAGGGTAGCAAATTTTTAGCTTTAGGTTGCACCTTCTTGGGGAAAGGTGACACGAGTGTACGAGATGTAGAGGGAAAATTAGATGGTGGGAGAGGACAGGTTACCCATGGGGGTAACCGAGTTACAATGGAGGTGGTTGGTAGAGGTTGGGTAGAAGGTGTGAGTGGAAGAAAAGAGAGTGTCATGGGTAGTGAAGAAATTATGGAAGGTAGTGGTGGTATGGGTGGTAAGAAGGTTACAGGTGATGACGGAGGTTGTGTGGATCACTTGGGTATATTAGAGGTTTGTGATGAGAAGGTGGGCTATTGCATTCTTGGTTTTTTGGTGGAAGATGATTTCTTGGCTAGGGTCGAGGGGTGAGATCCTAGGATGGACAAAAGAGGCGAATGTGATAATGGTGTGGTAGGCAAGGTTGGTGTATGAGACCTAGGAAGTTGGGTCTTCTTTTTATTTGATGGAATAAATTTAGTGTTGGTTTTGGAAGATGTGGCTGAATCTAATTTGATGAGTGGGTGAGTAAGGTTCGAAGTCAGCATGACCCCTAAGGTAGTGATGGGTTTAAGTAAGGGAGATGATATGGGCGTGGACAGGTGTTTGGGTGTAGATGTATGTTGGGTTCTGGTCAGAGGTGTGTGTTGGGCTATGGGTGGCAACATGTAAGGTGTTGCAATAGTCTTGGTTGTGTTTGGTTTGGTCACTTAAAACACTTTTGGATAGATATTGGAGGTGTCGGTGAGTGACAGCTACATTTGAGTTGAAACGGGAAGTAGAAGGCATCCCTAAAGTAAGGATTTATCAACATAGTCCAGGTGATTGGCCAAGTGTGAAAATGGTCCTATTGTAAGCAGGTTCAACGTGGATGAAGTAGTAATCCCTGTAAAATGTGTTTGAGACATAGGGAAATGGCTAGCCTTAGACTCTATGGGTAAGAGAGCCAATATTAGATCAGTAGAATCTTGAAGGTTTGATGGAGAATGGTCATCTAAAGGCAATGATATTTCAACACGATCCTCCATGAGTAGAGGAGAGGATGGGCTAGATGAGGTGGAATCTCCTTGTGATGGTGTAGGTTATGGACATGTATCTCCTATGAGTAGGAGAGGTTCCACTGATGACTGCTCGGTAATTTGAGGGGTCAGATGCGTAGTGCTAATTATAGGTTATTCCACAATTAAAGGAGAAAATGAAGGGGGTTCCTTCATGGGTAAATGAGTAGATGAAAGAGGTTCTGGTGTAGGTAAGGTAGCTCAGGCTAAGATTTCATCTATGGAAGGAACATGGGGAAAATGGGAAGCCACTGATATGTCCTCAAAAATGGCGTGGACCTCATGGACATTGCTATCATTGGTTGAAGTGTCACCAATTTGGCTGGAAGATGGGGCATGATTAGGGAATGGCTTCTTGAAGATATGTAGGTTTTGGTTAGCGGGTGCATTTGGGCTATCCAAGACTAGATCTCCATTATCTAACATTTCTTGGATGATATTCTTGAAGGTGATGAAGTTATCATCACTATGACCTTTAACACGATGATAGTTACAAAATTCATGCTCTTTATACCACACGGGCATGGGGTGCTCAAGGTCAAAACCAGTGTTTGGTTTTATAGGTGGAAGGGTAATGGCACCAATCTTAATAAGCTTCTCCAAAACAGAAGAATAAAGTTCTCATATTTAAGTGTACATTTGTTGTTCTTGTCTGAACTGGAATGCTTAGAAGGGAGAGAGATTAGGACGTTTGGCTAGGTTTGATGGATGAGAGGGTCCATCCTTGAGAACTATGTCATTAGTAGATCCTTTTGGGTTTAAATAGTTATTTTGGAGTTTTGAAGATGAAGAAGCATCATTTGATTTGAATGCAATGTTTTTGTTATGTAGTTGAATTTTCTTCTCATCAATAGCACGAATCTCCAATTTTCATGCCATGGTGAATGCCTCATCAAAAGTGTGAAAGGTCTACACCTGCAGGGTTGGTGAAATGTGTCTGGCACAAGCCTGAGTAAATAACTCTATGAGTTCAGTTTGACGTAATTAAAATGTGAGCTGGTTAATTAGGCTGTGCTAGCGAGTGACAAAGTCAGTGATAGACTCATCGTTGTACTGTCGTTTGGAATAAAGATCATTCATGGTGACTTTCTTACCAATGTTGATTGAGAAGTGGTCTAAGAATTCTTAGGATACTTGACTAAATAAGTAGATGGAATGTCTAGGTAGCCCACTGTAGCAGTCCAATGTAGGTCCTATCAGGGACATCGGGAAGGTCTGTATGAGTAAATCATCATCATGGGCAATCAGGTAACACCCATGTTTGAAAGACCAAAAATGTTGTTGTGGGTCTTCTTTACTATTGAAATGGTTGAATTTTATCATTTCCCAATGTACGGGGTATGGGTGAATAAGAATAGATGGATGAATGGGCTCATTATAGATTTCAATGTAGGTGAGAGAATTGCGTGAGTCAGAAACAAATGCTTCTAATCCTTTCCATCATTAATTTGATGAGGTCATTGGTAGGTTGTGATGGAAGGCCTCCTCATGTGGCGTAGGAGGGCTGGTACTTAACATGTGATGTGGGTGGCATTATAATGTATGTCGGTGCCGAATAGGAAGGTTGAGAATAGGGGATCGACATAGAGGGAATATATCTAGAATGGGTGATGGATGAGACAGGGGGCTTTTGATAGTATGTATATGTAGGTGGGATGGTCGCATTGACTCTAGTAGAAATTGGGGGAAAAGATTGTAGGATGGAGAAGACAAGATTCTATAATGGATTAGGGGTCACTGACACCATAGGAAGTTGTGTTACAATTGGTATCTATGAGACAATGGGTGCAGATGGGGTTATGGTCTAGGTGGTCAATGAGGGGACAACAGATACTATAGGTGCGACTAATACTACAGATGTACCGGTCATAGTGGGTATAAGGCCTAGCTATGAAACCACTGGGGGTAAATTAGGTGAAGGTAATGCCACATTAGTAGGGGCTGATGCAAAAGTGGGAATAAGGGTAGGAGATATGGATACATGCATGCCATATATCAACTGAACTGAAGAGTCTCATATGGAAGAGTGGGAAAGGTAGATCTATAAGGCCATGGGATTCTGATCGAGTAGTCATGAAAATTCCTCATCACCTATGGAAATAGTGGTAGGTAGGGTTGGATCTATGGGTGATAGGATAGATGGTGGTGAAGGACTAGGTGGGAGTGGTTGATGACTAACGTGGAATATAAGAGCATTAGTTTGGTTGTAAGTCAACACCATCTGAATGAATGTATATCAAGTGATGTTGTAGCCTACAAATGACACAAAAAGTAGTAGGAATGAAGAAAACAAGTGTTTATAGGTGGATTTTGGTAATGTATTAGTTGAGATTCAACACAGGGTAACCAATGCCAGTTAAGGATGACCGATGACGGTTCAAGGGTAACTGAGGTCAGTTACTGTGAGAAAAGAGTAGTTTAACCAAAGAGGGAAACAACTAATGAATGTCAAGTAGATTAGTTGTATGATAACATTTTATGAGATTACAGAGAGTACAGAGACTTTGAAAAACTCAAAATAGTGAAGAAGATGATAATAGGTGTCTCTTGGGTAAGTTAACCAAAAGGATAAGGAACCAATGGCGGTTAGGTAGAACTGATGATGGTGAGGTGTAAATGGACACCGGTGAATAAACCGATGCCGGTTACTATGAAAATTTGAAGAATGTAAGAAAATAGATTGTTGTGAACTGAGATCAGATGATTGATCAACCTAGAATCCTGAAGATGATATAATGAGGTCCTAACACACTCAGAAGAAGTCAGGATACTCCAACTATGATTCTGGAGGGTGTAAGGCAAAAGAAGGAAAATGGAGAGATATATCCTCACACCTCAAAATGCATGTCAATAAAATGCTAAAAACACATATCCAACAAGTGATTTTAATGTATTGATCTTATGCTATTTAGAAGATTGAATCATGAATTTAGAGTAGAGTTTTTGATGAGGAAGGCTTCCTATGAAGAAGGATATTTAAAAAGAGAGGTTTTAGGTTATATTATGTTAGGGGCGGGATTTCCTCTGAGGTAATGACTAGATAGAAATAACCAGTTGGGTGCCCATTGTCAATCCACTAATTGTGTGATTGTTGATAGATTCTTCCGGGTGAGATGTTGTTTAAGAAGATGTGTATTTTTTTCATTTTTGTGAAGTTTGGTATAAGAAAAAGAAGAAAGAGAGTGCTTTGCTATGATTCTTTGTGTCAACCATCAGCTAGGCATGACTTCCAGCATATAGGTTGCCCTCATTTTAATGTGAGCTAAATACAACATACAAGGATGAAATGCAACTGATTTTAAATCCGAATTAACAAATTACATTTGATTAAGTAAATGATGAATAGGTAGGAACGTGCTCTTTCACTACTTATGTGAATGCAAGAAAGAAGAAATGGTTCGTTTTAAGCACCGGAATATAGATGTTATTTTAGACAATTAGAAGAAGAGAGGATTACCAAGGAAAGAAATTTAGTGTGAATAAGTTTAGAAAATAAACAAACACACAATATTTACCTAGGAATGAAGAAAAATGCAAGGAACCCTGGATGGGTCCCACCGAGCATGCAAAAATGTTTCACCATTTTCTTTGCATTATTGAGATGAAATAGATAAGGATTATGGGTTGAGGAGGAATACATGTTTATGTTGGTTAGTTGATGGTTGTTTACGCGCATTCTGACTTCTCAATCCAATGCTAACTGTGAGAGATTTCTTTTTGTTGGGAGGAACTACCTAAAATAGAAAACAAGACCACAAAAGAAGAGTTAAATAATATATGATAGTGGGCTGCCTAACGTGTGCTAGATCCGAGAAGTGTAATACTACCTAGATGGTTGTTAATCCACTGTTTAAAACAACTTAATGTGAGAAATAAACAATTCCTACTGTAGTTAATATTATTTAGGTATTTCATTAAAGCACAATAAGAAAATATAACATAACAGGCTAGGCTATAGTTAGGTCTAAAGGGTAGGTAGGTGTCAGGGTGTTGGAACTGGTCAGGGTCAGGTTATGGGTTGTTTGGGTCACTTGGTAGAAGGTAGGTTGGCTCTATCTTTGGCATAGGGGTAAAACACAGAAACCAATGTTGGTCAGGTGTAACCAGTGATGGTTTAGGAGAGACCAGAGATGGTCATGGGTAACCGGCATCGGTAGGGTTGGGATGAAACGAATTCAATGAGATCTAGTTGTGGGGATGGAACTAAAGCTAAATAGAGATGGAAGAGTGAATAGGGATGTCTGTGAAGGTCTTAGGTATACTTAGAGGTGTGTAGTAGGCAAGAATGGGTGAGGTGTCTATAACTAATTAAAGGATGAGAAATGAACTTGCAAAGTATAAACTGATAACAAAAGTAACAAAGGCTATTATACTGAAATAGAATATGCTAGTAGAAGATACACTTATTGTGATGTAGGTTTAACAGCTGAAGAGTGATAGCAATTTATTAGAAAAATGGTGTTTGGTTCCACGGTAGTGCTGCCTAGAATGCTTCGTGAGTGCAATGCTTTTGGATCTGTCCTGGTGCTAGATATTGATGTATGTGGGTGTGAAAAGGCTCTGGTTCTTCTTGCATATAGTTCTCTTACCGTCCCTCTGATCTTAGAATGTGCCAACCAAAAAAATGTTACTAAGGTGAATAAATGGTAAACGATGATGGTTTTGGGTTGACTGGTGTTGGTTTAGTGATGACCAACGGTGGTTAAGGTGGGATTCCCTAGGTTTACTAAAAATAACAGATCTTGGTAATAATTTCTTCTAGATCTATCTATTCTTTTGTATCAAAGTGGAATTTTCCTTTTTCATGAGTGGTAATGTGGTTGGAGGGATAATAGGCATTGACTTTTTGGGTAAAACTAATTCTTAGCTCATTAAGGTAAGTGGGACCAAGTCTTAGTTATGGAAACATGCCAAGAATAGGTCTAGGGTGAGGTGGCTAGGTAAGGTGGAGGGGTGAGGTGTCTATTCATTTAATTAAGGTAATTAAATCAATAATTGGGTGAGTATGGGTATTAATTTAATCATAAATAATTAAATTAATGTTAATGTGGGGTATAAGGGTCATGATTAGGTGAATGTTTGTATGTTGCTTATTCGAAAGGGGACCAAGAGGAGTGTGACCCAATTTTTGTGTCTACACTCATAATGCTATGGTTTAGAGTTCTTGATGTTAATGTAGACACCAAATTTAAGTCACACTCCCCTTGATCCCCTTCAATCAATTAACATAATATATTTAATCAAGCATGACCCCTTCATCCTATACTAATATTCATCCAAATATTATAAATTAATTCAATTATTTTAATTAATTTAATTTCACCCTCACACCTCCACCTCATCGTTACACCTTACCCTGGACTCATTCCAAGGGAATTTAACTCACAATGACCGAGTCATCAGTCTCAGCATTGAGTCATCACTCCCAGTGCTGAGTCACCACTTAACCTAACAAACTAAGACTTCTTCTATGACCTTCCTACCTTCTCTCACATGAACTCCACTTCCCTAAGCATACTCAATCAAAATTATGCCAAAAATAGTAAAGATCTACCTATTTTTGGTAAACCTATACTTTCCCGCCTTAATCGATGCCGGTTACCCCTCAACCAATGTCAGTCACCTAACCGCCATCAGTTACCTTATATACACTTTCACTACTCTTTACACGGGTTGGTCATTTATTTATTGGCACCTAATTACATTCAAGCACAAATCTATAAGCTCTCCTACATCCATATGTCAAACACACACAACCACAGTGAAAGACAAGCAGTTGTTTTCCCTTCCAAAGCATTGGACTTATCAGAAGAACACTCTAGGGGTACTTCCACGGTACTGGACTCAAGAACTTCTTCTCCAATCAGTCATCAACCATTCCAAATCCCAATATCTACAAGACATCAAGTAAGTATTATGATCCTAATAATTTTTCATATTCCCTTTGTAGATATTTGTTTTCTTTCAGTAGTTTATTTCCTCTAATTCATGTACATCACCTTCTTCCCACCAACCCACTTTTCAACCATCCCAAGACTTTTCATCATTCCAAACCTCATCCTTAGTATCCCTCATTAGGAATTAGGGAACAAATATGTGGAAACAATTCCTCAAATCACAGTAGTAGGAAACTATATAGCATAATTATACTTAAAGAAATGTAATAGCATAAATAAATAATGCACAAAATAAGAAAAGACAAGATTTAATGTGGTTCACGCAATGTGGGCTACGTCCACCAAGAACTTTCTTATATTTTATTATCAACAAGATTAAAACAACTCTCATGGTCTTCTCTCATTTATGAACTCACAACAGAATTCCAAAGATGTTAAACCACAATTGACACCCAAATGCTTAACCTCAATTACCTCTTGATCATTAAGACTCAATACCTCTTGAACACTCAAGATGATATCCTCAAGATACCCTAACACCTCTATTTATAGGATTACAATCCTTTTAAGAAGTCCCAAATCTGACCCTAGAAGTTTGAAAGTCATGATCTTTCATCTTCCCACAGATGAAATTTTTTTCACAACATTGACAGCCAATTAACAACTTAACAACATCATAGAAACGTCACATCAAATGACTGTAAAATACTCTTGAAGTCTCCAAACTTAGATGTTTAAAATCTAACACTTCAATACATATTCCAAAAGACTAAAAAACAGGCTCCACAGCCCAACAATCTCCCACTTAAAGACTATTCCCACTAAGAAAAGTTCTCAACCCTTCATTATCAACCATGAAGGCCAATCAAATTTGAACACAATTTCAAATTCCCCCTTGTGACCACCTTGGTCATCATATCCATAGGATTCTAACTTATATGAATCTTTTTTAGCTTTAACTTATCTTCTTCCAAATCTTCCCTGATGAAATTGTATCTCAGTTGAATGTGCTTCATCCTAGAGTGGAAAGTGGTGTTATTCGCAAAATGAATAGCACTCTGACTATCACTATGTAGTATCCCAACTTCCTGCTTATGACCCAAATCATCAAGCAACTGTTGTATCTAAATCATATCCTTTCTTTCCTCTATGGCAACAACATACTCAGCCTCTATGGTTGACAAAGCCATAACCTTTTATAACCGTGAAATCCAACTCATTGTTGTATCACCAACTGTAAATACATAACCTTTCATTCTCCTCCTGTTTTCCAAATCTCCTACCATGTTTGAATCTACATAGCCATGCAATGTAGTGTACGATCCACCAAAACACAATGTTTCCCCCATGGTTGCTCTCAAATACCAAAGGATCCACTTCACTTCCTACCAGTGTTCTCTACCTGGATCACTCATAAACCTACTCACTCTTCCCACTACATGTGAAATGTCAGGCCTATTGCATACCATAGCATACATCAAGCTACCAACTACTAATGAGTACAGTATCCTAGACATCTGGATTATGTCCTCCTCAGTCTTAAGAATCTACTCCTTTGATAATTTAAAGTGACTTTCCAAAGGAGTACCAATAGATTTAGCATCCTGCATACTAAACCTCTCTAAGACCTTCTTTATGTACTCTTCTTGAGATAATACCATATTCATCTCCTTCCTGTTCTAAGTTATTTTCATACCAAGGATTTGTTTTTCTACCCCCAAATCCTTCATAGCAAAGGAGTCACCTAGCTTCTTCTTGAGTACCTTTATTTCCTGACATGTTCTTCCTTGCAACAAGCATATCATCCATATACAGGCATAGAATAATATAATTACCATCAAGAAACTTCTTGATGTACATGCAATGGTTTGAGTGACACCTGGAGTAACCCTGCTCCTACATAAAATTGTCAAACTTCATGTATCACTATCATGGAGCTTATTTTAGGCCATACAAGCTCTTCTTAAATTTGCATACTAACCTCTCCTTCCCTTTGACCTCATAACCTTGTGGTTTTTGCATATACAATTCCTCCTCCAATTCACCATGAACGAATGTAGTATTCACATCTAACTACTCTAAGTGCAGGTCTTCTACTACTACTAAACCAAGAACAGTCCTAATAGAAGTCATTTTAACAACAAGAGAAAAAATTTCATCAATGTCTATACCTTTATTTTGTGAAAATCCCTTGACCACAAACTGGGACTTGTATCTTTTCATACCTCCATCTTCCTCTTTGATTCTATACACCCACTTGTTCTGTAATGCTCTCTTGCCCTCGAGTAGCTCCACCAGATCCCAAGGTTCTCCATAAGAGATCTATGCTTGTCATCCATGGCCTGCTCCCACTTCTTCTTGGCATTCACCTACACTGCTTCCTCAAAGTACTCTAACTCTCTACTGTCAATGAGAAATAAATAATTCAAAGATGGAGTAAATTTTTTAGGTTCCCTTCTTACCCTAGAAGACCTTCTCACCTCAGGAGTTTGGGGTTCTTGATGAGTAGGTACCTAAACTGGTTGTGCCAAAACATGTTGTACCTGAACCAACCCCTTGGACACCTTGTTGTCCACAATGTCCTTTAACACTGTGTATTCTTTATTTGATTCATCTTTCTGTTCCTGCAACTGATCTTTAATGCATGAATTTTTCATTAAAGACAATATCTCTAAACTGAAATATTTTCTTGTCTTTAAGAATCCAAACATAGAAACCAAATTCATCTTCACCATATCCAACAAAGGTTCATTTCTTAGAATTATCCTCTAACTTGGTCCTATCATCTTTATCAATGTGAAAAAATACCTCACATCCAAATACTCTAAGAAATGAGTAATCAATTTTCTCACCAAACCAAGCCTCCTCAGGTATACCTCCATCTAAGGCCATAAAGGGTCCTCTGTTAATCAGATAAACAACGGTGCTTACCGCTTCCACCCAAAACATGAGTGGTAGCCCCGTATGTAACCTCATGCACCTAGCACGCTCCATGATTGTCTTGTTCATTCTCTCTTACACTCCATTTTCCTGGGGAGTATTTGGAACCATTATTTTCATGTGGATCTCATTACCAAATAGTAATCAATAAATTCATTGCTGCAATACTCCCCTCCATTATCCGACCTGAGACATTTCAAATTGAGACTTGTTTCATTCTCAACCAAGGATTTCCATCTTTTGAAATTTTCAAACACATTAGATTTATTTCTAATGCAATATATTCAAAATTTTCTAGTTTCATCATTAATGAAAGTGACATAAAATATGAACCACCAATAGATTTTACCTTAGTTGGCCCTCATACATCTATATACACTAACTCCAACTTACCCTCCTTCCTGGTAGGTCCAACCTTGAGGAATCTCACCCACTTCTATTTCCCATAAAAACAGTCCTCACAGAAGTCAAAATATAACTCCTTTAATTTGGGAAAATTGTCCTTTATAATATGTATGCCCTTTTGACTCATATGACTGAGTCTCTACTGCCACAAAGTTACATCTCCATCTGTAACAACTAAATTACAATATCATCACCATTGGTTAAATACAAAGTACCAATTTTATTATCTCTTGCAACCACAAGAGCTCACTAGGTAACCTTCTAAGAATCCACTGTAAAACTAACTATACAACCATCACTACCCAGCTGACCCACTAATATCAAGTTCCACCTCATCTTAGGCACATGCTTGATATCCTTAACTAGCCATGTGTTCCCATTATGCATTTTCACCCAAACACAACCTTTACCTATTATGTTACATGGTTCATCATCACCAATATATACATGTCCAAAATAACCTTGAACAAAATTAGTAAAGTAATGTTTATGTGTGGTGACATGAAAATAATCCCATGAATCCAACACCCAAGACTCAGCAATATTATCTAAAGAAATAATTAAGGAATCTTGATAAACATCACCTGCTACCAACATTTACCTCTTTAGTTTCCTCCTTCTTGTTCTTCTTATCTTGAAGATCCCAACAATATTTCTTAGCATGACCAACCTTTCCACAGTGCTAGCATTCTAACTTTCTCTTAGACTTTGACCTTCTAACGCGATCATTCGAATTCCCATGGTTACCTTTCCCTTTGTTATTTTGTCACCCTCTACTCTCCACTGTCAAATTGTTTCCAGAAGTAGAAGAATATCTAGTGCTCTTCCTTCACATTTCCTCACTTAGGATCACACCTATTACATCCTTAAACTTCATATTTGAATTATTAGATACTAAATTACTTACAACCATAACCAAGTTGTTCCAACTATCTAGAAAGGAGCAAAAAATCAACAATGCCCTTACCTCATCATCAAAGTCAATTTTTATCAAGTTTAACATACTCACAACCATATTAAATCCATTCAAATGATCGGCAATATAAACATTCTCATATATCTTCATATTAAATAAATTTTTCATCAAAAAAAAATTATTAGAGGTGGAGGGTTATTGATATAACTTCCCCAATGCACTCATGAGACCTTCCATGGTCTTCTCCTATGATATTTTGAAAGAAACCGAAGATGTAAGGCATAACCAAATTTCCCCAACGTGCCTTTCTATCCAAAAACTCCCAATCCTCATCTGACATGGCTATAGGTGTCTTTTCTTTTCCAACCAACGGAACATGGAGGTCCTTCTGATACAAGTAATCCTTCATTTGCATATTCCACAAACCAAAGTTCTACCCATTGAACTTCTCAACCCTTGATCTTCCCTCATCCGCCATAGCTCCCACTCAATATAAACTTTCCCTGTGATTTACCACTTTAGAAAAAAACCACCAAAGCTCTGATACCAGTTGTTAGGAATTAGGGAATAAATATGCGGAAATAATTCCTCAAATCACAGCAGTAGGAAACTATATAGTAGAAATATACTTGCAGAAATATAACATAAGTAAATAATGCACTAGTGCAGCCTAGAATTTACTAGATAACACCTCAGTCGCGTTGGCACATCACTCAACTTAGGCTGATCACTCACTCAAAGTGCGTAAAGGTACCAAGTCCCTCTTTATATTTGTTGTAGTAGGATGCTAGCCTGATAAAGAAAGAAACATATAGTTCCATAACTAATCTATCATTCTAGAATGCATACCATATTCAGATTTATGAAAGAACAAGCTTAAACAATAATCATCATTGAGTCAAGAACATGCACTACTTGATTACACAAAATAATGACACTTAGATTCAGCCAATAACTTCAACCTATTAATAAACATAGAATCTCCTTACAATAATGGCATTCTATACCAAGGCGTGTATGGATCTGATACATTAATCTCATCATATATCTCTCTATCACACACACACACACACACACACACACACACACACACACACACACACACACACACACACACACACACACACACACACATTACTCCTATGTGATTCTTGATGAGGCAATATATTGGCATGTTTTGGCCCCATATAAATCCTTTTTGAAGCCTCTTACACATACAATTTTGAGACTTTGATCTCCTCTTGATGGTTGATATGAGATAAAGTTATGCTTTTGCATATATTTAGTTTTATATGTTCATTAAGATTTAATATACTTATTTACTTTGGTGAATCTTGTATCTTGTGCAAATTTATGTTTCTGATGTCTCCATGACCAAAATACAAGATGCCATAAGCTTTTGAAGTAGTAGGCCCCAACCCGTAGCAACTTTGGATGTGCTCCTACAGCAGCCCGTAGCCACTAGTTGTGCCCCTACAGCAGCCCATAGTCATTGACTGGGAAATGATAAGAGAGAATCATGGCATTCAACAAACAATGAGGCATCATGAAGTATATGGAGCTGAGCATATGAAGCTAGAGAATGAGTTAACCAAGTGGCAGCATTGTTTGGAAAAGTCTAAGAAGTCTTTGGGTGATTTATCTTACCCGTAGCAAGATCCAGGCCTTCCCATAGCATCTTCCAACACTACCTACAACAATAGAGCAATACGCACCTCCAACTTCCCGTAGCCCAAGAGAACTTATCCATCTCACACTGCAGCATAAGACAAAAAGTGTCAGCTATCCTAACGCATCATATGTAATGATATGGTTATTTTTTTAAGTAGTTTTGTAATTAGTTCCTATTATGTAAATAAGACATGAATTAGATGTCTTCACTCAAAAAATATGAAATCAAACAACTATAATATGTTTGAGTGGTTTTTGATCATATTCCTAGTATAGAATAAGTTAGTGATCTGTATATTCAGATAGAAATGTAAGAGAATGGGGGGAGAGGGAGTAATAGATAAAAGAATGAAGTGATAGTTGTATGAGAAAAGTAGAATTATAAATGTGTGAAGATATAATATATTAATGTGGGTTGTGCTCCTGAGTTCATTGTAATCTCTCTTTTTTGTAGCAATCTTTAATTACTACAGCTCAATAGATGAATTGTTTAGCTTCTTGAGCAGTTATTTGAGTTTCTAGGGTAGGATCGGAACTCACTTATGCATGAGTAAGGGCCCCCTCAGAAGGAATTATAGGGAAGATCCTATTCCTCCATTTCCTATTTATATTATGTGGATTGATTATCATCTTTTCATTTCTAAAATTTAATGAGTGCATAGTGTGTTGAGTTTTAGATCTGCAGATCAGTAACCTCCATAGTTTACTTTCCAATTTGCATAAGCATTACTTTATACTCTTTGATGAATTTCTAGCCTAGAAAGACTTCACTCCAAAATACTGTAGCATATATTTTACAAGCCCTTTGAAAATCTTACGCCCCTAGGTTGACATTTAATGAACAGCAAGGTATGCGACCTAATATCATTGGTTGATTATTTTGCACATCATTTTGGCATCATTACTGGGAAGGTCTCTAGACAGTACCATAGAAGTGATTCAATTTCTCACTTTTAGTCAATTCACACTTTCATTTCCCACTTTCTAGAATATCCATTCATGCTTTCTAGAATAGTCATTCTACTTTTTAGATCAGCTTTCCTTCTTGTCATTTCAAAATCTTTCTAGGAGCTAGAATTCCTGCTTTCTAGGAGAAAATTGTCATTACCGCATAGCTAAATTTCTGCAAGTAGCATTAAGAACCAACACCCTCATATATTTGAAAAAAAAAGAGAGTAAAAAAAAGGAAAAACTAAGAGAGAGCTAGAAAAATTATGCATAGAGAACGAGACTCGTTTGGAAGATTTTTGCCAAATAAAAAACAAACTGTTGCAGTAGAGGAGCCACTTATCTTCCAAGACAAAGAGTATAGTTCCACAAAAAGAAGAAGATTGGTAGAGGAGTTGCAACGTATTAAAGAAGAAGAACAAGAAGTATAGAATACCTTGGCCATGCTAGTGAAAGAAAGACAAGAGGAGGATTCAAACGAATCCCATACTCCACGATGAGAAAGAACACCATAATACCTACTCTATTCAGCAAGTTTTGTTGCAACTACTTCCTCCCACCATACAACACCTCAAGTATCTGTACATTATTGTACCAAGGGGGAATTTGATCAGGAATTTGAGGAAATTATTCTAAAAATCTCTTGGGATCCATATAACAAGGAAATATGCCATGGATCAAGCATAAGGAAATGAAGTTGAAGGTAGAGAACTTGCTGCCCCCACTTTTGAATTCCCAATTACAGAAACCACAGAAGATACTCCTATGAAGAATATTCCACCATCATCCCTCCCATGCTTTAGGGGGACATCTAATGAGGATTCAGATACATTACTATTTGAGTATGATGTGTTATGCTGAAGCTACGAATACTGAATGGATGACCAAAAGATCAAGTTACTTCCAGCCACCCTGAAGGATGCAACACTAAGATGGTTTATGGGACTAGGGGGGAACACAGTCAGTAGTTGGGATGATATGAAGAAAAAATTTCTGACCAAATATCATGAATATGACAAAGGTAGAAACTTTAGAAGAAATGATATATTCTACATGACTCAAGATGAGGATGAATCTTTGGAAGACTACACGGAGAGGTTCACCTTCACTCTACAAAAGAATAAGCAAAATAATATCATCCCAAACATGCTCAAGCTAGTATTTCTAAAAGGAATTCGAGATGATTTCTTGGAAGCCTTAGACCTCATGAGTGGAGGAGATGCGTCTCAGCTAACCTTTAAAGAGATACAACAATTTGGGAATAATTACTTGAGATCAATGTTGGGTAAACTTCGAAATAAAAATATGTTGCTAGCATCAGCCAATGGGATCTCTAAAGCGTATGTAAGTAATCTGCTATGGGACGTGAAGATGGATATAATCAGCCACATGGCCACACAGCTGGATACACTGCACACTAGACAAAAACAGCAAGTAATGGACCAAGCCCTTACGGTCTACTACCCATATTGTCAAACGAAGCAAGTTGATTACAAGTGTCAAGTCACAAAGAAAAAGGTAGCAAGAATTACATCTGAAGAACCAAATTTCGTATCACTTCATGCCATAGTACGAGATGAAGATCAAGTGTTCTACGTGGCACAAAGGAAACCTTGGTAGCCAAGAAAAAACTATCTAGGTATGGGATCGAATTCACCATTTTCAAAATCATCATTTTTCAATCAAAATGTAAATAACATGCCCAACTGGAGTAATCCCTAGATGCCCCCAGCCCCTCCCAACCCATATTGGCCTATGCAACAACCATATAATCCCAATCAATGGCAGTAGTATCCCACTCCACCCTGGAAAAATCAACCATGGCAGGAACCACACAATCAATGGCAAAATCAGCCAACCCATGGTCCAAAAAATCTTGCAAACACATGGCAACAACCATGGAGAGGGCAGAACCCTTGGGGAAATCAGTAAGGTGGATTCCCACAACAACCATAATATCCTGTAATAATGCCAAACACACAACCAATAATACTGGCTCAAATACTTACTCAACTTGTGCCAAATCCTGCCAATAAGTTCGCTCAACCAACATGTATTGATGAAATAACATAGTACCCCACTTATACAATGGACATCAATGAATTCCACCTGTGTTCAAGAAGAACTCTACCCCCTCCAAGTCTAACCATAATGAAAAAACCCACAATATCCATTCCACGGTCTACACCACAACCACAGGAGGATCCTAAACCAACCAATAAAGAGAATGTGAAAACAATATCACCACCCTTCCCAGAACATCTAAACCTTCAATGCACTCCTGCTGAACCTGAGTTTGATATCCTAGGGTAATTGAAGAATGTTTGTGTAAAGATCCCTTTGTTTTAGGACATTAAATATGTCCCCATTTATTCCAAGCAATCTGATATTTTTGCCTTTAGAAACCTGGAATGAAGAAGAAGGATCCTAATATAGTCCATGTCATTAGAAAATTGGTGGAAATCATGTTGAGAGGAACACTACCATAGAAATATGTAGATCTAGGTTGTTTAGTTGTCATTGTTCAGATCAATGGACAACAAATCCATAATACCTTGATCGATTTGGGAGCTGCCATCAATGTCATAACAATGGAAACAATGCATAAATTAGACTTGCAGCATATTCGTCCCACATCTACAATGTTACAAATGGTAGAAAAATCCACAGTATGACCAAAAGGATTCATATAAGATCTGGTCATATCAGTAGATTCATGGGAGTACCCTACAGATTTTATTGTATTATAGCCAAAAACAAAACTTAGAGGATATCCTCTAATCTTGGGAAGGCCATGGTTGGTCACTGTAGATGCATTAATTAGATATAGATCTGGAAACATGTAGATTTCAAATGGGAACATCACCAAGCAACTGGTTTTGTACCCAACGGCACAGGAATCACAAGACAAGGACTAGCCTGTCTAGATTGAAGAAAAAGAAGAGGTACCCATCTGCCCTGCTTTAATAATAGATAATGCACACACATTGGTAGATATAGAATAGGATACCATCATCTCTAACATACTATAAAAAAATTATTATGTAGAACAATCCACTCCTGAAGAATTACCTTGTATTCATTGTCCTTTTTCTAATCTATGGTCAAAAGAAGAACCAACTGAAAGTGATCAAAGGATCTTCCATTAGTTGCTTCCACACAGTTGCAGCCACATGCAATTAATCAGCATCATAGATAAAATGAAGCCAAAAAATCCATATAAATAATGCCAGGCAAGACACTCCGCATAAATAACAAATTAAGTATGGAAGAAAGAAAATTGACAGCCATATTGCATGCAAACAAAGTATCCTTTGCATGGGACTATGAAGACATGAAAGGCATCAGCCTAGAAAAGTGTACACACCACATTTACATCAAAGAAGAATGCAAACCCATATGCCAACCACAAAGGCGGATGAACCTAGCAGTAAAAGAAATAGTCAAGGCTGAAATACAGAAATTCTTAGATACAAAATTCATTTATCCAATCTCTGACAACCGTTGGGTTTCTCCGTTAGTCATTGTACTCAAGTAGGGAGGTGAGTGGTGTATATGTATAGACCATAGAGAATTGAACACAGCTACAAGAAAGGACCATTTCCCGCTACCATTTATTGATCAAGTGCTAGATACACTTGTAGGAAAGAAATAATTTGCATTCTTAGATGGTTTCAACGGATACAATCAGATCCGCATTACTCCTGAGGATCAAGAGAAGACCATGTTCATATTCCCATGGGGAACATTCACATATGATATCCTACCATTTGGATTATGCAATGCGCCTACCACATTTTAGTGAGCAGTCCTTAGCATATTTTTAGATCTCTCACATGACTGTGTAGATATATATATGGATGACTACACAATTATATGGAGACACATTTGAGGTATGTCTGAATAACTTGGAAAAATTATTAATACACTATTAAGAAAATCACCTATCCCTAATTCATAATAAATGTTTCATGCTCATGGAGGAAGGGATAGTGCTAGGATACCATGTATCTGAAAATGGGATCAGAGTGGACCCATCCAAGATTGCTATCATCGAGGACCTTCCAGTACCGTAAAAACAAAAATATGTACGTAACTTCTTAGGTCATGCTGGTTATTACTGGAGGTTCATCAATAATTTCAGAAAAATAGCAGCCCCTTTGTTCACCTTGTGAAACAAAGATGCTAAGTTGGTATGGACTCCCACCTATAATGAAGCATTCAATCTACTGAAGCAGTTTCTCATATCAACCCCCATATTACGTGGACCAGATTGGGCATTACCTTTTCACATACATACAAATGCCTTTGATACTAGCCCTAGGTGCAGTACTAGGATAGAAAGAAGGACATCTCAGCTATGTTATCTACTTTGTAAGCAAAAATATGCAAGCAGCAGAGCTAAACTACACGATGACAAAGAAAGAATTATTGGCGGTTGTATATGCAATCAACAAGTTCAAACATTACATCACAGGCTATCAAAATTTCATACACACAGATCATATTTCCATCAGGTACCCTCATAAATAAACCATTGGTATTTGGAAGAGTGGTAATATGGCTTCTCCTTGTTGCAAGAATTTGACATTACTTTACTAGATAAACCAGTGGAAGGACAACATTGTAGCTAACTTCCTTTCAAGATTACAAAGCAATCAAGAGGATGGAATAGTGGATGAATCATTTCCCTATGAGCACCTCTTCGCCCTCGCTATCTCTACACCATCGTTTTGCTGATATACGAAAACTACCTTGTTTCCAGACAATTGCCACTGCACTTTTCCTCAAAATATAAGTGTGCCTTGATATAGAAAAGTGGTAAGTACTCTTGGATTTCTGGGTTTTTCTCTTCTATACTAGACCTAATTGTGTAATAAGAAGATGTCTACAAGAAGATGAAGTAGTTGACATTTCTCAAAGCATGCCATGATGAGCCATGTGGAGGACACTTTGCAGCCAAAAGAACAACAGTCAAAATCATGACTGTAGGATACTACTGGCCTATGTTGCATAAGGATGCAAACATAGATATACAGTCCACTATGATAAATTCCAATGTATGGGGAGACCTATAAGGTCAAATGAGATGCGTTTATAGCCTCAGCTACAACTGGAACCTTTTTAAAAATGAGGGCTTGAACTTTGTTGGGCCCATAGACCCCAAATCAAATAGCAAAGAGTACATCCTTGTATGTACAGATTATGTCACCAAATGGGCTGAAGTAAAAGCACTGACAAATGCTCGAGATGAGAAAGTAGCATATTTCTTATACGAAGAGATATTCATAAGATACGTTATACCAAGGGAAATAGTTACAGATCAAGGGCCATAGTTTACTGTTGATCTCATTACTGACCTAGTGGAAGAATATATGATAAGACACAAGAATTCCACACCATACCATCCACATTCCAATGGCCAGGTTGAAGTCACGAGTAGAGAACTAGAAAATATCCTAACCAAAATAGTTAATCTATCAAGAAAGGATTGGGAGTCCAAACTCCACGAGACTATATGGGCATATAGAATCACATGGAAAACAATCTATTGGCTTCACACCATATGAGTTGGTGTATGGGGAAGAAACCAATGCTGCCAATAGAATTTGAACACAAAACCTCTGAGGACTACAATAGAGCTGGGAATTGATATTTCCAAAGCACACAAGCAAATATTGATGCAGCTCAATGCTTTGGATGAGTACAGACAACAAGCACTTTAGAAACACAAGAATTGATACAGTAGCAGCAAATAGGATGGCATGATAGATATATCAAGCCTAGGTAGTTTACACATGGAGATTAGGCCCTACTGTTCCAATTCAAAATACAAAGACCACAAAGGAAAATTGCAAACAAGATGGCTTGAGCCATACGAGATCAAACATGTCTATGACAATGGTGCAGTCCAACTAGAAACAATTGTTCTAGTAAGATTCAAACTCCTAGTTAACGATCATAGACTCAAAGTATAAAAGAAACCCTTATCAAAGGATCAATTTTCACAGCAAGTGTAGTATTCCATGCAGACAACCCCTCAGATTGACCCACCAAGTTCAAAGAAAAGGAGATTGATGAGGAAGGAAGGGTGGATGATCTCTACCTTCCATTGGAAGAAGATTGAAATGTTGTATATGGACCTTAATAGGGCTATAATAAACATCCTGCTACTGGTAGTAGCAGGATTAAAAAAAAACCAATAATGAAAATCCTTTTTGGGCATTGTTGGTAGATTCGAGGTAGAATACTAGCTTGCTGGCTGCTCATAACTGTAGAAAAGGGCCTAAATGGAAAACCATCTCGTTGGCCATTTAGAGGAAATAACTAAAAAAAAAAGGAGAAAGTCTGTAGTTTTCAAGAAAGATGGGAAGGAAAACACCTCAGCCAAACTTGCTAGAAATGTTACTTTTGTCACTTCTAGTTACTGTGAGCTCCTCAACTAGTTGTTATGGGAAACCTTCCACTTGCTTTGGGAAACCTTCCAATTGTTACAGGCTCCTCAACCAGTTGCTAAGGTAGACCTTCTAGTTGTTGCAGGATCCTCAAACAGTTACTGTAGGAACTTTCTAAAAGTACTACGGGTAGAGTTTGGACAGCCATAGGCATATTCAGAAGGAGTTTAGGTAAAATCTGAGCCACAAATAATTGCATAAAGCAGAATTCATGCTGCAGGTACTCTTTCCCTTCCTGCAAACATTCCTTGCTTGCTATGGGAAACCCCTTGGTTAAATCAAGCTACTTGTTCAGTGCTATGGGCCACCTCATGATCACTACGGGCACAATTTCAGAGTGCAGCAGTAAAGCAGTGCTATGGGTAGTCATGACCAGGGATGCACAAATCCACTCCAGAACTTGCAGGCATCATACAAATGAAGAAGGCATGTAAGTTTCTAAAAATCACAAGCATCATACAAGGAGGTATCATTTCTACAGGTTTTCACATGCTGCAGATGCATAAATAGAAACAAGGACCTCCAGTAAAAACCTCATGTCTGATCTACATAAGCATAAAAATTACATAAACAAATTCCAGAAGAGCAATCATTTTTCAGACGATCCTTGTAATGAAATTACTCATTGGAATAAGTGTTACACACCAAACCCTTGGACAAAGCATATTCCCATAAATAGGTGTCATGTGGAGGAAAAATAGGTGACACTAACGTAAAAAGGTAATATCTATAAGTAGTAAGTATTTATTTCTTGAAAAGACATGATAAAATTAAATATACACCTTAATCATTTACTTTTTTTTCTATCACCATCATGAGGGGACATTAATAAGTTCCTTTAGCAATAAATATATGGCACGCATGAAACATTTTTGTTCACTCGGGACAAGTGACAGCTATCTAGAGGAGGAGGTAGGATTAGATCTCGCTACAAGCATATTTAATTAACCACAACATAGGAACCAAGGGAATAATCACACATGCCTTGAGTGTAGGGGACAATTAAATATTGCCCTTGAGATGTAAAATAGAAAAGGGTGATAATCAACGTAGAGAGAAAAAAGAAAGAACTTGTCTGCTGAAGAACCTAAACTCGAACATGAACCAAAATATGAAAGCAAATACAAAGGAGGAAAGAATGAGTCCTTACTCCAAATGGTCCCATATAAATCATTGAAACAACCTGCAGTAGAGCCTAAGGTAATACATTTTGACCTCACTTCTGAAAATATCTATTTAGCTGGACCTAAGGATGACCTATTAGAAGAAAATTTTCTTGAAGATTATAATGTTTTTCAAAGGCTAGTACAAAGATTTAAAGGGCATGTTGAAGCAAGGAAGAAACATGACACATTGGCTGAGAAGGTGGAAACACAGGAAGCAGAAAATAGGGACTCAAGATGAAAGTAGAAAATATGTATGATCTTTCTACTTGGATTTTAGAATGTAGACCTCCACCACGAGTATATACCCTATATCTGCAAGAGAAATGGTTGCATTTCAGATATGAGAAGGTATATAATAACCTTCCCTATGTTGTGGATGACCCCAAAACATTCTTTAACATGTATAGAGAATCTGATCCTGACACTCAAGCACAGTTGAGTGAGTTTATATTCATAACTTTGTTGTTCCTTCTAATGTAAAGTGGAATCCTAACATGTACATGGGTGACATACTTCTAGATGCCTTCACATCTTACCTAAAAAATGAGAATAGAAGGAAAGAAGAGGCAGATGAGTATCTAGAAATGGAAAAATAGTTTGTCTTAATGATAAGGGGAGAAAGTGGTTACCCTGAGGACATTGTAGAAGAATGGGCAGAGTTTGTATCAGAGGATAGATTGGCTACATGGGTTAGGTAAAGGCGGATAGCTATCCAGAACCAATATTTAATATTCCTAAATAAAGAAGGTAAAATAGCTTATGTATCCTACAAATCAAGATGGGATGAGTTACCCACTATACTGAGAAATAAAGAGCCAAACTCACCTGCAAATTTTAAGCAGGCCTTAAAAAGGGTGCATGATTACATAAAATTAGTAAGAATGAAAAAGGAAGGATGGATAGGATTGAGATTTCAACCTCCCATCTTCTAGTATCCCATTCCAGATTGGAGGGAAATAGTACCTTTGGATAAAGCTAAAGAAATAGCCTTATGGCATGAACTTGGGATAAGGGGAAGTCTCTATGGATATGGCCAGATAGGTAATCAAGACCCCTATGACTACAGAAAATATTGTTCCCTCAAGATGAGCCAGCTTGCTCAGGGACAAGCAAGAAGCTAAGTTGGGGGGTGTGATGAGGCCATATATTGGCATGTTTTGGCCCCATCTAAATCATTTTTGAAGCCTCTTACACGTACAGTTTTGAGACTTTGATCTCCTCTTGATGGTTGATATGAGATAAAGTTGTGATTTTGCATATATTTAGTTTTATATGTTCATTAAGATATAATATATTTATTTACTTTGGTGAATCATGTCTCTTGTAAAAACTGATGTTTTTTATGTATCCATGAACAAAATACAATATTCCATAAGCTTTTGAAGTAGTAGGCCCATCCCGTAGCAACTTTGGTTGTGCTCCTACAGCAACGCATAGCCACTCACTGGGAAATGATAAGAGAGAATCATGGCATTCAACAAATAATGAGGCATCATGAAGTATATGGAGCTGAGCATATGAAGCTGGAGAATGAGTTAACCAAGTGGTAGCATTGTTTGGACAAGTCTAAGAGGTATTTGGGTGATTTATCTTACCTATAGCATCTTCCAAAACTACTTGTAGTAACATAGAAATATGCACCTCCAGCTACCCGTAGCCAAAGAGAACTTATCCAGATCACACCGCGGCATAAGACAAAAAGTGTCAGCTATCCTAACACATCATATGTAATGATATGGTTATTTTATTAAGTAGTTTTGTAATTAGTTCCTATCATGTAAATAAGATAGGAATTAGCTGTCTTCACTCAATAAATATGAAACCGAACAATTGTAATCTGTTTGAGTGGTTTTTGATCATATTCCTAGTATAGAATAAGTTAGTGATAGTTGTATGAGAAAAGCATAATTGTAAATGTATGAAGATAGGATATATTAATGTGAGTTGTGCTCTTGATTTCATTGTAATCTCTCTTTTCTGTAGCAATCTTTAATTGTTACAGCTCAATAGATGAATCATTTATCTTCTTGAGCAGTTATGTGAGTTTCTAAGGTATGATCAGAACTCACTTCTGCACAAGGAAGGGCCCCCTTGGAAGGAATTACAGGGAAGATCCTATTTCTCCATTTCCTATTTATGTTATGTGGCTTGATTATCAATTTTTCATTTCTAAAAGTTAATGAGTGCATAGTGTGTTGAGTTTTATATCTGCAGATCAGCAACCTCCATAGTTTACTTTCCAATTTTCATAAGCATTACTTTATACTCTTTGATGAATTTCTATCCTACAAATACTTCACTCCAAAGTATTGTAGCATATATTTTGTAGTCCCTTTGAAAATCTTACGCCCCTGGGTTGACATTTAATGAACAACAGAGTATGAGACCTAATATCATTGGTTGATTATATTGCACATCAATCATTATCATATATATATATATATATATATATAGGATGGGGACTCGCCCTTCACCGCTTCTCTATTCCAAAAATAGGCCACATGCTATTAATAGCCACGCATCATTTATAGTCATAGCCACACATGCAAGTGTGTTATCTATAGACCTCTTATAGTTAACTGAAGTGATAATCATATTCTTAGCTCGTCTCCATGTAAAATGCTTTGATCTGATCCTCTAAAGATAGACAATGTGTGGCACACATGTCCCTACATCATTGGTGTGTTCCACACACCATCTTCTAAAAATAGGTCTTCATGCTCAAAAATAGGCTAAGTCCCGAATGTTGAACTTTCCCTCCACGCGTGTGCTCTTCCTATCCATTTTCACCCTTAAACTTGCCTTGCTTTCCTGTGTGGACTTCTTGTGTGAGTTCTGTCAAGTGTTCTCTGATCAACATTACCCCACACTAATCACATTGTCTCCCCAACAATGGGTATTTTAAAAATTGTAGTAAAAAATAAGAAATAATGTAGATGGATAAAGAATGTTTTAAGAAGCAGCATCCTCTGTATCATTTTGAAGGAGTAACTCTAGATACTCCTCTTTTATTCTGACCTCTAAGGTTTACTATTCAGTGAGTGCTTGTTCTTCTTTCTTTGGAATTTCCACAACAATGGATTCAAATCATCCCTCGCAATCTCTCCTTTTTCATTCTGCAAAACCAATACAACACTGGACATTGGTGTCATTCTTCCTTCTCGATGACCACCTTCTTCTTTCCTTCTACTCTTGTTGTAGTTTCCTTCTTGGGTGACATTTTTACCTTGCAATTCTTTATAGATCCTTTCCATTCAAATTCTACAATGTGTGAATAAAACCCTAGTTTGATTCAGTGTGCCCTACATGAAATTATGTGCCCCTAACTCATCTCCATCACCTCACTTCGCTCAAACCCTTCACCACCAGGGACACAATCTTTTTTTGCACACAGATCTCTTCGTCACGATTGGTTACACACCTCTCACACCTTAAAACAATAACTCAGCTCTTTGCACTTGGCTCCTTTCAAATACTCTTAATACAACACCAAAAATGAATTCACATCCCATCCTTACAGATATTTTTCAAATTTTTATGCATTTATTTCTCCTTTACCTACCAAATATCCCCTCATTCATTGACCAAATTCATTCGTTCTGCATGGTACATTTTTTCACGCCATCTATAACCTTATAGCATACCTCCCTACCCTCTGGTCACATACTTCTCTTCAATGCATGCCCTTGTGCCCAAGTACCTTGTCACTGTACCTTTTCTTGGTAGCTATCATGGCCTCTGCTTGCCTCGTGTTATATTGTTCCTTATTTCATCTCCATCCTTGGTCACTTTTCATAAGCAATCTTCTTTTGACTTAAAGCACACCCATAGCAGCTTATTTCTTTATCCTTTCAATTCACATTTTCTTGTACCTAGATATAAACAATCACTCCACACTAAAAGTATGTGTAGTCCTCTATGCATAAACATTATTCACATAGTAATTAGCTTCATGCACGCAAGTGCGCTTATTACACAAGAAAAACAACTAAATTGACAAAGCATAATGAAAATGAAGGAAAGACATTAAGAAAATACATAATTGAAAACCTAATCTAAATGCCAATATTGCCTTATTAAAAAGACCAAGAACACTTATTTATAGTAGGGCTTCAACCTACTCCCGTTGAAGTAACCGGGTAGTCATGTTCCATCAAATGCTTCTAACTTGAAAGAACTTAATTCAAGTATATAACTGATGATATATGGCCCCAACCAATGTACTTTGAGCTTTCCTAGATAGCACAAGAATTTTGAGTCATAAAGAAGTACCATTTTTCCAATCTCAAACTTCTTCTCCCTTATGTTTTTTTCATGCCATGCTTTCTGCCTAGCTATTTCCTATTTTTTACTCCATCATAAGAAGGCTTGTCACTCATCCAGTTGAATCATCTTCTCAATAATCTCTTCTAAAGGCTACTCATCAGCTAGACCTCTATCTTATGCAATGCACAAAGAAGGTAACATAAATTATATAAGGAGAACAACTTCTGTGCCAAAAACCAACTGAAATGATGTGGCCTTGCTCAATCTCTTATAAGTTGTTCTATATTCCCAAAGAACATCTGACACTTTATCATACCAATCCTTTCTTCCAATATCACAAATTTTTGTCAAATTCTAGCTCAAAATCTTGTTGAAATCCTCAGCAGTTCCATTTTCCTGAGGATGATAGGGTGTAGTTTTATGGTGTGCAACCATAAACTCATCTAATAGGATATTGATTGTCTCATTCAAAAAGTGTGTACCCATATCACTTATCAAGCTTAAAGGACATCCATATCTTGTAATAACATTCTCCCAAAGAAACCTAGCTGTTGTAACCACTGTACAATCAATTATCTCTACTTGGATCACTAATAAATCTACTGACCACTCCCATTTCATGGGAAATATCAGGCCTGGTGTACACCATGGCGTACATAAAATTACCAACCACTGATGAGTAAGGTACCTTGGACATCTAGTTTCTCTCCTACTCTATCTTGGGACACTGCTCCTTTGATAACTTGAAATGGTTAGCAAAAGGAGTCCCAAATGGTTTAGCATCCTACATATTAAACCTCTCCAAGACCTTCTTAATGTACTCTTCTTGTGATAAACTCATCTTATTTTCCTTCCTATCCCAAGATATCCTCATACCAAGGATTTGTTTGTCTGCCCCAAAATCCTTCATACCAAAGGATTCACTTAGCTACTTCTTGAGCAATTTTATTTCCTGCATATTTTTACCTACAACCAACATGTCATCAATATACAGACACATGATAATATAACTATCATCCTCAATTTTTTTTGTATACACGCAATGGTCAGAATTACATCTAATATAACCTTACTCCATCATAAAGCTATAAAATTTCTTATACCATTGACGTGGAGCTTGTTTCAAGCCATACAAGCTCTTCTTCAGTTTTCACACCATCTCCTCTTTACCTTTGACCTCATAGCCCTCTGGCTACTACATATATAGATCCTCCTCCAAATCACCATGGAGAAATGCATTCTTTACATCAAGTTTCTCTAAGTGCAATTCTTTTGTTGTAACTACTCCAAGAACAGTTTTAATAGAAGTCAATTTTATTATAGGAGAAAAAATATCATCAAAATCTATATCTTTTTTGTGTGCAAACCCCTTCACCACCAACCAGGCCTTGTATATTTTCTTACCACCTTCTTCCTCTTTGAATATAAACAACCACTTGTTTTGTAATGTTCTTTTTGCTTCGGGTAGCTTCACCAAATCCCATGTATGGTTCTCCATGAGAGCCCAATGCTCCTCATCCATGGTTTGCTCCCACTTCTTCCTGGCATCTACCTGCATTGCTTCATCAAAGCTCTCTGGATCTCAACTATCAATGAGTAATAAATAATAAATAGAAGGATAAAAATGTTCAGGTTCTCTTCTTACCCTAAAAGACATCCTCAATGTAGGAGGTTGGGGTTCCTATTAAGGAGGTTCCTGAATTGATTCATGTGTTACTTTCTCATCTGGAATATCCTCTACCATTACATATTATTTCTTGGATTATTCCCTATTTTCCTATAACCACTACTTATACATGAATTTCTCATTAAATACTGCTTCCCTAGATCGAATGATTTTCTTGTCCTTAATACTCCAGCATTTATATCCAAAGTCATCACCACCATAATCAATGAAAGTACATTTTTCTGATTTAGCCTCTAGCTTGGTCCTATCATCCTTTTCTATATGGACAAAAACCTCACATCCAAAGACTCTAAGAAATGAATAATCAACTTTCTTACCATACCAAGCCTCCTCAGGTATTCCTTCATCCAAGGCACTTGAGGGTCCTCTATTTATCAAGTACATAGTTGTGCTCACCACTTCTACCCAAAAAGAAAGAGTTAGTATTGCATGTAACCTTATGCTCCTAACACATTCCATTATTGTTTTGTTCATCCTTTCTAACACCCCATTCTAATTTGGAGTTCTTGGAACTATCTTTTTCCTATGGATTACATTCTTAGAAACAGCAATCATCAAATTCATTACTGCAATACTCCCCTCCATTATCTGACCTGATACATTTTAGCTTAAGACATGTTTCATTCTCTACCAAGGCTTTCCATTTTAAAAAAAATTTAAATACATAATATTTTTTTCTAATACAATAAACCCAAACTTTCCTTGTTGCATCATCAATAAAAGTAACATAATAACTTAAACCCCTAAGAGATGATACTTGGTCTGGCCCCCACACATCAAAATGTACCAGCTCTAACTTACTCTCTTTCTTTGTAGGTCCAACCTTGAGAAACCTTACTCGCTTTTTTTTTCCCATATATGCAGTCATCATAGAAATATAAACCTATTTCTATATATCTAGGAAAATCATTCTTTATGATCTCCATGCCCTTATGGCTCATATGACCGAGCCTATAGTGCCACAATATTGTATCAACTTCTAAAACCAAAAGATTAAAAACATTAGTGTTATGAGTGGTTAAATAAAAGGTTCCAACCTTCTTACCTCTTGCCACCAAAAGATCACCCTTAGTAACCTTCCAAGAGTCCATTATAAATATCATAGTACAACCATCACTTCCCAACTGGCTGGTCAATATCAGATTTCATTTTAAAGTAGGCACATGTCTGGCATCCTTCAATAGCCATGTATTCCCATTCTGCATCTTAACCTGAACATATCCTTTTTTCAACTAAATTGCAAGGCTCATCATCACCGAGAAAAAAATTCCCAAAATTCCCTTGAACATAATCAACAAAATAATTCTTATGTGGAGTAGCATGGAAAGAAGCCCCCAAATCTAAAACCCAAGATTTAGCAATATTGTGCAAAGAAAGAATCAAAGCATCCTGACATACATTACTCGTTGCCACATTTGCCTCCTTTTTTTCTTCCTGTTGTGTCTTTTTTTCCTGAAGCTCCCAATAGTCCTTCTTTGCATCCCCAAACTTTCCACAATGCCAGCATGTTATCTTGCTTTAGGATTTTGACCTTGCCTGATCATTGAATTTTCCATGACTTCCTCTATTCTTTTGTCTCCCTCTAGTTTCCATTGTCAAATCATTCCTTGAAGTAGAAGATTCACCAGATCTTTTTCTTCACATTTCCTCACTTAGAATCACCCCTATAACATCCTCAAACTTCAACTTTGAGTTAGCAGGAACTGAGTTTATTACCTCTATTACCAGGCTATTCTAACTCTTAGGTAAAGAGCACAGAATTAATAAATCCCTAACTTCTTCATCAAACTATCTTGTAACCAAAGCTAGCATATTTACAACCGTATTAAAATCATTTACTTGATCTACTACTGAACCATTCTCAAACATCTTCATATTAAAGAAATTTTTCATTAAAAATATCTTGTTAGAGGCAGACGGTTTTTCATACAACTTCCCTAATGCATCCATCAGTTATTTTGTATTCTTTTCCTTTGAAACATTAAATAATACCACAACCAGATTGTCCCAAGTGCCTTCCTATCCAGAAAATCCCGTTCCACATCTATCATGATCGAGGGGTTTTTCACCTTCTCTTAGACAATGGAATATAAATATCCTTCTAATAAAGGTAATCTTCCATATGCATCTTCCAAAGATAGAAATTTTTCCCGTTGAATTTATCAACCCTTGATCTTCCATCATCTACCATAGCTTCCACTTAAGAAAAAAATTTCCCTACCAATCAACATTTCAGAAAACCTAACCAGGATCTGATACCAATTGTTAGGAAATAAGGGATAAAATATGTGGAACAATCCCTCGTAGAATCACAACAGTAGAAACTAATGTAGAAAATATTACAGATCTCAAATAAAAGTGTAGAATAAAATAACACAACACAAAGAGACAATATTTAACATAGTTCACACAACTTGGGTTATGTCCACCAAGAATCACTTGCTCACATTTTATTACAAGACACCATTGTCTCAATACAATACCCAGAGTTGTTTGGAGCTCTATTCAACAAACTCTACATAATTCACACCCATATTCAGAAAAATTTGCAAAGTTACATCATACCTACCATATGCACAAAACCACATAAGTAGAAAATTGCTTAAGTAATTTTACAAAATCGTGGGTACCAAAACCATGGGCCAAAACCATCCCATAAACCTATGGGTCAAAAATCCCAACTATATGAGAGAAAAAAAAAAGCACATTTCCCTGTATATTGGGCATGTTTTGTTTCGAGTACAATACTCTTAGTGTACAGTCTTCAACACTTTCACACATGAAAATAGGCTCCTCAACCTAATAGTTGATAATGTTTTGAAATACCTAAATACAATTGTTAACAATAGGACCTTTATTTCTCATATTTACTTTCATTGAGTTGATAAAAATAGAGGATTGATAGCCATTCAAGGAAGCATCACGCTTCCTAGATCTAGCCTTTTTAGGTAGCCCTCTGACTCTTTCTATTTAATATCATTTGGGGATCTTGTTTTATATCTATAGGTAGTCCTTCCCAAAAACAAGTTCTCTACAATCAGCTTGGATAAAGTCAATAACACCCACATTCAACCTTCGAAAAACATAATCACATGTATTCCTCCTTGACCTTTTACCTTATCTATTTTATCACAACACTCATTTGGTGAAACAGATAGAGGGTTGTAAGGGATATCATTAAGCATATGTATGGGTACTAGGGTCTGTAACAAGGGTTATAATGGGGAAAGCATAGTTAGGTACTTTGATCAAATTATTTTGGAGGGGTTGGAGCTCTGTCACTTGATGTATATGGTTTGAGATGACCCTTTTGAATGTAGTATGACTACAAAAAACTCTTTTAAATCAATATATATGGATATATTATGTACATCTTTCTTATTGTACTCATTATGTTACCCTCAATACTTCTTTTTAATCCCAAGCATGTCAGCATATCACCCCACATGTGTTGGGTGCTCACCCAAGGCATGCACGGGTGCCGAGCCCCTATGTTATGTGAGATTTATAAGAGAATTCTACTATTAATGGAGGATTATTTGCAGAAACAAAAGTACATGTATCTATTAAAAAAGGTAGAAGATATAACTAACAGATCTACACATCAATGCATCACAAAAGATAAATTAACATTGTATGAAGAACAAGAAACCATATATAAGTAATGATAAGCAAAATAACATGAGGTTTTACACCCAATAATAAGATGTATATAATAGATCCATGTATATTGATTTAAAAAGATTCTTTGATAGCCATACTACCTTCAAAAGGGTCATCTTAGACCATATACATCAATTAAAAAAGATACAACCCCTGTAAACTAATCTTATAATAGATCCTAACTATACTTTCCCCATTATAACCCTTGTTATAGACCCCAGTACCCATACATACACTTAATGATATCCCTTACAACCCTCTAGCACAAGGAACTCTACGCCCTAGCATCATGAGCTACAAACCCTTAGCATTTCCCAACATGAATGTAGCACCTCATTACTTCCTTCTCTCGGCACTCTCGTACCTTCTAATGACCTCACACTACCTTCTCCCTTCTCCCCTTTTATCTTTTATTCCCTTCCCAAGCACTTCCTTAAATAGGATCAACATCCATGACTATGACTTATCGCTTGAGTAGATCATGTGCCCAGTGTTAATGTAGTCCTCCATTAGTAAATGCTTATGTTCCTTACAAAACCTTCCACTATGTGTAATGATGTATTTTGGAATATTCCCTACGTGTAAAATCCTTTTCTTGGTTTCCAATGTACCAAGTTAGTACCTTATCCACTTATCAAGCCTAGTCAGGTCATCACATTTTTCCTCAAGTGACTCCATGTTGCCAAATATGGCTAAGTTCTTTAACCCCTTGTTATGCCTCCCATACGTACCCTGGTTTAACTTAAACCCTTCTTAAACCCTTTTTCCTATATGCTTTTCCCTAAGTTCCCTTCTATTTAAAGATCTTGCGCGTGCGCCTCTTAGTACTTAACCAATATTTAAGGTCCAACATCATCCCACACTACGTGTGTACTCTGTCCTTGGAAACATTCTACCCCTTCAAAGAGTAAAGAATAATAAAATTAAAATAACCTAAAATAAATAATTGAAGAATGGAAGAATATGCTACTACTACATGACAAGTGGGAACTCCTTCTTTACATATGCCTCAATCTTCTCTTAGGAATCCACTTTTCCTTGATCTTGTTGAAGTAAGTTACCCACCAAGACTTTTACTTTATCAAAACTTAGTTCATCTCCCTTAGCTTTCAGTATATTTACAATGCTTTCCAGATGCTTACTAAGATCACCTAGAAAATCCATCCTACGAGTGAATTAGGGCTATAGTTCCTTTAGTCTATTCTTAATTAAACCCCGCAAGGTTTCAATTACTTCCAACTTCTTCTCAACTTTGTCCAAGATCTTATCATGCTCCGCCCTATTGCCTTTTTTCTCCTAAAACTCTTTCAGACCTACCTCACATGTAGCAACCAAGATGCTTGATACCTATCTCTATCGGCACAGTTGTTATACATGGCTTCATCTATCTACATGGTGATATTTATTGGGGAAAGGAGCTCAGAGTACCAAGTCATTGTATCCCCTATATTAATATTTTCTTCCTCCTTATGGTATGGCATTTCCTCCTCTGTTGAATCTAATGTGAGTGGTCACCTTTCCATGGCGAGGATTTAGGTCAAGTCTTCTAAGCAGTGCATGGTTGACTCGTATTTCTACTCAAGCAGGGCCAGGTCCAGGTGTTTCAAGATAATGGCATCTGAAATGGCCTCTATCTTCTTATGGACTTCACACACCTTCACCTTTTCATCCCTTAGTTCATGCCTTAACTACACACTGATCAATTCCTTATATTTTATCTCCTTGTCCTACACAATTATTTCCTCATTATTTTTTTCAATCTCTTCCTCTAAGACCCTCTAAGACTCTTATTCTGTCATTTCTTCCAAATATTCTTGCTTCCACCTCCACTGATACTTTTTTGAGAATGTTGCAAACTTTCTCATCTGACAACTTTTGGGCATTTACAAGAGGGTTTACTCCCTTTGTATCTGGTATCTTCATCAATGCATCATAATTTACCTCAATTTAAGGTTCATCAATATGGGAATCAAAATTCCATGATAGCATTTTCCTCATACATAGGTATGCACACACTTCATCAAAATAAGACCAAGCAAGGAGTTGGTTGGTGAGAATAGTACTTTAGAAACATGCGCAGTACTTTAGTTGAATCACTAATATAAGTCATCTTGTGTTCCTGCATCGCTAATGTTCCATTTCCACTTATGTGCGCTATTGTTGGGAAGCTTACTACTAAGATGGGGTCTCCACCCATTCTCCCATACTCCTTTCCTACGTTTACGCTCTCCTCAATTTCCTTCATCCCTTCTTAAGCACTTCACTCTACTTTTTTCTCTACCAACTATTGGATAACACCTACCACCTCCCTCTCTATAGTGTTATCCATCTACTCCTCAGTCGGGGTCGAGCTCTTCTGATGGTTCATGTTTACTTCCTCACTCCCATATTTTTCATGAGTGCCTTCCTCCTTCTCATCACTCTCTTCATTTCCTTCTTCCTCTAACTTGTGTACATCATATAAAAGATGATTCTTAGCCTCACCATGCTCTTCATTGTCTTCATCACCCTTATCTTCCTCCATGCTTTTTTTTTCTCCTGATTCTAACCCTTTCGTCACCCTTTGCTTCTTCCTTAATGGTGACTCCAACTCAGGGGAATTCTCTTTTTCTTATCTTTTGGGTAACTCTTCCCTTACTAGTGACTCTTCATTTTGTGGAAACTCTTTTCTAATGGGATATCTCTTTCAGTGGACGTAAGTGCTTGTGCCCATGCTTGACTCCTGTGCCACAACTATCTGTATTATCTTCATTCTCAAAACCTTTTTCTCAAGAGCCTTCTCTCTTTCTCTTTTCCTAGGCACATCATTTTTCCTCATGGTGGGGTCTTCAAGAATGGAGATATTATCTTCAATATAAGAACCTTTTTCACTTATACCTTAGGTATAAATACACCATCACTATTGGGCATTGTCCTCCCTGCAACACGAAAGGTTACTGGTTTTAACATGTGCATGTCATGGGAGACATAATTCTCCTCATAGGTGTGCTTATTAGGGTATATTAACTTCCTGCATATCTCACGATATTCTTTATCCACTAAACTTAGATCAAACTTGAGTTTCCCCACCTCATTGAATCGATTGACTCTGGCCTAGAAGTACTACTTCATGAAGGAGAAAGACAACTTACACCAAGGAATATTTGTGCCATCCAACAAAGTAAATTTTTCGATACAAAAATGTTGGTATATGGTGAACTCATCCTCTTTTTGTACTAGTGAAAGGAAAATGATTGATTATTCTACATTCATCCCTGAATGGATAATGTATCTGCTTATACCACTTTTTCCAAGCATTCCTTATGAGCAGCCATCATGGTGTCACAAGTATATTGTTCAAACCTCTTGGCAAGGGAGGGGTTATCATCTGGCTATTCCCAAACAAACTTAGCCGACCCATCAAGAACTCCAATCTCTGAAAATACAATGGTGTGGAGGACATTACCAAACATGATCTTCTCTCCATCGCACACAGCATTTAAAATATCCTCTGTAATAAAATCTGAGAGGTTATAGATGGTCTCCTTTGAGATCTTACAACATACATTCAACCAGGCCTTGTTAATCTATGTCCATCTCTCTTGCCCATTCATATTTGTGACCAAGTGTGCCCCCATCCTCATCACCAAGTTGGTAATTCTAGAAATGTTGAAGTAGCGTGAACCCTTCTTATAGTCAAAAGCCTCAACTATCTTCTTAATGGATTCTTTGTCTCCTAACTAATTATCCAATGATTTTCCTTTGTAGATAAGGCTAGTGAACTTAGAAATTAGCTAGGGGTTATGCACATCCTCTGATATGTGAAATAGAAGTGGTCTTCATGCATGCGTGACATCAACCATTGGTATAGTCACTCAGGATTTCTAAAATAGGGAAACTCGTAGAGTTGCAATAACCCAACCTTCTCCATTTTCACCTTCACTTTGTCATCATAGATAGGCATTCCATTTGGTGTCCTCTTCTCTATATGGAAAACAAGTTCTAGGGTCATCTCATTCTCTACGGTGCTCATTTGATGGTTGTAATCATTTATGGCCATCTTTCTAACTTGAGACACCCATTCCTTACCAAGTAATATGTCATCCGAGCACTGCATTTATGTGTACCATTCTTCATTGAAACTAGTAGAAACGGCTTGTTTTCCCTTCCTCTTTCCCTTCTTCGGTAAAATGTTTGCTACTTTCCTTGGTGTCATTCCTTTTTCGGGTCCTTAAAACTTCTTCCTCTCTCCTAGTCCTAGCTCTGCCCAACTTTTTGGCTCCACTCTTTTGTGAAAATTCCTTCAAACCCCATGCCCTAACTTGGAAAACCCTTTTTTCATAAGACATGGTAACACCAGTGGGATTCTTCAGCACAACCTTCTCCGTGTATGCCCGTGTAATCTTTTCCACTTTGGTTTGCTGATTAAAGTAGTTATGCATGAAAATATTCACAAATATGCTCAGTTTATTTGCAAGGATTCCCTATTTAACAAGAGCTCTTTGATAACTTAACACACAAGGTAGGAAATAACACACCCCTGATCTTCTATTCATAACTTTTTATTTTATACATAATAAATATCATGCCACCCAACAACGTACTTTTACAATAAAGGTGTATTTTTTTAACACCAACCTTCAGTGCCTTAGCTCCAGGTTCAATCCTACACAAAAAACTTTGGCAACCTTCAGGCATGTAAAAACCACTTACTGACCACATATTCTTATGCCCACACTACAACATTGAAGGAATTATTTCTCTATGTACTAATCCTAGTTCTTGAAATATCCTACCTCATGTTTTCCCTACACTTTTCATTCTTGTACGTGGTTTCTATAAATCCTTTTGAGACCATTCTTCCCTTATGTTTACCTCTTCAAAGTGCCATCTTCTAATCCACATGTTTTTTATTTTTCACCTGGGCCATCATCAACCATAGCTTCTAGTACTTATCATATCACTCCACCCCACACAAAAATGGATGTGTGGCCCTCTGCGCATAGAAATTTTTTGAAAATCATAAGTGGCTACTAGTGCACAAACACACAAAAAAAAAGTAGTAAGAAAGGGAAACACAAAGAAATGAAACTATCTCAAAGTAAATCCGATGGTAACTAGCAATACTTCCTTATTTAAAAACACAAAGAAGACTTATTTATAGTAGGGCTTCAACCTACTCCCATTAAAATGGTTTGGAAACCGTGTTCCATCCAGTACTTGTAAGTGGCAAGAACCTAAATTGAGTATATAGGATATAATATACAAGTTCATCCAATGGACTTTGAATTTCCCAGGATGGCACAAAACCTTGGAATCATATAAGAGAACCATCTTCCCAACCTCAAACTATTTTTTCTTGATGTGTCTATCATGTCATGCCTTCTACCTATCTTTTTCTATTTTTTAACTCCAACTAGCAATAGCCCACCTCTCATCTAGTTGCATCAACTTATCAATCCTCTCGTCAAGTTCTTGTTTATCATCTAACCCTCCTACACGCACTATATGAAGTGATGGTAATATGAATTCAACAGGTAATGTTGGTGCCATTTTTGAGTTTGCACCATTCTGGCCTAAATTATTCCTTCATTCTACATTCTCTAAAACATTTTTCTCTCAAATTAGTGGTCTCCAACTTTTCCCTCTAGTTCGAATTCCTTGAAATGCTCACAAACTTGTTTTTTTTCCCCAATTTGAAAAAAATCTACATGTGTGCCCTCTTTTGTTCCCTAATTTTTCCAAAATCTATGGGCTCTGCCATTTTTCCTTTTTACCCAATCATGGAAGTTTAAAATTGATCGATTTACACTTGTATACCATTGAAAATCCAATTCCATGATCAAAAATGCTTTGAAAACATGTTTTAGTTGGTTCAATTTGGAGAAATTTGTTGTCCTTAGTGAAAAAATTGAATTCTACGGCATCCCTGGCATTTTCTATGTTTTGACAGTTAGACAAGTGCATCATTTTCCCATCAATTTCTTCTTTAGCATTCATCGGCAACGTGGCTTGTTCTATTTTCTGAGGGACGATGGAAAATTGTTTTAACTTATCACTTTTTGCTTTTTTGGCAAAAGGGTTAATATGGTCCCATGGCTCCGCTTTACTCTTATTAATTCTAATGTTGCTTACATGGCATGTTTTGATTAGAAAGGAGTGGCGGGTCATTTTTAGAACTTGGTGTTTTTTAGCTACTTTGGCTAAAATTTTCAAATTTCCCCAGAATGGCCCCGCCAAGTGTTAATCTGCCTGAATTCAAGCGGCGGAGAAAATTTCTAAATTTTTCCTGAAAATGATGATGTGTCCTCTTTTGATTGGATGAGAAGCAATGGGTCTTTTGTGCCTTAAGGAATTATGGAAAAATATTTAAATTGCAAAGAAAATGCTTAGGGCCCTCAACGAATCAACAATCGCCACATGTTAGGGAAAGAATCGGAGGTGCGGGTCCACGGGCATAATTTGGAAAAATTTCCTTTTTCTAAAAAAGGTGGAAATGTGTATAATTAGTCCACGATTCCAATAGGGCCCACTTTGGGACACATGTGTCAGGCCCTTTTTCATGAGGACGGAGGTGCGGGGAAAAATATCCAATTTTTCCAATTTTTCCCAAAAAAATTTAAAAGGTAAAATGAAGATCCTAGGTCCGCATCCAATGGAATGGTGCCACGTGGACACTGAGAATAAAAAGGTCAAAAGGGTAAAAATGTGAAACCCGATTGCTCGTGTCAAATCAAATTCTCACCACATGGTTGTTTCTTTTTAAAAATGTAAAGTGGAAAAAGGCGATTCCAAAGCCCATCTCCAACGATTTTTCTCCATGTGGAGGGCTTAGATTAAGAGTTGAAAGTTGAATCTACAGTAGTTGTGCATCATTTTTTCTCTGCTACCATTTTATCCCTATAACACTCCAAGAAGTTTGGAGATGTATTTTTTGGATCAATTTTCATCAAAATTTTGACAAATTCGTGTCGTTTGTGCCTAGCAAGGACCAATGCAATCAGTTTTGAGGATCAATTTGAGGGTCAGATATGTTTTTGAAGTGAAATTTTACCCTAGCTCGTCCAAAACGTAAAATATAAAATCTAGAAGTTGAAGAGTCAAATTTGTTAGGTTGTGGAGCCTGTTTTCATGTGTGAAAATGTTGAAGACTATACACTAAGAGTACTGTACACTTTTCACGTATCCTCGCCGAGGTTTGGGACGGGTTTTTCCCATGGTTTTGATAGCCACGGTTTTGTAAAACTGCTTAAGCAGTTGTCTATTTATATGGTCTTATGCATATGATAGAGGTACAAGCAAATGTATTGCAAATGTGTTTTGAATTCGGGTGTGAATTCTGTAGAGTTTGTTGAGCATAGCTCCAAACGGATCTGGGTATTGTATTGAGAGAGAGGTGGTTTGTAATAAAAATCTGAGCAAGTGATTCTTGGTGGACGTAGCCCAAATTAGGTGAACCATGTTAAATACTGTCTCTTTGTGTTGTGTTATTTTATTCTGCAATTTTATTTGAGATCTGTAATAATTTCTGCATATTAGTTTCTACTGTTGCGATTCTGTGAGGGATTATTCCGTATATTTTATCCCTTATTTCCTAACAAAATTTTGGATGGAAAAGGATGAAATAATGAAAGGAAGGGGGTCTGCATGCTTTAAAGATGAAAAACGTGCCTCCACAATGGATAATGGTGCAAATTTTGCAATGATTCATCTCTTTTTGAGACAACTAGCAAATTTTTGGATGTGTTCTGTTAAACATACCTGTCTGTGAATCATGAGAAAAAAATTTTAATAAATTTGATCCTTTGGAATATTCTTTTCTTGGGAAAGAAGGATTGAAGGAGATTGAATGCTATATATTACATGAATTTTTCATGCAAAGGGTTGGAAAATTTAAAAAAACCCTAGAAAACTAAAAATTTCACAGGAAAATCTGGGAAGAATCCCATTCTCTGAGTGACCACTTGAGAAACTCATGTAACTCTCTCTGTATCAAATTTAAAATCGTGTTAAGTTGGTTGCACATGTATAGCCATTAACAATCTCTGAGATTTATTTTTCAAAAAATTCCCCTACTGAAAAATTTGATCATTTTCGAGTTATTTTGTGTTGTCTTTGGGAAAAATCTGTGAATTCTTACATTTCAGAATGCATTTCAAATTTGTGTTTCTTATTTCGTATTGCAGTTTTATGTTTAAAATCTCTCTTGAGCATACATGGTCTCATTTCTTGTGATAGTTTAGTGGCATTTGCAGTCTCAAATTTAGAAGATCTTTCATCTGATAAAGAGATAAACAAATTTAAAATCACTTTACCTTCCTTGATTTCAGAGATTGTTTGTAAACCTTTGGGTGCACCTTAGGTCATGATTAAATAGTGATTGCTAAATGCTTCATTGGTTCATTATAACTCAAGATTTTTTGATATATGATCAAAGGATTGTGTGGAAAAGTATATATCTGGGTCTCCATTTGATGGACATATCCTGGTTGAAGGGATGATTAACCATTTTGATATTTTTTTGCAATTAAGTTTCTCCATATTTTGCTGAAATCCTCAAAGAGTCTAGCGGATCTTATTTTGTCTTTCATAAACTCCCACCCAAAAATCATTAAAAACAACTAATACTACCCTATTTTACCCCTATTTTTCCCTGTATACCCACAGAAGATCAAAAGCTAGTTGCTAAAGTATGCAAAACAGATCAAGATTTCAAAATGTCTTCAATAACCCTTGTCTTACATTGAAAGTATCTCCATAATCTAGAAGTGACAACTTGTGAAAGTTATAGTTGGAGTGTTGATCATATTTTCCCAACGCCCTTTTCATACTATTTACACAAATTGAGGGATATCTTCATCTCCTTCACCATTTGAGGGTTACAAAATAGGTTCACTTACCTTGGTTGAAAGGCACAACCTAAAACAGTTAAGACAAGATCAAGTCCTATTTGAGTGCTATCCATCTCTCCAAAAATATAAGTTCCAGTTAGATCATATCCTTGACTACAAAACAACACACACACCATGATCCATCTATCTTCAAGCTTCATGCCATATCTTTGATGCTACTCAGACTTAAAAAGGAGAACAAATTTTTGTACCAACACCAGTGGCGCCGCTACCGGGGACATTCTTAGTTCAATCTTGATCCATGTGCATACATATTTGAAATATTTAAATGCATATAAAACCCTGGTAATGTATCTTGCAAGTCTTGTCTACAAATATATTGTTAAAGCATCATTCTATACTTATATTTGCAAGGTGTATGCAAAGGTTTCAAAATTTGTCTTTAATTTTATCAGTTTCTACCAGTAGTTGCACTTCATTTGCATTTGTGGATGATAGATTCAAGAAAAGGAAGATCTGCTCTATAAATTTTGGCAAGATTTTCAGTGTTGATAGGTATTTGATAGAATATGTTAGTGCATTTTCACAACTAGGGTGAAAGTCCTTAGTGGCGACTCCATGACATTTTGATCTTTATAAATACCAGTGTCTTAGCTTTCTGTCATTTGTTTTTTGGTGTTGCTAATCTTTTCAAAACTTGAAGAAAGAAGATATCTCTTCATTAGAGACTCTACTAATAAGTTGTTTTCATATTCAAGGAACTCAGAGTTAGAATGGAGAAGAGTTTGGAAGGTGATTGGAGAGAAGAGCTCAAGGAAGGAGGGTACCTTTGTTGAACTAGAGATTAATTAGCCTATCATTGAGGACTGCATTTCTTCTTCAGGTAAATTTGAATCAGATAGTCCTCCTAAAAAATTTCATTCTCCATCTGGAGAGGGACCTTCATTTGTCTTTGAAAATCTTACTCCTCATTTTGCCCCTGTTTTTTCCAAATCTGCTAGAGTTTATCAAGAAGCTGATCCTATAGGGTATATCCATTTTGAAGATTACATTTCTATTCCCCAAAGACCTTGTCACTCCTCATCATTATTGTTTCTCCTCCAAGATCACCACCTCAAAATAATATGGCTTAAGCCTTCGCCTTAGACCTCCATTTGTTGTTAACACCTTTAGTCCTATAAAATTTAGAGGAATGAATGGTTATCCAAATGTTGTCCCTCAAGATGTTAGAAATAGGTTGCCAAATTTCCAAGGTAACAATGCAATAACTGGTGATCAACACCTAAAAATTTTTGTTAACATGATGGAGGACTTTGAGATTAAGCATGAAGATGTGTATGTTAAATTTTTCATTCATATACTAGAAGAGGATGCAAGGGATTGGTACAAGGCTTTACCAAATAATTCTATTGATTCATGGACTGAAATGTAGAATGCATTCAAATTGCAATATGGTGACAAAACTGATCCTATATTTCTCTTATCTAAATTTAAGAATATCAAGAAGAACCCCCATGAATCAATTCATGACTTCAACACAAGGTTTACCAGAAACTTTGAGAAGGATTCCTGTTAATTTGAGGCCATGTGATCAGTCATTCTCGATCAAATATGTAGATGCATTTGATAAGAAGGCAAGCCTATTACCTAAGAGATAAAGAACCCTACCAATTTAAGGTAGGGCCTTTACCATGGCACTGCAGATTGAACATAACATTAAGGCCAATTGTGAAACCTCTCAAGAGAGATGGTGTAAATTTGATAAACCTTAAAAAACCTCAAGCTAGCAAGGGTCTTGATTTGGAGGAGGTTGTGAAAACTTTTGCAGGGGTTGTCAAAGAAATCTCATACAAGCTAGCTTGGGCAGAGAAGGGAATTGGGCAGAGCACACAAGGTCAACAAAAACAAAACAAAACCATGACATATTTTCCAATCATCCTAGAGCTGATAAAAGGGAAGATTATATAGGGAAAGGACCCATGGGGTCTACAAATAGACATCCTCAAGCACGTGAAGGAAGACTGTTACCTAATCCCCTAACTGTTAGGCTTGCTATTGTTGAGGAAGTTGTCAATATTGATTGGTATGATTAGTTTTTTCTACCCCATCCTCCATGTGAAGTGGACCAGTAAGATGGTGATCCTAATAATGATGATGGTATTGATGATGATATCTGCATGGTGGGTTGTTCTTCAGGCTCACAAGAAGGATCAACATCAACTGAGGTAATAAGTGCAAGGACAACTACAACCTTTTGGGATTGCATCAAATGGGTACAATTCTTCATTCCCCCTCATACTCTTGAGGTAGATGTAGTGCAAGATTTTGAGATTCCTAAAAATGACTTTGAATACTTAAGAGCTTTGATGATTAAGAAGTATGATGGTGGTATCCCTTCGGATGAAGATATACAATTGTTAATGAATGTTGTTGTGGCTCAAGAGAAAGAGAATAACACTAGGAGCACGGTTGTTAAGGGATTTGGGCCTCAAGTAAAGCCTAAAACACCCTTACTTACAAGTATTCCCAAAGAATCTCCTAGAAGAGAAACACCTGCCAAAAGCTCTGTTATCCCAAGCAAAAATTACAGTCCTCCTCATGCCCAAATTGCCAAGAATCCCATGCCATCTAATGAATCTACTTGTCTCCATTCCAATGTTTCCTTGTCAAAGAGTGTTCCATATGACATAACCCAGGTATTGAACCAAATAAAAGTGAGTGTTCCAATCATTGAGTTGCTTAGGATTCCTGAGTACAAGAAGATAGCATTTGAGTACTTGGGATTGAAAGAGGAGAAGAGTACCCCAAGTAGAAATGTAAACATTGTTGAAACTCCTTCTTAGACCATTGCAGACCTTATAAAACCACCAACATTAGAGGATATTGGAGAAACACCTAAGGTATACTTGGGGAAATCCTTGGTTGATTCCCAATTAAATGTTGATCCATTCTTTACAACTTTGGTCATAAAGGATAGACTACTTCACAATTGTATGTTTGATTCCAGTGAATCATGCAATGTCATGCCTCTAAAAGTCATGAATGATTTCAATAGCAAAGTGATAGCACCCTATTGAAAGTGTATTGCCATGGACTCAAGAGAAGTGTTGGTAGTTGGTTGTGTGAAGGGTTTAGTGGTACAACTTGCAACCTATCTGGGTAAGAATTTGAACCTTGATGTTGTGATTAATGATTTCCCTGCCAAATGGGGTATGCTTTTGTCAAGAAAGTGGGTTGCAATTGTTAGTGGGACTGTTCAAATGGAAATGTCTTTTGCCACTATTCCCATTGAAGGTAGTCTTGTCAAGCTCTATGGAGAAAGAAGATGTTACACCTTATTGAAGATCCCAACAATGCTTCCTATGAGGTGTTGTTTACTGATGTTGATGTTGATAACTTTGTTGGGTTTGCTGATGGCAAAGAGAACAAGATTGATTATTCAAAGTGCCTTGAATAGGTATGTTCTCCTTGGACCTTGCTATTTTTCGGAGCTTGCTCCAAATTTGGAAATGGTGCTGGTATAATTATGATTTCTCCTAGCTTGGAAGAGTTTGTTTTTTCCTTCAAGCTTAATTTTGAATGTACTAACAACATTGTTGAGTATGAAGCCTTTTTTTTGGGTCTGAGAATTACATGGAAGTATGATGTTAAGGAAAAAATTGCAAAAGGATATTCAGAGCTAGTTGTCAAACAAATAAGAAAACTATATGCTACAAAAAATCAGCGGGTGAAATAGTACAAACATGTAGTTTGGGATCTAATTGAGATGTTTGATTCCTTCGACATTGTGCATCATGACAGGATTTTCAATGCTGCTACTGATAAGTTGGAAGTGTTGGGGTCAATATTTAGTAATTGCACTATTTCACCTTATTATGAGTACAATATTGAAGTGTTAACTAGGCAAGTTGTCCCTGACAACATCAAGCATTGGCAAGTGTTTAATGATGACGCTCAAGTGTAAAGGTTCTTACAAAATCAAGGTGAGATTACAGATCAAAATATTTATTAGGAACTAATGGTGTGTTTGACTGAAGGAAGAGAGACTTTATTTGGAAAGGATATTATCCAATTGAAAACTAACACCATTCCTAGAGGTCTTGTTACACTTGAGTCAAATTTTGACAATGTTGATTGCATCATCAATAGAAACATTCCTACCTCAAGGGATGTGGAAGAGAATAACTTGGGAACTAGTGATAAACCAAGAAAAGTTTGGTTGGGCAGCAATCTAAACAAAGAAGAAAAACAGCCCTATGTTCAACTATTGAATAAATATCAGGACTGTCTGGCTTGGTCTTATTCAGAGCTGAAAGCATACATAGAGGACTTGTTTCAACATGATATTCCTCTTGAAACAAATGCCAATCCCTTCATATAAAAATAGACACCAATTAATCCACTCCTCTCCATGAAAATGCAAGATGAATTGAAGAAACTAAAAGAGGGAGGGTAGAAGAAATCAGCAAGGTTCCAATTCCAAGAACAAAGAAGGGCATCCAGTCCTTCTTTGGGAAGATCAATTTCATTAGAAGGTTTGTGTCTAATTTTGCTTAATTGACTCTTCCTATTACATGCATGTTAAAGAAAGACCAAGTTATCAAATTGGAGGAGGCTGCTATTCAAGCTTTTGAAGGAATCAAAGAAGCATTGAAACATGCACATGATCTTAGCAGCTCTCGAATTACAAGAAGCCTTTCCAAATCTTCTCCTTTGCTTCTAAAAATACCATTGCATCTATTTTTTCTACAAGAAGAATGAAGATGGGGCTCGAGAGGCCTATTTCCTTCTTTAGCAAGGCTTTGCACGTTGTTGAGTTAAAATACACAATCATGGAAAAAACAAGCATTTTCCTTGGTGAAAGCAATAAAGGTTTTCAGGCCTTATATCTTAAGTTCAAAAGTTTTGTTGCTTATGTTCCCCACACCATGGTAAAAGACATCTTATGTAGAGATGGAGATCTCAAGAAAAATATGTAGTATGGGTGAACAAACTGTCAGGAATATGACATGGATATCCAAACCTTTCAAAGTTGGTGAGAGGTTTGGGTCTTGCTAAGCTCATGGTTGAGAGCAACTTGCAGACTGTGGAAGTGAATGAAGTAGAGGAAGAAAGGGCAAATGTTCTTGAGAATTTTGTAAGTTCTGAGTGGTACAAGGATGTAATCTTTTACCTCAGACACCTATGTTTCCCTAATCATTTGAATAAAAATCAGAAAAGAGCCCTCAAGCTAGCTTCTCAAAAATACATCATCACTGACTTTGGTCTGGCTTGGAAGAACCCTAAAGGTGTCCTCTTGAAATGTATAACTAAAGATGAAGCTCCCAAAATAGTTGTTGATTTCCATGGGGGAGTTTCTGGAGGAAACTTTGCTGGAAGGGTTACATCACACAATTTTGGGAGCTGGTTATTTGTGACCTACTCTTTTCAAATATGCAACCCTGCTGGTTAGAAAATGTGAAAGCTACTAGCATTTCTCTAGAAGAATGAAAGCTTCAGGCTCCCTTCCTTTACAGCCTGTATCAATTGAAGCTCCTTTCAAACAATGGGGAATAGAATTCATTGGTGATATTTCAGACCCTTCTAGTACTGGACATAAGTGGATCCTTAGCCATAGATTACTTCACCAAGTGGGTAGAAGAAATCCCCACCAAGAAAGAAACACACCAAGTTGTTATGGACTTCTTGTTGAATCATATCATATGTAGATTTGGTGTGCTAGTCAAGATTATTGTTGATAATTCCATGTGTTTCAGAGTTAAAACCTTGATGGAAATTTGCAAGGAGTATGGAACCAATCTAAGTTATGCTTCAAACTATAACCCTTAAGGAAATGGACAAGCTGAGTCCAACAATAATAACTTGTTAAAGATCATTAAGAGAACCTTAGAGTTGAATAAGAGAAAATGGGGTGAACAACTGAAATTTGTAGTTTGGGATGATAGAATCACTTCCAAAAGAGATACTGGTAAGAGCCATTTGAGTTGGTGTATGAAACTCAAGCTCTTCTGCCCTTACATCTATAATTATCTTCATTTCAGTTTATTCATCAACTTGAAGATCAAGAGGTCAGTCCATATGAAGCAAGGATTAATCAGATTGTTAAGTTGGATGAAGAAAGAAGAGCATCCCACCAAAGGCATGTCAGATTTAGAGAGAAGTTGAAGAGGTTTTTTGACAAGAAGGTCACTCCTAGGGCTTTCAATGTTGGAGATCTGGTTTTATTGTGGGATAGCAGGCATGAAGATAAGGGAAATCATGGTAAATTTGATGCATTCTGGATGGGCCCTGTTGGTACCCAAATTTATTCTCCTTTTCAGTCTGAGTAATATCAAAGATATGGCATGAAGCTTGAAGATAGATGGATCATGGTGTGTGTCAGTTTATAGCTAGGGATATGATCTAACTAGCACTCAGATTTGTGGAGAGATGAATAGCACTCAAATAGGACTTGATCTTGTCCTAAATGTTTTAGGTTGTGCCTTTCAACCAAGGCAAGAGGACCTATTTTGTAGCCCTCAATTTGTGAAAATAGTATGAAAAGGGCCTTGGGAAAATATGATCAACACTCCAAATATGACTTTCACAAGTTGTCGCTTCCATATTATGGAGATACTTTCAATGTAAGATAAGGGTTACTGAAGACATTTTGAAATCTTGATCTATTCTGCATACTTTAGCAAATGCATTTTGATTTTTTGTGGGTATACAGGTTAAAAAATGGGTAAAATAGGGTGGGATTAGTTGTTTTGAATGATTTTTTTTTTGTGGGAGGTTAGACAAGACAAACCAAGGTTCACTAGACTCTTTGAGGATTTCAGAAAAATATGAAGAAACTTAACAGTAGAAACTATCAAAATGGTTAATCATCCCTTCAACCAAGATATGTGCATCAAATGGAGACCCAGATCTATACTTTTCCACACAATATTTGATCATCTATCACAAAATATTGAGTTAGAATGAACCAATGAAGGATTTAGCAATAACTATTTAATCATGACCTAAGGTGCACCCAAAGGTTTACAAACAATCTCTGAAGTCAAGGAAGGTAAAGTGATTTTAAATTTTTTTATCTCTTTATCAAATGAAAGCTCTTCTTAATGTGAGATTGCAAATGCCACTAAACTATCACAAGAAATGATACCATGTATGATCAAGAGATATTTTAAACACAAAACTGCAATAGGAAACAAGAAACACAAATTTGAAATGCATTATGAAATGTAAGCATTCACAAATTTTTCCTAAAGACAACATAGAATAACTCAAAAATGATCAAATTTATTAGTAGGGGAATGTTTTGAAAACAATCTCAGAGCTTTTTAATGGCTATACATGTGTAACCAACTTAACATGATTTGAAATCTGATACATAGAGATTTACATGAGTTTCTCAAGTGGTCACTCAGAGAATTGACTTCTTCTCAGATTTTCCTGTGAAATTATTAGTTTTCCAGGATTTTTTAAACTCTTCCAACCCTCTGCATGAAAAATTCATACAATATATATCTTTCAATATCCTTCAAGCCTTCTTTCCCATGAAAAGAATATGCCAAAGGATCAAATTTGTTACAAAAAAATCTCATGATTCGCAGACAGGGAGTTTAACAAAACACGTCCAAAAAGTTTGCCAGTTGTCTCAAAAAGAGATGAATAATTACAAAATTCACATCATTATCCATTGTGGAGGCACATTTTTCATATTCAAAGAATGCAGAGCCCCTTCCTTTCATTATTTCATCCTTATCCCTCCAAAATTTGACTCTGCAACTTTTGGATCTGATATTTCACGTTTTTGGACGGGTTAAGGCAAAAGTTCATTTCAAAAACATCTCTTATCTTCAAATCGATCCTCAAAACTGATTGCATTGGTCCTTGCAGGCACAAAAGACAAAAATTTGTCAAAAATTAGATGAACATTGATGCAAAAATCACTTCTCCAAGATTCTTGGAGCTCAAATGGTGGCCAAACTGAAAAATGCACAGTTATCATTGATCTTCCTTTATCCTTTAATATGAGCCCTCCACGTGTCATAGTGTGATTGGAAATGGGCTTGCGATCACTTTTTGACATTTTAACACTTTTGGAAAAATGTAAAAAATTTGACATTTTTCTCTGCCCCTCCACCCTTTGAAAATGAGCTTGACACGTGTCCCAATGTGGGTCCCAATAAAATCACGGCTTGATTCTACGCATTTCCACCTTTTTTGGAAAAAGTAAATTTTTCTAAATTATCCCCGTGGACCCACACCTTTGATTCTATCCTTGACATGTGGTGATTGGTGATTCATTGCAGGCTTGCATTCCTCCTTTTAATGTTATGCCTTTATGCTAAAAATGGGGAAAAAAATATCAATTTTTCCCCGAGGCCCAAAGTTCCACCTCTGACCTTGCCACATGTCCCTCTTTGATTCATTGCAAGGTTTCATCTCATTCCTGCATTTTCATATCTTTCGCCAAAAAAGACAAAAAATCTCTAAGTATTCTACCAATCTGTATCCCCCTCTACCTGGATCCTGCCATGTGTCCACATGTGATTCACTATGGAGTTTTGAATTGTTTTGTGACTTTAATCTTTTAACCAAATAAAGTCAAAAAACTTCAAAAGAACCCGACCACCCGCAATTCCATCCTTGGCTCTAAAGCCACCACGTGTTCCATTCTGATTCGTTGTGGGCCCTAGGAATTTTCTTTGCTCTTTAACTCTTTTTCCAAAATGCCTTAAGGCACAAAAAGACCTGCCACTCCTCCTCCAATCAAAACACGCCACGTAAGCACATTAGGACCAATCAGAGTAAAGTGGAGCCATGGGACCAAATTCACCCTTTTGCCACAAAATCAAAAAGTGATAAGTTAAAATTATTTTGTGCCATCCCTTGGCCAATTAGAACAAGCCACATTGCCAATGAATGCTGAATAAGAATATGACAGGAAAATGACACCCGTCTAACCATCAAAACATAGAAAATGCCAGGGATGCCCTAGAATTTGATTTTTTCACCAAGGACAACAAATTTCTCAAAATTAAACCAACTGAAAAATGTTTTCAAAGAATTTTTTATCATGGAATTGGATTTTCAATGGCATACAAGTGCAAATTGTTCAATTTTAAACTTCCATGATCGGGCAAAAAGGAAAAATAGCAAAGCCTACATATTTTGGAAAAATTAGGGCACAAAATAGGGCACACATGTAGATTTATTTCAAATTGGGGAAAAACAACAAGTTTGTGAGCATTTCAAAGCATCCAAGCAAGAGGGGAAAAGTTGTAGACCACCAATTTGAGAGAAAAATGTTTCAAAGCATGCAAAATGAAGGAAAAATTTAGGGCAAAATGGTGCAAGCTCAAAAATGGCACCAACAGGCCCTTACTCCATTGATATCAGAATTAGTGAAAATAATTTTTTTCTCAAGGACTTATATGGGTAATTTCTTGAACTACCTATTAATGGTAGGTATTCGAAGAATTTCTTGGATTAATCCCCAAATTTGAGGTATGCACCACTTGAATAGTGTATAGTCTTTATTTTTTGGCTCTTTTTTTGTTGTTTTTGTCAGTTTGTGGTTTGCCCTGTTCTTGATAGCCATTTTTGTTCGATTAGGTCTAGTTTTTATGCCCTGCATTTTTGTCTCTGTTTCCCAATGGTTGTTTTTAGCACTTGGTCTGCTTCTTTTTTTCTTGTGGCACTCACTGGGAGTGCCCATCCCTGAGAAGGAGCCAAAGCTGGTGCCATTTTTGAGCTTGCACTGTTTTACCCTAAATGTTTCCTTCATCCTGCAATGCTCTGAAATGTTTTTCTCTCAAATTGGTGGTCTGTAACTTTTCCCTCCAATCAAATGCCTTGAAATGATCACAAACTTGTTGTTTTTCCCCAATTTGAAAGAAATCTGCATGTGCTCCCTTTTTTGTGCCCTAATTTTTCCAAAATCTGCGGTCTCTGCAGTTTTTCCTTTTTTCTCAATCATGGAAGTTTAAAATTCATTGATTTTCACTTGTATGCCATTGAAAATCCAATTCCATGATCAAAAATGCTTTGAAAACATGTTTTAGTTGGTTCAATTTCGAGAAATTTGTCGTCCTTAGCGAAAAAATTGAATTCTAAGGCATCCCTCGCATTTTATGTGTTTTGACGGTCAGACGGGCATCATTTTACCATCAATTTCTTCTTTAGCATTCATTGGCAATGTGGCTTGTTCTAATTGGCCAAGGGATGGTGGGAAAATGTTTTAACTTATCACTTTTTGCTTTTTTGGCAAAAGGGTGAATTTGGTCCCATGGCTCCACTTTACTCTGATTGGTTCTAATGTTGCTTACATGGTGTGTTTTGATTGGAGGAGGAGCGGCGGGTCATTTTGAGAACTTGTTCTTTTTTAGCTACTTTGGCTAAAAGTTTCAAATTACCCCATGGCCCCACCAAGTGCTAATCTGCCTGAATTCAAGCGGTGGAGAAAATTTCTAAATTTTTCCCGAAAATGATGATGTGTCCTCTTTTGATTGGATGAGAAGTAGCGGGTCTTTTTGTGCCTTAAGGCATTTTGGAAAAAGAGTTAAAGTGAAAAGAAAATGCCTAGGGCCCACAATGAATTAGTAATCACCACATGTCAGGGACAGAATCGGAGGTGTGGGTCCATAGGGATAATTTGGAAAATTTTCCTTTTTCCAAAAAAGGTGGAAATGTGTAGAATCGGTCCACAATTCCAATGGGGCCCACTTTGGGACACATGTCAGGCCCATTTTCATGAGGCGGAGAGTCGGGGAAAAATATCAAAATTTTCCAATTTTTCCTGAAAAGTTTAAAAGGTAAAATGAAGCTCCTAGGTCTACATCCAATGGAATGGTGCCACGTGGCCGCTCAGAATAAAAAGGTCAAAATGGTAAAAATGTGAAACCCGTGCCCGTGCCGAATCAAATCTCACCACGTGGTTATTTATTTTTTAAAAATGAAAAGTCGAAAAAGGTGCCTCCAAAGCCTGTCTCCAATGATTTTTCTCCATGTAGAGGGCTCAGATTAAGAGTTGAAAGTTGAATCTACAGTAGCTGTGCATCATTTTTGCTCTGCCGCCATTTTTTCCCTATAACACTTCAGGAAGTTTGGGGATGTGGTTTTTGCATCAATTTTCATTGAATTTTTGACAAATTCATGTGTCATTTGTGCCTGCAAGGTCCAATGCAAAAGGTTTTGAGGATCAGACATGTTCTTGAAGTGAAATTTTACCCTAGCCCATCTTAAATGTAAAATAAAAAATCTAGAAGTTACAGAGTCAAATTTTAGAGGGAAAAGGATGAAATAATGAAAGGAAGGGGGTCTGCATGACTTTGAAGATGAAAAAAATGTTCCTCCATAATGGATAATGATGTAAATTTTGCAATGATTCATCTCTTTTTGAGACCACTGGAAACTTTTTGGACGTGTTCTGTTAAACATCCCATGTCTGTGAATCATGAGAAATTTTTGTAACAAATTTGATCATTTGGCATATTCTTTTCTTGGGAAAGAAGGCTCGAAGGATATTGAATGCTATATATTGCATGAATTATGTCATGTAAAGGGTTGGAAGAGTTTAAAAAATCCTGGAAAACTAAAAATTTCATGGGAAAATCTGGGAAGAAGCCCATTCTTTGAGTGACCACTTGAGAAACTCATGTAACTCTCTTTGTATTAGATTTCAAATCATGTTAAGTTGGTTGCACATGTATAGCCATTAACAAGCTCTGAGATTATTTTTCAAAACATTCCCCTGCTGATAAATCTGATCATTTTTGAGTTATTCAGTGTTGTCTTTGGGAAAAATCTGTGAATGCTTACATTTCAGAATGCATTTCAAATTTGTGTTTCTTGTTTCCTGTTCCAGTCCTGTGTTTAAAATATCTCTTGATCATACATGGTCTCATTTCTTGTGATAGTTTAGCGGCATTTGTAGTCTCACATTCAAAAGATTTTTCATCTAATAAAGACATAAACAAATTTAAAATCACTTTACCTTCCTTGATTTCATAGATTGTTTGTAAACCTTTGGGTGCACCTTAGGTCATGATTAAATAGTGATTACTAAATGCTTCATTGGTTCATTATAACTCAAGATTTTGTGATAGATGATCAAGGATTGTGTGGAAAAGTGCAGATCTGGGTCTCCATCTGATGCACATATCCTGGTTAAATGGATGATTAACCATTTTGATACTTTTTGCTATTAAGTTTCTCCATATTTTTTTGAAATCCTCAAAGATTCTGGTGGATCTTGGTTTGTCTTTTCTAAACTCCCACCCAAAAATCATTCAAAACAACTAATCCTACCCTTTTTTACCCCTTTTTTTCCCTGTATACCCACAGAAGATCAAAATCCAGTTGCTAAAGTATGCAAAACAGATCAGGATTTCAAAATGTCTTCAGTAACCCTTGTCTTACATTGAAAGATTATCTCCATAATCTGGAAGTGACAACTTGTGAAAGTCATATTTGGAGTGTTGATCATATTTTCTCAAGGCCCTTTTCATACTATTTACAAAAATTGAGGGATATCTTCATCTCCTTCACCATTTGAGGGTCACAAAATAGGTTCTCTTACCTTGGTTGAAAGGCACAACCTAAAACAGTTAGGAAAAGATCAAGTCTTATTAGAGTGTTATCCATCTCTCCACAAATGTGAGTGCCAGTTAGATCATATCCCCTAGCTACAAAATGACACACACCATGATCCATCTGTCTTCAAGCTTCATGTCATATCTTTGATGCTTCTCAGACTGAAAAGGAGAAAAAAATTGGGTACTAACAGGTAACACAGCTTATGTGCCAAACACCAATTGAAAATGCATGGCTGTTATTCAATCTCTTATAAGTAGTCTAATATCACCATAACACAAAACAAAAACTTTTTCATCCCAATCCTTTCATCCCACATCATAAATCTTGGTTAACATGTGATTAATATTTTTTTTTTAATTCCTCAGTAGTCCCATTAGCTTGTGGGTGATAAGCGGTAGTCTTGTGATGGGCCACCATGAATTCTACTAATAAGATTCTAACTATCTCATTTAAAAAATGAGTACCCCTATCACTTGTTAAGCTCAAGGGGCATCCATATTTTTTTATTATAATTTCCCATAAGAACCTAGTTGTTATCTTTGTTGTGCAATCCCTTGTAGGCGTTATTTATACCCACCTTGTAAGGTAATATATGCATGTAATGATATAGCATGAACATATCCTTCACACAGCTAGTAGAAATAGGGCCTACAAAGTCAATTTCCAACTTCTTGAATGGTTTTGCATTGAGAATCGGTCTTAATGACATTTCATCTCTTTTCCCTAGTTTACCAATGTGCTGACAATTGTCATAGGCCTTGTAATAATTGATTGAATCTTGGTGAATGATTTCCCACCAAAAACATGCTAGTAAAATCTTCCACGTGGTGGCATTTGTAGCATAGTTACCTATTGTAATTCTACCATGTGCTTCCTCCATGATTGCAGTGTGCTCATGCTCTAACAGGTACTGGCGTAAGATCTCATCATGACCTAAATTTTATAAGTCTCCACCAATTAACATGTATGGCATGGCATGTATGGCTAACTACTTCCTTTCCAAAGTCTTCATTCTCTTCGATGCCATACCCATTTTGAGGAACATTGTAATATCTTCCAAGTCAGAGGGTGTGCACTATAATCTAAATTTTTTTACATCTGGCATTATATCCTCAAATTCTCTATGCGTCCTCTCCTAATTCTATATCCTTGATAAATGGTCAGGCCCCAAATTACTCTTACCTAGTTTTACAATAATCGTAAACTCCAAACTATTGAAATAATAGGACCCTCATGAATATGCGCCCTTTTAAAATGGGCTTGTTTACCAACTACTTCAGTGTCATGTGATCCATGTAGAATGTAAAGGATGTTTCCAATAGATATTGTCTGAATTTTTGTAGCGCGAAGATCATCGCTAATGTCTGGTGTTCAGTAGTAGTATAATTATACTCTGTTAGTTTCAACTTCCTACTTGCAAAATAAAGATGGTGATCAAAAGTTCCCTCACTAGGTTGTGCCAAAACTTCTCCAATTTCCATCCCTAAGGCATCAACATGTACATGGAATGGCTTATCCCAGGAAGGAAAGCATAATATGGTCGCAGTGATAAGCCTATTCTTCAATGTATCAAACATCATTTGTTGTGCTTCTCCCTAATGAAATGTACTTATGTGCTTCAATAATCCCTCTAATGGTGCATGGTGATCTTGGCATATCCCTTGATTAATTTTTGGTAGTACCTCATATGCCAAATGTATCTAAACACTACATGCTCTGGCTGGTAGGTTCCCCCAATCCCACAACAACAAAAACTTTGGCAGGATCCACCAGCAAGCCTTCCTTACATATGATATGCCCTAACAGGTTTCTAAAAGGAGTAGAGAAAACACATTTCTTAATGTTGAAAGATATACTCAAATGTCAGCTTCTCTCAAACATCAACTACGTAAATTATTACAATGGTCTCTTACTAGTCCATAAACCATCCAATCATCAAGGTAGACTTGAAGAAACTTATGGATTAATTCCTGAAATACCTGAACCGCAATGCTCGAAAACATAACAGGCCTGTTCTTCAGTCCAAAGGGCATGACCATGTAGGCCAAAATTCCCCATTCAGTGGTGAAATTTTTTTTTTCTTGGTCCTCCTTTATAATTCTAACCTGATGATATCCTGAAAATCCATCCATGAAAGAATATATCTCATGTCTGGCTACTCCTTCCAAGATCTCCTCCATGAAGGGGTTTAGAAAGGGGTCAATGAAATATACCTCATTCAAATCCATGTAATCATATGCATATCCTTATCCTTACATCCTTCTTAATGTTGATGACCATTGGAATTATCCACTTTGATTCCTCAATATCCTCAATAACGCATGATGCAATCATCTTTTCAATATCCTCTTTGACTTTGACGTGCAGATTTAGATTCATTCGATAAGGTATCTTCCAAATTGGGCATGCACCCTCCTTTAACTTGATCTTCATTTCTCCCAAGGAGTGGTGAACTCCTTTAAGCACATGGTACCTATGCAAAAAAAAATCCTTAAATTAACGCAACAGATCGATGATCTTTAAAACCTCATTTTCTATCCAGTAATATCCATTAGTAGCCTCCTTAGGTTTCACCTCCAACCCAATGTTAACCTTCTTAGTTTTCAAGGGTTCATGGTAGGTGCATGCTTTCTCATCAGAACTATCCATAACCTCGCATGTTCCCATAGTATGGATAACATCCAATTTTTCCACCTCTTCACCACCTATCACATTAGACCAATTTTCCATTCTCTTTTTCCACGCATGCATGCTCAAGTTATACCTCCTCTAATTCTTCCTCATCAAAACGCGCTTCCAAGCCAGGTTCACCCAACAACACCAATACTTTGTCCTCCGTCATGGCACTCTACCATATTTAGGCACTTAACAACATATACCGCCTCATTCACCAATGGTTTATTACTTCGATACTCAAAATCTTGAAAGAGATCAGCCATTGACTCTTGCTAGTTTCTTTTCTAATGGCGCAACTTTGAGTGAATGTACCATGTGCACACGTAGCCTTGTAAGGTGGAGTAAATTTTATGAACCCATAAATATGGAGGCAATTATTTTATTCCTTACATCCAGTCCTTCTCACATGCTTGGACATGAAACGAGGTGGGTTCATTCCCATGATAATCTTGTATACAAGTAGGTGCATTACTTCGAAGATAACCTAACAAAGAATGTGATTATAACCTTGCACTACTCTAAAATGTTATCATAATGGGTCTCACACCAATGTTTTGTGGTCCTGAGAAAGGTATGGCTAATCATACTTCTCCTTTCAACCTCACATCTCCATTGGGTCTCCATTTCTCATAGGAAAACATTAGGGTTGGCTTGCCTAGTGTAACTTGGTAACTGTTGCCCTCTCTAAGCACTTGACTGAGTGTGCCTTTTTTACTCTCATCATAGAATTTCTTCACTACCTTTTGACTAACTCATATGTCCCATGCTCTAAATTTTCGCATGCCACACTAGTTGTATCACTTATATATTGAGCATCTTCCCACTGAATAACACCTTCTTTTATTGGTTACATAACCTCAAGGTCCCTGATAGTGCACACATAGATTTCTGTCTAGGTATTCTTCTCCCAAGGGCTCAGCATAGGTTTTTGACTTCTCATCCATTAAAGGAATGATAACATGTTCCTCTTTGTTATCAAAACTTATATACTCCTTATTGAAATGTAAGTTATCATTGTTCTTATAACACCAAGGGTGCCCAAGTAATGTTGGAAAGTTGTCCACCTCAACAAGTGCCAAGACTTCAAAGTCTTCAGTGCATTTCACCCCTTGGATAGTGATAGAAGCATCCTTTAGAACACCAATGGGCATTTCCTTTATCTTATTAGCCATAGACAACACATTTTAATATGGTTTTAATGGGGTCCTTCCCATTTGATTCCATGCATCCAAGTTGAGAACATTAACTTTCGCACCTGTTTCAATCAGAATATTACTTAGGAGTCATCCATCAAAAACTGCATTCAAGGTAATCTCCTTATCATAGTCAAGGTTGTGGGGAGGTAGATTAGCATGTAAAACCTACCTCTTAAGCTCTCCTCCAGTGCTTCGTACTGTATCTCTCAACCATTATCCTAATAGAGTAATTCTATTCTCTTTGCATAGCATCTTACACACTTCTCAAACATCATCTATATCTAACTGGGGGACATCAACACTTTTCTTCTAATCTAACTTCTTGGATTAATCTTTTAGACACTTAATTTCCCCTTGAATACTTTTGATTACATCCATGGACTCTTGGTAGACTTATTTTTGATGTGTAGGGTCCGGATACTTCCCATGTACCACTTCTTATCTTGTAATCAGCATCCTCTACTTTGGTATCTCCCTACGGCACGCAACCTCAGTTCACGTCGTCACCAGTACAAGTTCTAACTATGACTCACGTGTCATTCTTGGCATCTATTGTTGATCAGCACACTTTACGCTCACCATCCCAGTGCCCTTATCCTTCTACTGCTTCTTTCTCATGTGTTAAAAAAAAATTGGGCATTTCTCATACTTGTGTTTTTTTCCACACCAAGAGCACTATAGTAGATCGAGGCATTCATGCTTATAGTGTTTCGTAGACCAACAGTTGTAACAATTCCCACATGGTAACTCACTTATTCAACCTCTACAGTTTCCATGGCCTCTATATCCTCCACAAAATCCTCTTCCATGAATCCCTCTGTCCACACACCCTTTATAATGATGGCTATCAACCTTGGAACTACTTGGAATAATACTTTGGTGCACACAATTATCAATGTCATCATGTTTTTGATTAATCAATCTAGAATCCTTAGTTTCATGAGTAGCAGAGGTGAAAATTTACAATAGAAAGACACATTCTTATGGATCGCACACTACATTAGTGGATGCCTACTTTCATCATGATCTCCGTGTAAAATCTCATAGTCTACCATCATCGGGTGTACCAATATCTAAGGAAAAATGTCCTTTTTATTCTCTTTTACTTCACAAACCATACACCATAACCCGCTACGAGTCTCATGATCTGAGTTTGGAGATAATTTCTCTAACCACTTTTTCATTACAACAATTTAGGCTTCTAGGAATGGACTACCTCATGTATCAACACTTCTTATTGCCTCCATGTGTAAGGCATCCTCCAAGGCCTCTCACATATCTATGAAATTATTTTTTGAAAGAGCTCTCCTGAATGGTTTGATTAGTCCTTCGACAAACCACTGAGCATGCTACAAAGGGTTAATGTCATAAGATAACTAGGATAAGAGAGTCTTGAAACACACATCATACTCCCGCACACTCTCTGCCATTCCTTATTGAATCTCCTTTATTACACTGATGCTTTTCTGTTCAAACTCGGGTATGTGGAACTCTACTAAAAAGGGATTACGCAGCACAATGTAATCCACCATTATCTCATGTGGGTCATACTTCAAGTATTAGCTATGCGCGCATCATTACAATCTGGTTAAAAAATGACATACCTTCCACTCTAGGGCATTGATTCCCTTCCTGTGTTATAGTAACTCACACTTATGTACATGTTCTACGGAATCCTCAATGCCCTTGTAATCAGGTAAGTGGAGTGACATCCCATAAAACGCCTATTGATGGTGTTGTGGACTTTTTCTGCCAAATCCAGGAACTTGATTCCCTCCGATGTTACCTCCAATACCATATCCACTAGTGCCAAATCCACCAAATCCCAATCCTATCATAAGTAAGGGACCTAACGTATCTGTGTCATGTGAACCCACCATCATGCTAAACTACATGTCAATAATTTGTGATACCGAACCACTCCTAGATTGTTTTCCCGCACCACTCCCAAATGTGATACTCATACCTTGTGATCCCACACCTTGCCAAAATGTTGGCCAGAAAAAATACCCCCAAACACAAGAAATTATTATGCATCCATAGATGTACCAAATGAAAAATCATACCTCCTCGATGTCATTCAACTACAAATAACGATACCAATTGGATTATCAAAACTTATCTCAAGAATTGAAAAACTAAACGCAGGGGTCTGGTCACCATGTGGGTTAGGATGCGTTCCTACGGCTCTTCTCCTTTCTTCATATGATGTGCTCTCTCTAGAATCCAAGGGTAATTATCTTCTATATCCTCCTCCTCCTATCATAGGTAAAGGGGCCCAACACAGTTGTGCCCTGTTATCCCACCGTCGTGCTAAACTACATGCCGATAGTATGAGATACAAAACCACTCCTAGATGTGTTTCATGCACTGATCCTAGATGTGATACTCAAATCTTGTGATCCCACACCTTGGCCCAAATGTTGCACTAGAAAAAATACCCCTAAACACAATAAATGAATGTGCACCCATAGATGTACCAAATGAAAAATTATACCTCCTATGTGTCACTCGACTACCAATTTCGATACCAACTGGATTATAAAAACTTATCTCAAGAACTGAAAAAATAAGCCCAAGGGTCTTGTCACCATGTGGGTTAAGATGCGCACCTACAATATTCTTCCTTTATTCATATGATGAGATCTCTCTAGAAGCCGAGGGGGGTTTATCTTCTACACTTACCAAGATGGTGTAGCTCAAATTGCTCAGGTTCCATGTCATCCATGTAAACCTAAAATCCTTCTCGCAACATCTGTCTCCATAAATCCATCACTCTTATAGCTTCGCACTACCTTGAAAAATCCCTCTCTTGATCTTCATTATAATTGAGCCACCCCTCCTCTCTCTCCATTTATTTTGTAAGGTCCGTCATCCTTCTACCATGCCATCTTCCACACCGTACATCTAGCAGGAGTTTAGCCAGACATGGGAAAGGATCCAAACTCAACGTAATGACTAAAATCTTGATAACTAGTAGAATAACATGCAAGATTGGTCCTCTAGGATCCCTCAAGAATTCATACTCAATAATCTTCGAGAAAGAATATGTATAAATAGTGTACTTCAAGTTATAACTAGTCAGCACTCTAATCTGCCAGTAATCAACAACATGGGTCCAGGTCAGATCATCATCATACAACCATTGATATTCCTCTTGGGTCCAAACATGAGGTATATAGTACCAAATTTTCCTTGATGCATATGTTGATAGCCATTCATACAGATATATTGGGAAACACCAAAATAATGTCTCATATACTTCATGATATAGGTTCTCCTCCACCCATTTTTGTCCATCAAACTCAGATCTAATACTGAACCTCTGAGAAAGCTTATCCTATGTGCTTTTAAGCTAGGTCTTGATGTTTTCCAAGGTCATCAGCTCCAACATTACACATCATTCTCACAAAAACTTTAAAAATAGGTCCCAGCAATGGAACCAAGATGTAGTGATTATTTTACCCTTAATACTTCTTTCTAACCCCAAGCGTGTTGACCTATCACCCCGCATATGTTGGGTGGTCACCTAAGGCATGCATGGGAAACAATAGTTTATTTTCGTTGGTATTTCCCTTTCTTGTTGTTTTATTTTGTGTGCGTTTGTGCACTGGTAGCCACTTATTATTTTTTTAAAATTCTACGCACAAAGGAACTCACATCCATTTTTGTGTGGGGTAGAGTGATGTGACAAGTGTTGGAAAATATGGTTATTGATGGCCTGAGTTGAAAAATAAAAAACAAGTGGATTGGAAGATTGTGCATAGAAGAGGTGGACATGAGGGAAGGATGGTGTAAAAATGATTTATAGAAACCACGTATAGGAATGAAAATCACATAAATAACATGAGGTACACGATGTCAAGAACCAGGAATAGGACATAAAGAAAGAATTCCTTTGGTGTTGTAATCGAGTGCGTAAGGATTGGTGGTCTGTAAGGGGTTTTTTACATGCCTGAAGGTTGAAAATGTTTTTCACGTAAGATTGAGCACAAAGGAAAAGTGTTCAAGGTTGGTGTTGGAAAAAGGTTCATGTATTACTGTTATCCAATTTTACACACATGGCAAGATTAGACAACGGGGTCCTATCATGTTCAAAATGAAATAATAGTCCCAGGAACCCACCTTCGGTTATTAATGAGATGCAATCATTAAAAATAATTCCTAAATTGCATATGAAGAGATCACCTAGCATCGAAAGGCACCCAGTTGATCTCAACTCAGTGAAGAGTTCAAGGTCAAGTGAATAAAGAACCCGGTGTCAAATTTATAATCATCTCAGAAAATCATCTCAATAGAGACTCTCAGTTGTAAGAGCTAGACGATGGTCTTGTTAATGCAAAATATAGCTCATTGAAAATTGACGAATGAAAGGAACTCTATAAGGATCTCGATGGAGATCGATGCAAAAAGATTTGAAGGTCAAGTCAGGGAGAGTCAAAGTTAACATGATGCCAGGTTTATATCCCTATTTAAGACAGTGCCTCGACCAACCACTTGGGAGAATGATCTTGTTTGACCGAGATGATATTAAATTATGCAGATATGGGAGGTTCAACATCATTGAATCTCGGGTTTGTAATTACATAATGGAAGGAACTTCTATCAACCCAGGAAGATAGTATAAGCACCATTAGATACCAATGTAAAATTGATTTCAAACCGACATCTTAAAAAACACATCTGTGAATTATAATTGTGTTCAGACCTTCCTGGGCCGAGTATTCGGTGCATAGGCAGCAGGGATGTTGCCAGTATTAGTAAGAGTTCTTTTGAGCACTTCCAACAAGCAGGTTGTCCAACTATGTTGTTATCTGATCAGCATCGATGCATCCTCAAAATTCAGGATTTTCTTTCAAGATATTTTTATGAAAATCAATTTAAGTGACATGTGAGAGTGTTATCGGGAGACCTGATGAAATTATTACAAAGATTCTCTATCGAGACCTTACTTGTTTTACGATGTACCCTCATGGAAGTGAATCTCATAGAGGTGGAACTGTTTCATATCAGAATATTCATGAGGCACAATTTTCTTTGCAATTATATAAGCATCTTCAACGAGTCACTAAGTTGGCAGGCATAAAGGCTTCTGTTGGGGTTATCACACCTTACAAGCTATAGCTGAAATGTTTACACCGAGAGTTTGATGTTATCCTCAAATCGGATGAAGGAAGACTCGGCAAGAGAAAAAATCATGGGGATTCCACGCGCTAGTGGGAATTGGCTGGCCCTATCCCTCACGTAAGTTCGCAGGGGGTAGTGAGTTGGCTACTGACTGGGAACTGTCTAGTGTTTCACGAAGCTAAAAAAAGTTAACGGAACCCAAGTCTTTTCAGCGCCTCCACTGACTTCTCAACCAACCCAAGTCATTTTAGTGCCTCCCCTGACTGCTCAACCATACCTATTCACATTTATTGTTTTGAATATGTTGCGCCATTTCAAAGTATCATTTCAAATATTTATTGAATATTACCATTAATTGCTGCCTAAATTATATTCATTAAACTATTTACTCCACTTTTTGGAGCCACTGTTCTATTTTTTTAATTATTTTTACATAAATGATTTATTTAAGTATTGCAAAAAAGAACAGTAGTCATATTTCATTCAGTTTTATGGAAGTTGAAGGAGATTTTTGAAGGTTGGCTATGAGAAAAGAACATTGCTCATGACAGGGAAAATTTGGAAATAATCTGTACATTACAAATCAGGTAAGAACATTATATTTTTTAAAATCAAGTGAATAGTTCAACTCATCTTGTTTATTAATTTATTTAGTTTTTGAACTACATTTGCCAGTCATCTATCAAGTTGAAAGGAATAACATTCTAGTTAGTGTTTGTAAGATTTATTTGAAACAAGGCTAATTTGAAAAAAAAGAAATTATAAGTTGAATGGTAATTCAGATTCTTATATCTAATATTCAAGGTAAGATTTTTCCTGAGAGACGTTTTTTTTTTACAACAATACAACAAATATTACGTTGTCGCCCCAATCTAAATGATGGAATACGTTATATTTACAGGCTATGGTCATTATAGTGTATAAAACTATGATGCCACATTCTTATGTGCCTACGGGATCTCTATCAAAGTAGGTTGTTATCCCACGTAATATGTTGTTGCATCAACGACATGCATTTCTAAAGATTTTTTTACACATCATAGTGTTATGAAACTATTCAAATTTGTTTCATTATACTACTTTAAAATAAGTTCAAATCCTTTCCCTCCTACTATGAGTACAGAAATTTAACAACATATTACGTTGTTACCAATGATAACGATGACCTGACTCATTACTAGGCTGCATCAAGGTACATGGTGTGTACTATATAAACTATATTTCGGACTCTTAGTGTGCCTACAGGATCTATATCTAAGAAGTGGTTCTCAACGTAATACGTTGTTTCTTTGACGACCTACATTTTTAAAGTTTTTTTAGCACTGAATAATCTATTAAAAGTTGTTTCATTCAATTAAACTGGAATACTTTCCAATTCATCCTCTCACAATTTAATTTTGACACGATGACAACGTATTATGTTGTCACCCAGACTAATTGGTGGACCACGATATTTTTACAAGCTATATTCATTACAGTTGGTGTACCTCTTATCTCAGTAGATCCTCCTCAAGGAGCATGTCACGTTCTCATATTCATGTTGTTGTTCTTCTCTACAATTGTGCCCTCAATATTTCTTTGTATGCATACACCTATCTTTTTTAACAATCAGCATTGAAGTTTGACTTCCAAGCATATAACCAATGACAAGTACTTTGAGTAAGGTTGCTGACTGCCCTCGTTGTCCACATTTACCTTTTAATTCCTAGCTACTAGTCCATTTATCCAACCTCAACACTCCATTTCTTCTCGAGTTCTAAAAAAAACACTCTCTCTTTGTCTCCATGCAAACTGTCTTAACTCAACAACACTCTTTATGAACTCTTAAATATCCTTGAATGACATATATAAAACTTCATCTTTGTTTTCTCCCTTGTGGAGGTAATCCTTTATGAGACTATTATGCACTCCGATTTATCATCAAACAAGGTCTTCAAATGATACCATTCAATGATCAATTCTGCCCCTTCACAGGTTTTGGCCCACATGCTGTACAATGTAGGATCATCAAAGTATCAAATCCTATTATTAGGTTGTACCCATACTAAATGATGGAGTGCACTATTTTTACAAGATATAGTAATTATTAGTGTATAAAACGCAATGCACCATTCTTATGTGCCTAAAGGATCTAAATCCTTTCCCTCCTACTATGAGTACAGCAATTTAACAACATATTACGTTGTTACCCGTGATAACGATGACCTGACTCGTTTACTAGGCTGCATAAGGTACATGGTGTACTATTAAAACTATAATTTAAGATCTTAGTGCGCCTACATGATCTATATCTAAGAAGGTGGTTTCACAACGTAATACGTTGTTTCTTTGACGACCTACATTTTTAAAGTTTGTTTAGCACTGAATAATCTATTAAAAGTTGTTTGATTCAATTAAACTGAATAATTTCCAATTCATCCTCTCACAATTTAATTTTGACACGAAAACAACGTATTACGTTGTCACCCAGAATAAATGGGGGAACACGATATTTTTACAAGCTATATTCATTATAGTTGGTGTACCTCTTAGCGCAGTAGATCCTCCTCAAGGAGCATGTCACGTTCTCATATTCATGTTGTTGTTCTCTCTTACAACTGTGCCCTCAATATTTCTTTGTATGCATACACCTATCTTTTCGAACAATCAGCATTGAAGTCTGACTTCCAAGCATATAACCAATGACAAGCACTTTGAGTAAGGTTGCTGACTACCCTCATTGTCCACATTTACCTTTTAATTCCTAGCTACTAGTCCATTTATCCAACCTCAACACTCCATTTCTTCTCGAGTTCTAAAAAAGCACTCTCTCTTTGTCTTCCATGCAAACTGTCTTAACTCAACAACACTCTTTTATGAACCCTTAAATATCCTTGAATGCATATATAAAACTTCATCTTTGTTCTCCCTTGTGAGGTAATCCTTTATGAGACTATTATGCACCCGATTTATCATCAAACAAGGTCTTCAAATGATACCATTCAATGATCAATTCTACCCTTCACGGTTTTGGCCCAATGTGTACAATGTAGGATCATCAAGTAATCAAATCCTATATTAGGTTGTCACCCATACTAAATGATGGAGTGCACTATTTTACAAGATATAGTAATTATTAGTGTATAAAACTTTACAATGCACCATTCTTATGTGCCTAAAGGATCTAAATCCTTTCCCTCCTACTATGAGTACAACAATTTAACAAAATATTACGTTGTTACCCGCGATAACAATGACTTTACTCGTTACTAGGCTGCACAAGGTACATGGTGTACTATATAAAACTATAATTTAAGATCTTAGTGCGCCTACAGGATCTATATATAAGAAGGTGGTTTCTCAACGTAATATGTTATTTCTTTGACGACCTGCATTTTTTAAGTTTGTTTAGCACTGAATAATCTTTTAAAAGTTGTTTCATTCAATTAAAATGGAATACTTTCCAATTCATCCTCTCACAATTTAATTTCGACACGACAACAACGTATTACGTTGTCACCCTGGACTAAATGGTGGAACACGATATTTTTACAAGCTATATTCATTATAGTTGGTTGTACCTCTTAGCTTAGTAGATCCTCCTCAAGGAGCATGTCACGTTCTCATATTCATGTTGTTGTTCTTCTCTACAACCGTGCCCTCAATATTTCTTTGTATGCATACACCTTTCTTTTTCGAACAATCAGCATTGAAGTCTGACTTCCAAGCATATAACCAATGACAAGTACTTTGAGTAAGGTTGCTGACTGCCCTCACTGTCCACATTTACCTTTTAATTCCTAGCTACTAGTCCATTTATCCAACCTCAACACTCCATTTCTTCTCGAGTTCTAAAAAAAAACACTCTCTCTTTGTCTCCATGCAAACTGTCTTAACTCAACAACACTCTTTTATGAACCTTAAATATCCTTGAATGCATATATAAAACTTCATCTTTGTTCTCCCTTGCGGAGGTAATCCTTTATGAGACTGTTATGCACCCGATTTATCATCAAACAAGGTCTTCAAATGATACCATTCAATGATCAATTCTGCCCTTCACAGGTTTTGGCCCACGTGTGTACAATGTAGGATCATCAAAGTATCAAATCCTATTATTAGGTTGTCACCCATACTAAATGATGGAGCGCACTATTTTTACAAGATATAGTAATTATAGTGTATAAAACTGCAATGCACCATTCTTATGTGCCTAAAGGATCTAAATCCTTTCCCTCCTACTATGAGTACAACAATTTAACAACATATTACGTTGTTACCCGTGATAACGATGACCTGACTCATTACTAGGCTCCATAAGATACATGGTGTACTATATAAAACTATAATTTGAGATCTTAGTGCGCCTATAGGATCTTTATCTAAGAAGGTGGTTTCTCAATGTAATACGTTGTTTCTTTGACGACCTACATTTTTAAAGTTTGTTTAGCACTGAATAATCTTTTAAAAGTTGTTTCATTCAATTAAACTGGAATACTTTCCAATTCATCCTCTCACAATTTAATTTCGACACGACGACAACGTATTACGTTGTCACCCGGACTAAATGGTGGAAAATGATATTTTTACAAGTTATATTAATTATAGTTGGTGTACCTCTTAGCTCAGTAGATCCTCCTCAAGGAGCATGTCACGTTCTCATATTCATGTTGTTGTTCTTCTCTACAACCGTGCCCTCAATCTTTCTTTGTATGCATACACCTATCTTTTCGAACAATCAGCATTGAAGTCTGACTTCCAAGCATATAGCCAATGACAAGTACTTTGAGTAAGGTTGCTGACTGCCCTCACTGTCCACATTTACCTTTTAATTCCTAGCTACTAGTCCATTTATCCAACCTCAACACTCCATTTCTTCTCGAGTTCTAAAAAAAACACTCTCTCTTTGTCTCCATGCAAACTGTCTTAACTCAACAACACTCTTTTATGAACCTTAAATATCCTTGAATGCATATATAAAACTTCATCTTTGTTCTCCCTTGCGGAGGTAATCCTTTATGAGACTGTTATGCACCCGATTTATCATCAAACAAGGTCTTCAAATGATACCATTCAATGATCAATTCTGCCCTTCACAGGTTTTGGCCCACGTGTGTACAATGTAGGATCATCAAAGTATCAAATCCTATTATTAGGTTGTCACCCATACTAAATGATGGAGTGCACTATTTTTACAAGATATAGTAATTATAGTGTATAAAACTGCAATGCACCATTCTTATGTGCCTAAAGGATCTAAATCCTTTCCCTCCTACTATGAGTACAACAATTTAACAACATATTACGTTGTTACCCGTGATAATGATGACCTGACTCGTTACTAGGCTGCATAAGATACATGGTGTACTATATAAAACTATAATTTAAGATCTTAGTGCGCCTACAGGATCTATATCTAAGAAGGTGGTTTCTCAACGTAATACATTGTTTCTTTGACGACCTGCATTTTTAAAGTTTGTTTAGCACTAAATAATCTATTAAAAGTTGTTTCATTCAATTAACTGGAATACTTTCCAATTCATCCTCTCACAATTTAATTTTCGACACGACGACAACGTATTACGTTGTCACCCGGACTAAATGGTGGAACACGATATTTTTACAAGCTATATTCATTATAGTTGGTGTACCTCTTAGCTCAGTAGATCCTCCTCAAGGAGCATGTCACGTTCTCATATTCATGTTGTTGTTCTTCTCTACAACCGTGCCCTCAATATTTCTTTGTATGCATACACCTATCTTTTCGAACAATCAGCATTGAAGTCTGACTTCCAAGCATATAACCAATGACAAGTACTTTGAGTAAGGTTGCTGACTGCCCTCACTGTCCACATTTACCTTTTAATTCCTAGCTACTAGTCCATTTATCCAACCTCAACACTCCATTTCTTCTCGAGTTCTAAAAAAAACACTCTCTCTTTGTCTCCATGCAAACTGTCTTAACTCAACAACACTCTTTTATGAACCTTAAATATCCTTGAATGCATATATAAAACTTCATCTTTGTTCTCCCTTGCGGAGGTAATCCTTTATGAGACTGTTATGCACCCGATTTATCATCAAACAAGGTCTTCAAATGATACCATTCAATGATCAATTCTGCCCTTCACAGGTTTTGGCCCATGTGTGTACAATGTAGGATCATCAAAGTATCAAATCCTATTATTAGGTTGTCACCCATACTAAATGATGGAGCGCACTATTTTTACAAGATATAGTAATTATAGTGTATAAAACTGCAATGCACCATTCTTATGTGCCTAAAGGATCTAAATCCTTTCCCTCCTACTATGAGTACAACAATTTAACAACATATTACGTTGTTACCCGTGATAACGATGACCTGACTCGTTACTAGGCTGCATAAGGTACATGGTGTACTATATAAAACTATAATTTAAGATCTTAGTGCGCCTATAGGATCTATATCTAAGAAGGTGGTTTCTCAATATAATACGTTGTTTCTTTGACGACCTGCATTTTTAAAGTTTGTTTAGCACTGAATAATCTATTAAAAGTTGTTTCATTCAATTACATTGGAATACTTTCCAATTCCTCCTCTCACAATTTAATTTCAACACGACGACAACGTATTACGTTGTCACCCAGACTAAATGGTGGAACACGATATTTTTACAAGCTATATTCATTATAGTTGGTGTACCTCTTAGCTCAGTAGATCCTCCTCAAGGAGCATGTCACGTTCTCATATTCATGTTGTTGTTCTTCTCTACAACCGTGCCCTCAATCTTTCTTTGTATGCATACACCTATCTTTTCGAACAATCAGCATTGAAGTCTGACTTCCAAGCATATAGCCAATGACAAGTACTTTGAGTAAGGTTCCTGACTGCCCTCACTGTCCACATTTACCTTTTAATTCCTAGCTACTAGTCCATTTATCCAACCTCAACACTCCATTTCTTCTCGAGTTCTAAAAAAAACACTCTCTCTTTGTCTCCATGCAAACTGTCTTAACTCAACAACACTCTTTTATGAACCTTAAATATCCTTGAATGCATGTATAAAACTTCATCATTGTTCTCCCTTGCGGAGGCAATCCTTTATGAGACTGTTATGCACCCGATTTATCATCAAACAAGGTCTTCAAATGATACCATTCAATGATCAATTCTGCCCTTCACAGGTTTTGGCCCACATGTGTACAATGTAGGATCATCAAAGTATCAAATCCTATTATTAGGTTGTCACCCATACTAAATGATGGAGTGCACTATTTTTACAAGATATAGTAATTATAGTGTATAAAACTGCAATGCACCATTCTTATGTGCCTAAAGGATCTAAATCCTTTCCCTCCTACTATGAGTACAACAATTTAACAACATATTACGTTGTTACCCGAGATAACGATGGCCTGACTCATTACTAGGGTCCATAAGGTACATGGTGTACAATATAAAACTATAATTTAAGATCTTAGTGCGCCTACATGATCTATATCTAAGAAGGTGGTTTCTTAACGTAATACGTTGTTTCTTTGACAACCTGCATTTTGAAAAGTTTTTTTAGCACTGAATAATCTATTAAATGTTGTTTCATTCAATTAAACTGGAATACTTTCCAATTCATCCTCTCACAATTTAATTTTGACATGACGACAACGTATTACGTTGTCACCCGGACTAAATGGTGGAACACGATATTTTTACAAGCTATATTCATTATAGTTGGTGTACCTCTTAGCTCAGTAGATCCTCCTCAAGGAGCATGTCACGTTCTCATATTCATGTTGTTGTTCTTTCTCTACAACCGTGCCCTCAATATTTCTTTGTATGCATACACCTATCTTTTCGAACAATCAGCATTGAAGTCTGACTTCCAAGCATATAGCCAATGACAAGTACTTTGAGTAAGGTTGCTGACTGCCCTCACTGTCCACATTTACCTTTTAATTCCTAGCTACTAGTCCATTTATATTGATGCTAGTGATGATTTGTGATACCCTTGAGAGCTATTTTTGGGTTAATTCTCTCCTATACGGTAGCAGCTGATTTTAAACATTTCTCAACCTTGAATAACTTAGAAAAGATACTCTATTGTCTAATCTGATGATTTGGTTCTTCACAACATTTGGCTATTAAGTTATATTCACCAATTTCATTTGTTGCTATTAAGTTATATTCACCAACTTCTTTGTGCATCTATAGTTTTGGCTTTCATGAGAAAAATGATAGATCATGATCTACATACTTCATGCTTCTTTTTCAGATTTCCTATTGTTGCATTGATACTTTTTCCTTTTGAAAACATGAGTGGAAATCATTGTTGAAAAGAAAGAGGCAGTGAGATATCATGTGAGGGAGAAGGATTGGTTTTACAATAAACAATATTCAAATAATTCTATTTTTTTTAGTGATATGAGAGTGAAATTAATATGGCTAGCTCAATTTTATGAGATTATTGATGTCGTTTTTACTTTTTTTGTTGACCTGAATTTTTTTAATAATGATCCTCAATTTCTTTAACATATTGAACATTTGTGAATGCAAGCAGGTCCTATCATTTTAGCATCAGCTATAATATAAATATCAAATGGTTAGTGTTATTGTCTAATTGTATAGTGTGTTAGCTTGAGCATTTTTTTTCCAAATTTTAATAATTTGTAGTGTTAAATTTCAATGTATAATCAATTGTAAAGAGACTCATCAAATAGTGGAAGCACTTGTTAGACATTCCTATCCAATTTTCTCCGAAAGGATTGTTCTCTGCATTAGATGTAGTTTGGAGAAAAGTTAAAGATAACCATGGAGTGGAAGGGGATTTTGTTGCATGGATAGAAGTTGGACAAGTAGATGATTTTATTAAAGGGGAATGTCAGCGGACATCATTTCCAACAAGTTATTACAAACGTTGGAGTCATTCATCACCCATAAGGGAAAGTACACACCGGGTTCGAATTGATAGCACCATCAGTTATATAATGTATGATGTGGCAATGTTCGGTGATGTTTTTAATGCAGTTTTAAAATTGAATTGTTTATTTTATTATGACTCACTTTTAGTGACATTTTGCAGATATTGGTGTAGCTATGGGCCTGAAGACTTTAAAGAAGAGGATGATTTTCCATATGATAAGTCCAAGGTTCCAACTACCTGGACGTAAACATATAAGATTGACCAACTTGGAGTAGACCTGGACGTAAACATATAAAATTTGGTTGCCAATGCAATTTTAATGTGCGCATTCTTATGAAAAGAAGTGAATATGCACTTATCACATATCCTCAGATGGATCATGTGGATAAAAAAAATCATATATGCCATGGCCAAAAAAATCACAAATTTGAAGGGACACGAGCTTATTATGTGCCATATATTAGTAAGGAATTGCAAGAATGGGTAGAAAAGTTATTGTTATTAGGAATGCCAGCTGATATTGTGTTGCAAAAGCACCGTGAAATGGTTCATGAGAAGCTAGCCTTGTTTGATGGGCAAACAAAACGTGATGATTTCTTGTCTTCACATGATGTTCAAAATATTGATACAAAAATAAAAGTAGCAAAGTACATGTATGATAGAAATGATGCCCAAAGTGTGAGAGTATGGCAAGATCAAAATCCAAATATATGTTTTGAATACCAAGAGTATGAAGGAAATGTTGAGGAAGATGGTCACGTGCTATTTATCAAGGGCATTCAAATGCCGCAACAACTTGAGTGGATGTTAAAATATGGCCATAACAACGTACTTGCAATGGACGCCACTTTTGGGACCAATGGAATGAAGGTATTCTCTTTTACATAATCTTATCAATAAAAAACTTCTGCAAAAAATATGTTACATTTTCTTACCAATAATATACTAATTCACATTGTTATTGCATTGCCAACTCTCCATAGTTCAAACTCTATACCATCCTCGCATTCGATTACAAACACATGGGCCTACCAGTTGCATGGGTCATAATGTCAAGAGCTACAACTAGCGACTTAACCCAATGGATGAAAAAGCTAGTGAATAGAGCACATGCTCATATGCTTGAGTGGAAACTAAATGCTTTCATGGTAGATGATGCTACAGCTGAAATCAATGCTATTAGGTTGTAAATTACTCTTTGTGTATATTGTTAGAATATATAAATTTAAATTATAGATATTAAGTTTGCTATCAAATTTTTAAAATTCTAATACAATTCATTTTCAAATACAGAGAAGTTTTTGGGTGTGAAGTATACTTATGCAGCTGGCATGTAAGGAGGGCATGGTTGAAGAATCTTGTTGCCAAGGTTAAGGAAGATCAAAAAAGACGTGTAATGTTTAATAGGTTGGGGGAAATTATGCACCATTCAAATAATGAGGAGAGTGCTATTCAAATGGCACAAGATTTTCTTACAGAATTTGTGGACGAGATAAAATTTATTAAATATTGGTAGGAACACTGGCTTCTAAGAATTGGAGTGTGGGTGAGACATCTACGGACTTTAAAGCATGCTGGGCAAGAAAAAAATGCTGAAATAGAGGCATATCACTCTATACTTAAGAGTAAGTGGTTATCCTCCATTTGAAAAGCATCTCATCGCAGGGTTGACTGGCTGATACATCAGTTAATCACAGTTGTTTTTATATATTATTGGTGGAGTCAATGTTGTAAGGAAAGTGGGTTCTACCGTAACTTCAAAGTGGAGAAACTAGAAAATAACCAATGGCTGCATGCACAATCCATTCCTGATTATTATGTCACCTTCCATACCTCTGACCCACGGTTAGCATGGGTTCGTAGCCAGACGGATGATACTTGTCACTATGAAGTATGGTATCAAACCCCACATTTGGCAATGTGTGAATGTGGAGTGTCAAAGAATGGGTACTTATGTAAGCACGTAATTAAAGTGAATATGATGAAAAAGAATTCAGCGAGAGAAAACTTTAATGTTCAGGTATTCTAGGCAAAATGTTTTTCAAGATTTTCCAACATAGTAATTTATTGTATCTAAATTCTATTAATTTTGGTTTTTATTCAAATCTTTGATTTATTATACTAATTTGTAATGTTCTCCAGGGTTTATTTTGTGCTCCAAATGTTGCATGTGGAGATGAACATGTGGTTGATGATCCTTTTGGTCAAGCATGGAATCCTCCAAACACCTGTGAAGACTCTATGCATGTTTTGCAACAAGATAAACATGTTATAAATGAAGAAGATGAACACTTGAGCCCACAAGTGAGAAGGATCAGAAAAATAGTAGATAACAGTCTTGTTGGTCCTCTAAACAAGTCATTTCTTACTTTATTAGAGAATACACTTGTGGAAACAACAAACCGATTGAGGGGAAGCCAAATATCTTCTATATTAGGTGTGCAACATCCTGAGGCACAACCGTTTAGACCTGTAGATGATGGATTCAACAATACACTTCATCGAGAGAGAGATTTTATAGAGAAGATGTTGAATCGAAGGCGCCCATGTCCAACAAATAGGAAAGCTAGTTTTCCTATTGTAAAAAAGAGTCGTGTATCACGTCGACTAACATGGGAGGATGAATTAAAAAGAGCTGCAGAACGAGATAGGGAAAGGGGGCTTGTTGAAGAACTTGAAGATGAGACCAACACAAATGGAATTTAAGGGTAATTTTATAGAACAACTATTTTTATATTTTCAACCACAGTGTGCAATGTCTATATAATTGTGTTTGATATGCAAATCTATGAGTGCATTTTGCAAATATATATCCTTGAATCATAGACTTCTATGTTGTAATCATTCTTCCCTCATATCAATATCAATATTTTATCCTTTTCAAAAAAAGATTGCAGATATTATATTTTGTTTTTGTTGCAGAAATTAAATTTTATGTGTTGTAAAAATTATATTCAGTTTTTGTTACAGAAATTATATTCATTCCCTCCTACTTTGATTGCAGCAGTTCAAAAACATATTATGTTGTTACCCTTGAGAAATGATGAACAAACACATTATTAGTTTACAAGATATGCTCATTATAATATCTAAAATTGTGATACCATCTTTTTATGCTCCTACATGATCTATACCAAAGTAGGTTATTTCTCAACGTAATACGTTGTTGCCTCAACAAAATGGATTTTTAATGTTTATTTTGCATTTTATAATGTTATGTATCTATTCAAGGTTGTTTAATTCAATCACTTTGTAATAATTTCCCACTTATGCCCTTCTACTTTAATTAAAATAGTTCAACAACGTATTGTGTTGTCATCCGTAATAAATGATGCAAGTTTCAATATTTATACAAATTTGTCACTTTTTAACAAAGGATATCCGTTTATCTCTTTATAAAAGTTACCCTAATCATGTGTATACAATGTTCTTATAGATTTGTTCTATCATGTAGTCGGCGACACTAAACATCTAAGGTAGCAGTGTTGTCTGTTGGTGCAAGAGAATTGGATTAGATGAATAAACAACAAGCTTTTGAAGGGTTCGCTATCATTTTTTTTGCAAATGCAAGAACATTACCCCACACTTAGATAGTTTCCTATTGGTACGTCCCTTTCTTGGTATCATTTTTCATCAATCTCAAAACCATCGTTAGTAACTATCTTTGGGTATTGAGCCAAAAATATGAGCGTAACAAAAATATTGTCCATATCGGTAAACACAAATAATTTTTTTAATGAAAACTTCATTTTCAACAATCTAAGTGCAATACATGAATGTGAATACGTGAGAAAGAGATCATGTTCAGAGATTGAAGGCAGAAAATAAAATAGAAAACATATTATCAATTGATTACTGCATTATCAATGATTACTACCTTTGTCAAGATGTTGGGAGGATGCTGGCAAAGTTTGTGGAGCTTGGCTTTGCACCTGCCAATTGCATTTGCTTGAAAGTTTCGAAGTTATTTTCAACTAACCCATTTTTTTGCACATCCAACAATCATTACAGTTCATTAGACCACATACCTTTTAGGCATTTTGTCAAACAATTCACATGCTTGCACATTTTGCATACAGATCATGTCAGGGCACTTGAAACTAAAACATCTGATGATAATGAGAATAATGTCATCTTTCTAATTTTTTATCAATTTCTCTCTTGCAGTTTCTACGTGTGTTTCTGTTAGTGACTCTCCTGTAGTTTCTTTCTTTCAAGGTGAACAGTAGATGTGTTCTGTATATTTGTGTTGTTTTCATTTATTATAATAGTTATTGGTTGATTACACTGTACTACAACCTCAAAAAATCCATCTATACGACACTGATATAGATTAAAAAGCTCTCAATAGGGAAAAAAATCTCATGCCTTGCAAAACTATGTACTTGTATACATTGAATTATAGATTAACATTGGACACCAACAAATCTGCCAACTTTGGAGATCACAGAATCGAAATTCAGTATGTATCAGAAAAATTAACCATGTCCATAGGAAATGTCAAAGGATCAAATCAATGTTAAAAGCTAAGTTATGTGGATATATAAGTATCGTTGTACATAAGATATCTGATACAACAAATTTTTACAAGAGCATGGACATATGCAGCTCAGATACATCTCTCTCCCTCTCCTCTTCTATCTCTCTATATATACACCATGAAACATACAAAATTGTTAAGAGACATTTCTCGGCCAAAAGCAAAGAAAATGGTATGTACCAGAGAACATATAAGTAATGTGTTTTGGGTCTTCGCAGCGGGGTAAGTGTTTTATTTCAATTTTATTTTTTTGAGCATTTTTCCATGTTCTTTTTCAGACTTTCCTGGGGTGTGCTTCAGTTGCACATCTGTTGTATCCAATACATCTCCTGACTGTACTTGAGCTATATCCAAATAGAAATGTTATTTGGTCTTGTTCAGACCACAGCTGAAGAGTACTAATATGATGAATTTGCTCATTAAAAATGTGATATTTGAATAAGTACAACCAGTGAAAGATATGCAACTCCAATCTAGTGACTGCAAAGTGATGCCTAGCTTGCCTTGGCCTGGCAGATGAGCAAGGAAGAAACATCAGACACATCCAAAGCAATGAATATGGGTCTTCCATTAGTGTTCTATAGCCATTGCCACTCTAGTGAACACTTGAAACAAATATATGATATTCAGACACTGTACCATTCAAATGAACTTTAATTTTTTCATGATTATCTAAAATTTCAACATATTGCAAAGGTCATAGCAAACTCGATAACTTTAAATACTATTAATAAGATACACGTGTATAGAGAAGGTATGCATAATCCCATTCATCTAATATGGACAGGAAAAACAACAATAATAAATAAATAGTCTCAACAGCAATAATAAATGCTATCAATAAATTTGACAGGAAAAACTCATTACATTTTACAAGTCATGTCAGAAGAAGAGCCAAAAGAGGATTTTGGCATAAAATTGGCACTACATATGGATCTTACATTATTTTCTCATTCAAGGAGAAAAACCATAACATTAAACTTGATTTTTTCTTTGACATAACTGAGTATCTTGGCAATTGTTTTACAAATAATGATACAATTGATTGTAATATCAAAACTTCAACAAATTAAATCTGAGAGCTCTTCAAATTTCTCCATTGCTTGTTAACAGCAATGGAGTTTCGCGCTTCCATCCATCCTCAAATTTTTCTTTTATTTCCTTTCATCTCATCAGGCGTAAGGTGTGTGTGAACTGATGCAACACTCTTGATACCCTTTAATCTTTTTCCCTGATATGTTTACAAACAATGGGCATATCAGTAAATAAAACTATGCAAACGTAAATGATAAAATAAGTTTATCAAAATTATAAATAAGATATTGTGTGGTCACCTGTTGTTGGGAAGAATGGATCCTTTCTGAAAGTTGCATCTCAGTATCACCTTCACTATTACGTTGCTACAAAAATGAAGGATTATTGATGCAAATTATTTCCTACATTAACTCGAAGAAAAAAACACAAATATTTTAAATGTTTTTATATTTGACTCCTAGAAGAAATTAGCAATGTAAATCTTAAGTTTACGTAACTTACCAAATCAGATGAAGCATGACCCGTTTTATGTATAATTTGTATGGAATCAACAATATTGGATAACATTTTTACGTTTCTTACCACAAGCTTATTTGGTTGTTCCTCTTCATTCTACAAACAATCAATTCATATAAATACTATATAATACAATTAAAGAACATGATTGTTAGAAAGAAAGAAAATTATAAGTAAAATGATATTGGGGTAAGGGAAGCTCCTGTAACAGCTGCAACAGTCAAGTAAGGGAAGCCAAGTTGGTATGAAAAGTACATAGTTTCATCGTGAATAATATGTTTCCATCGTATAAAATATTATAGGGAAAATGCAAACCAGTTTTGAAAGATAAATACATAGAGGAATACTGCATAAGAATGTAATGGAAGGAAATGTATAGGGAAGTAGGAAAAAATTTAAACATTAGACTAGAAAGGAAAATCCTACAGTATTCATTTCCTTGTGTCACCTATGCATGGTAAAATCTGAATATGAGCTCTCAAAATTCTATTGAATACTGAAATAAATAATGCATCATTGATATAGTCAATCAATTGGAAAAAAATAATGTACATCAAAACATAGTTTTACCTCAATTGCAACATTGTCATCTGAATATTCATTCATTCGCTGCAAACATGAAAAAATGGATAAGTATACTTATACTGGATATAAAATCAATCAAATGTGCTAAAAACACAATAACATCAATAAAAATACAAATTAACACACCTTTGTCTCTTTTCCATCCTCTTTCTGGTTAATTGCCTTCAAGCAATCTTTAAACTAGATGCAATATGTCTTCTTCGATTCACCAACAGTATCTGCTCCAATATGTGGAAAATGCAATGGAGCGTCATCTACATATGATTCTTCTATGCATATGACAATGCAGTCCCTTTCTAAAGATCGTCCATGGCATTTTGTTCCTGGTTTAGTTGCATGAATTTTAGCAATGCCAACCTTTTTTGCATGGTTAGGCTCTAGGAACATAAAAACTTCTTCTCCTATTGTGAATTCATAGGCATCCATGTCCTTTGCCTCATTCTTTGGTTTGCCCGGTTCCACCTCAACAAATTTTGAAAAATCAGTCACCTCAATCAATGGATCGGCCATATTTTTTCCCTTATGATCCTCTTTGTTGATTTTTTCTTTATCATTCATATCATTTCCCTCACTTTCTTTTGTTCTAATGGAAATAGGTGTTATTTGCATCGGTGGTTCATGTACCCATGCACTTGAAGTGTATGCTTCAACATTATTCTCTTCCTCATCACTCTGAAGCGGTAAAACCCAATTTTTCAAGTGCAACAACATAATAATTAATTGTATATAAAAGATGTAGGTATAAATGCCAAATTAGCAATATGATTAAGATTTAAGCACTTAAAATATATAGAAAACACAAATATTTATATTTGTAATTTACAACTGTACCTTGTTTTCCATTGGATTGTTGTTTACATTCTTTTTTTGTATCAGATTTTCTCCATCAACATCAGTTGAGTCCTATTCATGCATTCAAGTCATGAAAAGTGTGAGAATCACATTTACACAAGATTTCAACATGTTAATGAATGAAAAATGACACTTTATTATTCCAACAATGCTACTAATGTTTTTAATGAAAGCATGTTTCCTTACATGATCAACATTAATGGATTCTTCTTGGATAATATCCTGTACAAATGAAACGTTAATTTAAAATAACATTAAAAAATGTGAATAAACAAAACTAAAATAATTTTAAATTTAAATTATAATAAAAATGGTAAATACCTTATCCTTTTGTCCATTTAGTTCAGAATTTGTACAATCGGTTTTCATCAAATCCTTTTTATATTGCAGCGTTGAAAGGGTTTTTTTCCTTCTTTCCTCCCTCTTTTCTACACTATCATACTCCTCTACAAGCTTGGAAATCAGATCTTTAGCTTGTTGGCTAAGGGATGAAAAATATTGCACCTTTTCTTCCCGACAATAACGCTCAATTAACCTAGATTTGTACATATATTTAGAATTTTTCAAGTGCCAGTCAACACTTCGCTTTGCAACCATATTTTGTACTTTTTTTTGTTTTCCTTTTATACTTCCCAGTCGCACGTTTACCCGACTTACGCCTATGTAATGGAGGGAGACCATTGTGATCATGGAGGCGGTGATAGTTGATGTCTTTCAAATGCCATTTTATTCCTTGCATTTCATAGTTGCAGCAAGGAAAGACCATGCACTTAAATCTGTCCCTCTTTCCAATTTCTTTTATAATTTTACACTGCTGCAAATACTACAATTTACAGCCAATAATTAAATAGTTTATGAGTAACAATTGATGTGTAGGGAAATCCTATAACTCTTTAGTTGAAATTATTATGCAAATGTAAAAATATATGGACACTAAAAGAACACGAAATTGGAAAATCCTAATAAATCTAAGACATACTAACATAAGTTGAATACTTGAATAAAAGTGTTTTATTCATGCAAAACAAAAATTATAAATAACACTACTTACTGATCTTTGATGTTTGCACTCATTGGATGCTTTATGGCTCGGACTAGGCACCCAATCTTCATCTTCATCATCCTCCTCTACCTCATAATCTTCGTCATTTTGATCACTATTGTCATCTATGTTTAGTTCCGTGTCAAATTCTTCTTCAAAATCTGAATTCTCTTTTGTTTGATCAACAAATGCTTTTTCTTCTTCAATTTTTTCATCGTTAATCTATGTTTATGTTACAAAAACAAACACTATGTTGTCAGAAATAAGCATTTCATAACACATAATCCACTACAAAAATTATATTTCAATAAAAAACAAACAGTCACATTTCCTTACCCGTTTCAGAAAGGCCATTGCAGCACGTGTTGTCATCCTATTTTTTTGTGGTTGATTTTTTCCACAACCGCTATTTTCTTTCATTTGATTTGATTTCTTTGTGGTTAAAAAATTAAAATTTAAAATTAATACATAATATATGGTCATGCATAATCAAAATAAACAATATTGATGAAAAAACATTGTTAAAAGTTTCATCAATACCTTTAAACACAAATGAAGATGTTGCTTTTGATGATTGCTTATTTGCCAGCAATAAGATTAGAAAGGACTGCTGAAATCCAAAAATATAGAAAGGAACTTCAAATCATCTGCCAGCAATAAGATTATATCAAAAAATAGAACACAGTATATTCCTGATATAATATCTACAATGTGTACCTGTGGAAATCCTGAAGAATTGAAGATTATATCTACCAAGCAAACATGATGGAAACAGGTCCGTAGCTTTCAGAAAAGTGATGAGAAATATAAGATGAAGACAATTTATTTATGGATTATATCAGCTCAGAAATGCCATTTTTAGATATCGTTCAAAAAATCAAAAGATAGAGACATTCTCATAAATCAACAGATATAGATAGAGATATTGTCAACTCTCCATTGATAACTACTTTGACAAGGACTTCGAAGAGACTTTGGCCACACTCAACAGATATACTTCCAACCTACCCATACTTTTAACAAGAAAAGAGCTTATTCTGTCAACTTTATTTGCATTCTACTCGAGGTCTTGGTCTTCTCACTTTCTTGAATAGAGCCACAAGACATTCAACTTAACTCGGTGTTGGAATATTCACGTCAAATTATGTATTTAATAGTTTTGTTCTTATAAAAAAACCCACCATTTGATTATAGATTATTTAAATGTACAGTTTGAGTTGAGTCTGTCATTGGGCTTTTCTTTTCCCATCCTTAGCAGTATATGAATAGTTTAAAAAACATGAGATGTAAAGCACATATGGCTTCTGGTCAAAAGCTTTCCAGCTCCATTAGAATTATCAAGAAGTATTTAAAATCAGAATTATAAGGTCTCAAATCTAGCTGTGGATTCAGCAAAACTTTAAGGCTTAGGTCCCCATTTCATCTTGACATCTAGCTGTTTAGATTGCTGACAAATTTTGAAGACAATTTATTTGATAGGATACTGTGTCAAATTGCATATATTAAAAGCCATGCTTCATATCAGTCCCATGATGTTCCAAAATAAGCTTTAATATTTTTTTTAGCGAATGAAAGTAAGAAATTTGTATTGTATAACCTTCATTAAAATATAGCTTATTGGGGCTATATGTAATTGTTGAGTTACAAATATACATGCACATTTTTTATGCTATTCAACTCATCCACATTAAAAAATGGGTACAGCTACTTTCTGTCAGATTAAAAATGACACAAAAGCTGTCAACTGAAGATATAGGTTTTATTATAATGAAGTGTCAAACTTTTTGAGTATAAATATAGTATTCTCCACTTTTTCCTAATTTGCCAATATGGCCTCATGAACTGAGAAACATTAAAAATATGAGAAAGTATAGAATAGCCAGTGCCATAGTATCCTCTAATCTATCATAACTATGAGTCAATAACAATAAGCAGTTAAGGGTTGTCAAAACCAAAAAAAATTGGAATTCCTATAGGCCTTTTATGTAGACCAATTGGTCCATAATATTTGCTGTCAGCTTTTCTCTCGGTAGTGTTCAGAGGTTACTCATTTAGTCCATCATTCTAAAGTTTTGGAAAAATAATGAACAATGAAAAACAAAGAATTGCATGTTATGGGTGTTGATGTTAGTGCAATTATGTTTCTGTCTTATGCACGTGTGCCTCATGGAATATTGATCTCTGTGGTCAGAAGTTTATATCAGAAAATTGCAAGGTTTCTGTCACTGTGAATGAGGACAAGTGGGCTAGAATAGCTGGCTTTTGTACAAGCGTGTATTGTTTTTGTTTGTTCTTGGGATTCCAAGTTTAGTGTGTCCAGCTCCAACACTGGATTTGCATATGACATTTTCATGGGGATTGACATCTTAGATTCCTTGTGCTGCTTTATTGTAGGCCTAACTCTTGGTTTTGGAACTCAGATATGGAAAGGTATTCAAATCCCACCTTCTTATGAGCCCCACAATTGTATCAACTGATCCAGAAGTGAGCAAGGTGGTTTTGCAAAATGATGGTAGAATATTTGTTCCTTCTTATCCAAAGTCACTTAATGAACTCATGGGGAAGTCTTTGATTTCCAAAAAGGTTGCATGGTCTCATAGGTAGTTTTCTCAAATCTCTAGAGTTAAAAGAACAGATAACCATGGACATTGAGAAGTATGTGCTAGATTCTGTGAAAAATTGGAAGGATGGTCAACTAGTTTACATCCAAGATGAAACAAAAAAGGTAAGCAATCAATACGCATACACAGATACATGTGTATGTGGGTGGTATATTTTCATAGTATCATAATTATTACGGTAATATTTTTTGTTTTAACCGCATACATTGTTTATTGAACAGATAGCTTTTCAGGTGCTGTTGAAGGCCCTGATGAGTCTTAACCCCAGTGATGAGTTAGAATGCTTAAAATGAGAATTCAGAAAGTTTATTTCAGGTTTAGTCTCAATTCCTGTCAAATTCCCTAGAACAAGGCTTTACAAGTCCTTGTAGGTAGGATTTTATATCTTCAAACTCAATTCCACGTTGATCACTACCAATTACACCAATCTAAGATATGGGCATTGGGAGATTTTAATAATACCAATTATGATTATGAAAGCATGTTTCAGGAAAAAGAAAACATGGTGAAGATGGTGCACATAATCATACAAGATAGAGGAACAAAGTATGATAGCAACAAAACTCGAGAGAAGGATGTCCTGGATGTATTATTACATGAAACAAACAGTATAACGGAGAAGTTCACTATAGACCTCATCTCAGATAACATGATTTCCAGGAGAAGACTCTGTACCAATGCTTATGACACTAGCTGCTCAATACCTTACCGATTGCCCACTTTCACTACAACAATTACAGTTACCAATGAATTCCCCTCTCCTTTGAGAAGAACTTATTAACTATAATATAGTTAGTTCTGACACTAAAGAATTTATGTATTCAATGATCTCAGGAAGAAAACATGAAGCTCAAGAAGTCCAAGGGAGAGAAGAAAGAGCTAGTAACTTGGAGTGATTACATGTCATTACCATTTACTCAGGATGTGAGTATGATTTGATTAACATTATCTAATATTTATGTAATTTGGTTAAGATACAATTTTCCTTAGAGGCTTAAGTTTCATACACATTGATCAGATGATAACAGAGACCTTGCGTTTGGGGAACAGGGTTCCATTATGTTAAGTCCCTGTTGTTAAAAGATGTGAAGAGAGAAATAATGAAGAGGAATCGCAATTCACACATTATAAGTTCTGGGTCCGTCATTTTATTATGCAAGAGATAGTCACAAAATGGTTGAAGCGGCTATAACCGTCTATTAGTTAATACATAACTAATAATGACTTAATATTAAACTATAAGCCTTATATTCCTACACCCCCTCTTAAGGTTTACACTACAAAAAGTGAGCAAAAATGTAGTGATAGAAGATTAAAACTAAATAGAGTCCATTAGTTAATACATAACTAATAGTGACTTAATAATAAACTATAAGCCTTATATTCCTACACCCCCTCTTAAGGTTTACACTACAGAAAGTGAGAAAAAACATAGTGATAGAAGATTAAAACTAAATAGAGTCCATTAGTTAATACATAACTAATAGAGACTTAATAATAAACTATAAGCCTTATATTCCTACACCCACTTTTAAGGTTTACACTACAAAAAGTAAGCAAAAACATATTGACAAAATATTAGAACTAAATAGAGTCCCATATTCTTCAAAAGTTTCCTCTCTAAAACATAGTGCTTTGACTAGGTACAACTTTGTTCATGAGTCGAATTCTGTGTTTGAGGTTTTTAGCCATAAATTACAGTTTCAATTTTAGACAGCCCGCTTACAGGCTATACAAATTTTTTTATTTTTTGGGTATTGTAATCTTCAATTTGTTTAGATCTTCATTAGCAAACTGTTAAAAAATTAGAGCTTTAAAACAGGGTGTGGACATATGCCAAAGTACTATGCAGAAGGGAACAGTTGAAGTGCCCTGGTAGGTATTTATGCAAAATTTTGAAGCATGTAAATTATTCGAAAAAATTCCTAAGATATATTTTGTCTCCTAGATTGTGGGATATGCAACTTAGTAACTTTTGGGCTATTTCAATTGGCATGTTCAAATCTAGACTCCATAAATCTTTCCAGCATCCTACTAGCCTCTATCAAAACAAGGGCTTCAAGAGCACGCCATGAGCAACGATCAAAGTATGATGGAACATTGTTCATATTTTAAGGGTATTGATGAAGGATAGAGGAATTTAATAGATGGTGGGATTTAGTTGGATTAAAGGATATAAAATGGTGAATGGTTTTTTTGTGTAAGAGATGAATCACACCCACAGGTATAGGAGATTAATGCAAAGTTGCAGAGATTTATAGCAGGGTATGGGCATCCACCAAAGCATAATGGAAGTGGTATTTCATAATTTGTACTGTCTCAGTAAATGCAACCAACATGTGTCCAATATCTTCAGTTCACTTTCCATATCATACTCCCATCCTCTTCCAAAATATGATATTTGAAACAGGGTATGCACATCTACCAAAGCATTGCACAGAAGAAAATTTTGTCAGATATTTTAGTTTCAAATACCCTGGTAGATATGTATGCATAATATGGAAGCATGTGAATTATTTAACAAAATTCCTGAAACATGTGTTTCTTTTGATGGTGAAATTTTTTTGCAAAGTGTCAAAAAAATTGGAAGACCACTGTTTTTATTTTCCGGAGGCATCCCTTACAGGAGCTTCCCTTACACTCAACCAAAATCCTTCTTCCGCAATGAGTTAGGGAAGCTACTATTTTTATTTTACTGAGTCGTGAAAATCAACCAAATGCACAGAGTGTAGATTAACCTAAAAAAATCCAACTTATGGAAGGGATTATTGGACGCAGTGACAACTGATTTTATTCTGAGAAATAAAATCATGGATTTGCATCCATGGTGATGTCAAGGAATAACATCATTTAAAACAAAGACATTGTTCTTGTTGAGAGCATTGGTGATGTATTCTGTAAAGCCGTGTTTTATGACTCCATGGAGGTATCGTAAAGTTTCAAACTCTGCACAGAAACTACAAATCACCCCAAATTATTGGAAAAAAGCCTCAGAATGACAAAAAAGAGTAGGATGCATTTAGATAGACGTTTTAGAGAAGGAGCCTGCTAGAAAAGCACAACTAACGAGCTGCAAATATTTTTGGACACTTCAACGCATTGGGTATAAGGTTATGTATTGTTCATGCAATCAAAGAAAAGTGACATTGTAGCAGTGATGACAACTACAAGGAATCTATGCTTGGTTGGCGCACTTCAATGGAATATTCAAATTGAACTGAGCTTTAATTGAATATATAAATGCTTGCCCACATACCGTTAATATCATAGAGTTGTTATATTTAGGTTTATTTTATACAGTACTTATGGTTGCAAAAAGTGTAGTTAGTTAGTTCAAGTGTCATGGCAAGTTCTTCAATGGTGAAGATGGGTTCATGTTTGAAGGTTGATGACATGCAAGAGCTTGTAACATCGAAGCCTAGGGCTGAACCAGAGAGATACATTCGACCCAAACAAGAGAGGATTGGATGCTCAGCATTAAATGCTCCAGCTAGCCTTCAAATACCTGTCATTGACATGGGGAGGATTGTATCAAGATGTCATTCTAGGAGGCAACATGAGATGGCCAGACTTTCCAAGGCCTGTCAAGAGTGGGGTTTTTTCCAGGTTAGTTGGGCTAAATATATCTATTTTTTACCACTTGCTAACATTTAAGAGTTAGATGTTTCCAAATGTTCAGTAATAATCTTTACAAACATGTTTGTTACTTAAATGGCCACAATAATTTTAGCAGTGTGTTTATTTTACTTTCTCAGGTTTTGAATCATGGAACTGAGCACTGGTAACTATTGGAGCAAATAAAGAAAGTGGTGATGGAGTTCTTCAAACTGCCATTGGAAGAGAAAGAGAAGTACGCAATGATACCGAGCACAATCCAGGGATATGGTCACAGTTTCATCTTCTCAGATGACCAGAAGCTAGACTGGTGCAACATGATGGCACTGGCTACCATGCCAAAATCTATTTGTAAACAAAACCTTTGGCCAGATAGACCCTTACTTTTCAGGTTATACATTTTTATTAATATACCCTGCAATACTACAATGGTAATGCTAACTTATGTCAACTATCTATGCTGAGATTTTTTTTTCTTGAGTTTTACAGGGATACATTGGAAGCTTATTCAATTGAGGTATTTAGACTCTGTCAACATTTGGAGCCTTTCATTGCTGAGAATTTGGGTCTAAAGCCCAACATTTTTGAAGAAATACTCGCAGAAAATGTGCAGGCACAATGGATGAACTTGTATCCACCCTGATCTAGGCCTGATCTCGTTCTAGGTTTAAGTGCACACTCTGATGGAAGTGCTCTTACTGTGTTACTGCAAGATGACGAATCGGTAGGCTTACAAATTCTTAACAGAACCTGTGGATTTCTGTAGAGCCGATTCCAGGTGCTCTAGTTATCAATATAGGAGACACGCTAGAGGTACATATACCCAATTTAGAATGTATAAAAATAGTTATAAATCATTTAAAAATTATGTTTCAATGGACATTATAAATATTATATTTGTATAAAACTAGTTATTCGTATAAAAATAACTAATAAATTATTGAAGGGTGTATGATTTTTAATGCGCCATGTTGTTTTAGAGATGAAATTAATACTCTCAGTAAAGAATGCTTAACTTTATTTAAGATAATTCCGGGGAATATTACTTGCTCCCCATGAGCTTTCAACATTGCATTCTCCTATCTTTTAAATTGGTGTTGTATCCTTGAAGGTGAAGTTAAATAATTTGAAAACTTTTCATTTGGGTATTCTATATTTGTATTGTAACGCTACCATACATTGTTCTAGCACGCCTTAACAAGATTGGTTTATGAAAATAGCTATAAACCAATACTAAATTTAACATTGTACTAAAGTGAAGAAGACGATGTCTGCAAGTATAAACAACAGTCAATACTTACCTGTAAACACTTTCATAAAAAAAAATAACAAAAATACGAGCATATTTGGAGTGCATTCAAAACCACAAAGCATGTAAAACCACAAATCAGAGAAGCACAAAATAACATGTAACATAAACATAGATTAAAGATATTTTTTTAGAAACAAATCGATGTAACATAATCATAGATTGTAGAAACCCATCTCTGAAATCCGTTCTTTGGAGCAAACAGGGGAAGCACTTGGGAGGACGTCAACTCTAGAGGAACTGTATATTTTTAATGCATTTTTCTATCAACGTGTTCAGAAACTGTGAAGGAACTGGTGGAGAGGCACCTATGTGATCAAAGTTGTGTAGCAGAGAACAGCTCAAACCAAGGGCATGGAAACCACATAGAACAAGGGGCTATGGTGGGTAATATCTTTTTCATGAAGGTGGAGCTATGATTTTTGAAACTAGAACCATGTGACAGCTACAGGTGATTTGACAGGAGTCGCTGAAATGATGGCCGAAAAAGGATGGAAAAACTGGCAATATTTATTAGCTTGTCAGGATGGGAATGGAAACGGAGTTAATGGAAATGAAAACGGAGTGTGGGTCAAACGCCACGAATGCCATGTAGACCGTTGTGCCACCTCACTACCCCCTGGGAACTTACGTGAGGGATAGGGTCCACGGTGGGAATTGTGGAGATAAGGAACGAACTTGCCAAGTTTACACGGCGAAGCTGAGGCCGGGGCCCGTGGATTAATGTGTCCAAGCCGTTACACGAGGATTTGGAGCTAGTATGTTGAGGTTGGAGATTCGACAATGGCATTCCAAGCTGTTAATCCCACGTTGAGGTATGAATAGGGGAACTCAGGGCAAGCACCGCCAAGTGGAAATATTGGTTTGGTAAACCATGATCAAAATTCCGTGAATGGGAGAAATCCGATCAAAATTCCAAGCGTGGAAATATTACGATGGCTATCCAACATGATACTTCCACACAGGCCGTGTAAACAGGATCCGAGTCTTTGTGCGAGTTTCCAGGAGCATTAATAAGATAGTTGTGAATTGGAGTGGGTCATGGAGAAAACAACGTGACGTGATACCAATTTCAGTGGAGGCTACAGGTCACTCGTCTCATTATGCAGATATTTTTCAAATGATACCGAGTAACATGGCGAGTGGGGGTTAGCACTTGTAGTTCGAATGCATGGGAAAAGGAGAACATTTCAGAATTTAGCCCGAAGAATCACTTCGTTCACCACTGTGAGGAAAGAAAGTGGATTCATATCTCACCCAACGAAGGTGATGCGTTAATGGATAAGTCGTGGCTCATATGCAAAGAGTTTGACGGGAAAGCAATGCTAAAAACTAATCCAGATGGAAAGGATGCGTGTTGCATGGACTTTGGATTGGGTTCCATAGATCATAAGAAGAAAGTGTCTCCTTTCATACAGATCCGCCCTTGTTAGGATTCCACTGAACTGTTCAAACTTTGAATCGGCTTTAATAGCTGCCACGACCTTCTCCTTATCCTCTGTACAATTCTGAACTTGATGTGGTCACGAGACAAGCTCCCACACACAGGCAGCAGGCATGTTGCAGTACAGTAGAGGCCTTTCTTTTGAGGGCTTCCAGCAAGTAGGTTGTCCAACTGTGTTGTTATCTGTTCAGTATCGAATGCATGCTTATCCTTATTCTGAACTCAGATTGAATAGCAGCTGCAGGAAACAAATATTCACTGCCGTGTATGATGGATTGGAGTCACGCCATTCAAGGCTTCATAAAATTTACCTGAATCAGGAGATGAAGGTTTATTATGGTGCAGAATGAAATGATTCATATTGCTTAGCATTTCTTCTCCTAGAAATGAATTGAATGTGAAGGTCAACTCTAAAATACCTGGTCAGCTGTTTTGTATGCCACATCCTTGTCACTTGTAAATGGTCTCTTTGAGAAACTCTGTGGGTAGTAGGAAATATTTATACCCTTCCATTATGTACGTCCAATCAGACAATAAAAATTATTCCTTTACCAGGTTCAGAGAAACTTGTTTTTAACAAATGGACGATTATACTGTAGTTTCTAGCTAATTTTAGCTAGCTTATTTCTATTAGCTTTGATCCACAACTAAGGAAGAATTCATATGGTTGTTACCTGTACATTTTTCCAAGGTCCTCTTGGTTGCCCCAGTTGTTCAATATACTTTTTGAAGGGCTTATTTTATGTGTTGCAAATTGTAACATAAAGGATCTTTTTAGTTTCTGGAAAAATGAGTATATTGTGTAGCTCACAGCTACCTATGCCATACTACGATCCCAATAGTGGCATAATTGTTGATTGGAGCCGAGATTGTAGAGTGCACTGCCAAAATACCGAAGGACTCAATGCAAAAGAATCCGATTGCCAAAAAGAGTTAGTGTGGGGTTCAAAATTGATTGCAACACCGAGTTAGAGGATTCAAAACTCACTGAGTTGAGATTTGTGCAAACTCTATCCACATGGACCCCCCTCCTCTTCAAGTCAAACGGGTCAATGGGGGGGTCCCAACATTATGTTAATTAAATTAATATTTTTATTTAAATATTTTAATAATAATATTTATTATTATTATTTAAATATTTTATTTAAATATTCTTATAATTAATTAAGAAGACTAGGTCATCAGGCAATTAATGATCCATGATGGAACCTTCCCAAGTGGTTCAACTAACTGTAATAAATACATCATGGGCCTTCATTTTAGGAATGTAATTATGACCATTTCCTCTTCTTTCTCACATATTCTTCTATAAATGTAGTTGGAAGCTCATTTCAAAGGGTTCCAACAGTTCAAACAAGTTGGACAGTTAGATATCTCAGGCGAGTGTATACTTTTCAAGAATCCTCTCTCTTCTACAAGTTGTTCTTGTGTGTTGAGAGAACTTTCAAGCCTCCTCTTCAAGACTGTAATGGTAGCTATTGCCTCTTCTGAATGTATGATGCATTGTGCATGTTATTGAAGCAATAAAAGTGTGTGTTTTGTGACTAATCTCGATCCTTTCATCCTTCTATGCTTCTTTGTGCCTTTCTCGTACTTGCAGGTACACTATGCAAGTTTAAGTTTTTATTATAGGTTCTTGGAGTTCTGTGCTTATCGAGTGGTGGAGTATTGCATGTAGTTGAGTTGTGGTGTCTGTTCACCCTTCTTGAGTTCATCCTTCTTCACTGGGAAACTAGTATATTTCTCAGTCTGATAAAGTTTAACAAAGGGAACGCGTGTCTCTTAGTTTGTGGTATCCTGTACCCTCTGTAAGTTACAGTAGGTGAATTTGACCTATGGTGCACACACCCTCTTCAAATTAACCCTTCCTGAGTCTAGAAACACCCTTTATCTGGCGCATCACCATCCCTAGTATAGTTTCATTTCTGTAAATCTCTTTCCCTAAAACCCCATGAAAATGTTAGCATAGGACTAGATAATCATTTTTGTTACACTAGGAGTAGTACAACACTTAGTTTAGGAAGAGGAAACCGGCCTTCTCCGGAGGTTCACCTTGAGCCCAAGTTCCATAGCTTGAGAGGTGATCCCATGTTTTCCAATCACACCAAACGTCCTATTCACATCCTGGCCATTCGGAGGCTGCAGTGATTTGGCGACAACAATTTTTGGCACGCCCAGTGGGACAAAGTTGGTACTTCTCTTCTCACTTACACAAGTCAAAGTACCTGGTGACTCTATATCTCTGGATTCCAAATCTTAGTGCAGTAACTTATGCGAAGAATTTAGACAAGAGCTTCTTCAAAGAAAGGAAATTATCAGCATATCAAACTTTCCTTGTCTCCTCCAAAGAGAAGAAGAAGAGGCATTTCCACATCCCTAGTTGCAGATTTACCTAGTAGGGGTCATTCAACTCCTCCTTACGGGAGGTTTCCTCCACCCAGGAACAATCAACCTTTCGTTGCTATGGCGAGGAACCAAGTTTTTCCCCCTTTCAATGCAACTAGTCCTCTTATGTTGGCTCAACGTGACCCGATACCTGTTGCGGAACTCAAAAGTTTACCCTTCTACATGAGGGAAACTCACGTTGCTCCAGTGGAGCATATCTTTGATGTAGCCAGCATCTGTGCAGTACATAATATCACAAAAGACAACGTTGCAATTAGACTTTTTGCTACCTCTTTCAATGGAAAAGCACTTCAATGGTTTTGTGGATTAGGTGTTGGCACTATAACCACTTGGGACGAGCTGGGAGAAAATCTATGTAAACAATTCAAAGACAAAAGTGATCACCTATCACTTTTGGAACAACTTACTACCATAAAGAGAGCTTCCCAAGAATACATGAGTGATTTCAATTTCTGATTCCATAAGACTTGGAATAGGATTCTGGCGCTCGTAAAACCTTCTGTACATAATGCATTCTTGTACTATTTACGAGCCTTGAATAGTAATGTAGCAGTTATGATCCAGTCCATGGGAGGGACTACACTTCCTGATGCTTACGAAGTTGCCATAAGTGCAGAGAATTCTTTGATTCAGGCTGGAAAGATAGCTCCACGACCACCAATGCCCTTTTCTCCAAATCTTATGAATCATCAACCTATCATTGCTCCTATTCCAGTAGACTCCAAGCAACCATCTCAATCTTCCCCTGCCTCTTCAAATGACCTATTTGAAGTCAAGTCGCTACTGCAAAATTTTGGAAATTAGCTCGTTGCACTCAAAAGGTAACAGTTTCAATACAATCGTCCGTATCAGCCACAAAATCAGCAGTATCAAGCTAACCGTTCTCCTTTTCAAGGGAATAATCAGCCTCGAAATCAAACTACAAGTCAAGTTGCAAATGTCAGGCCCTTGAACTTTCAGAACCCTCTTGCAGCTAGCTCATCTAGAGCTATAGTACCTGTTCAAAATAATCTAGTTCAAGACTATGAATGGTGTTATCCTTGCTCTCAACCTCACAATCAAAATCTTTTTCCCAATGGGGTTCTTAGCTAGGCTGTTATGGTTCAAAGTGTATGTGCCCCTTTAGAGTTAACAAATAATTCATCTATGCAAGAAGCAGTAGATCAACTGCAGGCACCTGAAGAATCCGCTTTGCTAAACTGGCACGCAGAAGATTTTTGTGGGTTGAATATCGATTCTTCAGTGGCAGCAAACACTCCTTCCAAAAAGAGAGCAATGGAGCCTCAACCTCTTGAGGCTGATCTAGCATCCACTTCTCAACCTGGGTTACAAATGGCAGTTGATAAAAATGCAGGAAAGAAATCACCAGAAACACCAGCTAGCCACGCCGTAGGGAAGGATGGTTCTCTAGGCATCACAGTACCCAACAAACATTTTCCAAAGGAAGACCCCAATGCCCAAAAAAGTGTCATCAAAGTTGGAGCAATTCCCTTCAGCATAGTAGAACAAATGAAGAAAACCAATCTAAGCATTACCATGTGGGACGCACTCTCGATCCCTTCCCAAAGAAACTTGTTGCGAGAAGCTCTGAACAATTTTAGTACAACCAACGGATCACCAAGCCATGGAGTGACAAATGCTACAAATTTTTGTCAACCGAAAGGGAAAATCATTCCTACGGAAAACAAACCACCGCCATTCTACATTTCCCTGATCATTAGCGACCACCTGGTACATAATTGCATGATCGATTATGATGCCAGTAGCTCTGTCATGCCGAAACAAATTACAGATGTACTAGGCATACAATATGCACCAGTTACAAGAGGGGTTGTTCAACTGGATATCATAGCTATTAAGACTGTTGGGGTTATCAAATGACTTCAACTTACCATTCATGCATGCCCAAGTTTGTCATTCACCCAAGACATATCGATCATCAATCTCCTTCCCCTCTTTGCCATCTGCCTATCACGGGATTTCACTGCCAAGATGGGTGGTTACCTATCAGCCGATTGGTCACATATGATTCTCAGGACTCGATACGGAACCAAAGTAACTATAAGGGAAAAACCAATCTGCCATAATCATGTAGAACCCTACACTGCTAGTCCCATAAATGGAAATTACACCATCGGCGATCCCAAAGAGGAAGATGCCGATCATGAACCAACCACCCTTGTTGAAGAAGTTCCTGATACTTTGTTGGATGAAGTAAGTAGAGATCATCAGTACAATCCCTATGCTGATGTATTGGTAGAAGAAGAAGCTGGTTTGCTGGTCTTGGAAGAAATAGGATTAGGTACTTAATGTATCCATGAAGAAGATACGATCATACCACAACTTGTCAAAACACCAAGTGATTCTAAAGGACTGTGGAAATTGTTCTTCGATGGCTCAAGAAGTAAGAATGGATCCAATGCTGGTGTTATGTTAATTTCTCTAGAGGGAGATAAGTACTTCTTATCTTTTCGGTTGCAGTTCAGTTGCACTAACAATGTTGATGAATACGAGGCTCTTGTGCAAGGAATTCAGCTAGCCCAAACGAAGGGAATCAAGGCCCTGACTATTTTTGGAGATAGTGAGTTAGTTGTTCATCAAGTTTTGGCATGTAATGCATCCAAAAATGATCTTTTAAGATCATACAAGAACCGAGTTTGGGACCTGATTGAAGATTTCGAAGCTTTTGGAATCCATGCAATCCCTAGAGATCAAAATCAAGATGCAGATAGGCTTGCTACAATTGGTTCACAATACAACATACCATTTGATATCATGAAAGAAGGGAAGTAATTTTTTAAAATGGTGGTTCGACCAGTATTCCCTGATAATGTGAGTAGTTGGCAAGTGTTTGATAGTAACAAACAAATTGTCCTCTTCCTACAAGAAGAGGCAAAGTTTGCTACAAAGAATCAAGATAAGTTGCAGGAGTCATATGGTGAGAAAATTATTCAATTGGAATCCATTTTCAATTCAGATGACCAAGCCACAAGACAAAGCCCTAACATGGTGGTCAAAGAAGAATATTTTGAGGAAGTCGAAGTATCAAATGCAAAGTTTCTCAAGATCAGAAAAGTGTGTACTTTTAAGGAGAAAGAATCTTTCATCAAACTTTGTCAAGAGTATCATGACATATTTGCATGGAGCTATAAAGATCTGCGTGGTTTTGATCCAGGTCTAACTCAACATACCATCGAACTAGATCCGAATGCTAAGCCAGTTCGTCAAAAACAGAGACCAATTAATCCAAAAATTGAGCCACTAATGAGAAAGGAGCTAACCAAGCTCATCGAGGCCTGTATAATTTTTCCCATCAAGCATTCCTCATGGGTAGCCAATTTGGTGCCCGTGAGGAAGAAGAATGGAGAGATCCGGTTATGCGTATATTTCAGGGATTTGAATCGTGCATCATTAAAAGACCATTATCCTCTTCCATTGATGGAGCAGATCGTTCAAAAGGTGGCAGGAGCTCAAAGATTTTATTTGCTCGATGGATATTCAGGTTATAATAAAATCCTAGTCCAAGAATCCGACCAATTCAAAATGGCTTTCACTACCAAGTGGGGCACGTATGCCTACAATAAAATGCCATTCGGATTGTCCAATGCCGGGGCTACTTTCTAAAGAGCCATGGACATGGAATTTAAGGAACTAATCAATGATATTATTTTAGTTTACCTTAATGATATAACTGTATACCATGCAGAAGATCACATCACGCATCTAAGGAAAGTTTTCTGAAGGTGTAGGGAATTTGGGGTTTCACTTAACCCTAAGAAATGTATTTTCATAGTGCACGAGGGAAAATTGTTGGTGCATGTTTTTTCAGCAGAAGGATTATCAATCGATCTAGCTAGGATTCATTCGATTATGTCCTTATCTCTCCCAAGTCACAAGAAGGGCCTCCAGAGTTTTTTAGGAACCATAAATTTCATGCAGAGATTCATCCCTCAATTCGCGACATTGGCTAAACCACTGACAACCATGCTAAAGAAAAACATGCCATTCTCATGGACAAAGGAAGGACGAGAAATCTTTGAAGCCATCAAAACAGCCATTTCCCAAGCTCCCACGCTTGTGAACCCTAGGTTTGACAAAGATTTTATCCTTTATGATTTTGCAGGTCAAGAGAGCATTTCAGGGATCCTCACCCAACAAAACAACAACCTAATGGAGCAACCAATCACTTTCTTCAGTCAATCCCTCAAAGACTACGAGTTCAAATACTCATTCATTGAAAAGCAAGTCTTTGCGGTTATTCGAGCTTTGAAGAAATTCAAGCACATGTTGTCCAACAACAAGATTCATCTGATGGTGTCTCATCTAGGTGTCAAGGATTTTTTGCTGAACAAAGAAATGAATGAAAAGCATGCTGGATGGATCACGAAGGTAATGGAGTATGACGTGCACATTAAAGTCACTAAACTTTTCAGAGGTAAGGGTTTATGTCAGCAACTTGCTGCAGACATGGAATCAAAAGGTAATGAGGACGTGACACTCCTAAATACTGATGAGAATGTTGATCAAGCTGACTAGTTATCCAAAATGAAGAGTTTCCTCTTCTCGGGAGCATATCCGGTAGACATGGATAAAAACCAAAGATGAACTTTCCATCTTCAATCTATCCCATATGTTTTGGTAGATAGCATTCTCTTTCGAAAAGATTTGAACGGCATTCTCCTTCGGTGCGTAGGACCAAAACAAGTAAGTAAGATACTAGAAGAATTTCATAATGGCCTATCTAGAGGACATTATTCCACACGAACAACAGCTACCAAGATCATGCGAGCTAGCTACTATTGGCCAGATTTCTTCAAGAATGCCCATCTCTGGGTAAGGAAATGTAAGGAATGTGCCTTTTTCATAGGTAAGTAGAAGTTGGTAGCTCTTCTGCTGCATCCAATTCAAGTGGATCAACCCTTTGTTCAATGGGGGTTGGACTTCATCGGAATGATTAATCCTCCATCCAGTGATGGACATAAGTGGGTCCTTACTGCAATAGACTATTTTACTTGATGGAAAGAGGAGGTAGCATTAAAAGAGAGAAATGAAAAGGCAGTTCTGGATTTTTTGGAGGGTATAATGATGAGGTTTGGTGTTCCGTTTACATTCATTTTAGACAACGTGCTAGCTTTTCTTGGTATGAAATTGAGTGAATGGGCTGTTAAAAATGGGGTATACCTCAAAACTTCATCCAATTACTATCCTCAAGGAAACGGATTGGCTGAGTCTAGCAACAAAAACCTCATAAGGATTATTAAGTGCACAATGGAGACTAACAAGAGGACTTGGCATACACAGCTTAAGACCACCTTATGGGCAGATCGGATCACACCTAAAAGGGCCATCGGAAATTGTCCTTTCATTTTTGTATATGGAAGAGAGCCAAAACTCCCGCTCTCATTGGAGTTACCTTCTTTGGAGTTAGCTCATCAACTTGAAGTTATAGAGAGTGATCCTCTAACAATAAGGTTTGCTGAACTCATGGAGTTAGAGGAAGTACGAGACAAGGCTATGAAAAATTTGGAGCAGCATCAGGCTCAAGTTAAGAAATATTTTGATAAGAAGACGTCCAACAGGTGTTTTCAAGAGGGAGATTTAGTTCTCAAATGGGATGAAGATAGGGCCAAATCAGGTAGGCATGCCAAGTTTGACGCTCTCTGGAGTGGGCCATACATCATCACAAGTTGCAAAGAGGAAAATTCATTCCATCTATCTAGGCTCAATGGAGACGAACTTCCCATTCATGTGAATGGGATACATCTTAAAGCTTGTTTTTGAGAAGCATTCCATCCCTTGTATAATTAAATTAGGTGTTTTCCTCCAAGTGCTTATGCACATTGTTGCGTGTTGTTTTTTTTCTTTCCTTGTTGCTGTGTTGTGTTTTTCTACACATTGTTTCATCATTGGAAGGTGTCAAAGAGAAGAAGGTTCAAGGTTTCCATAAGAGTTTCAAAATCTATTTCATTCAAAATTTTGCAGTGTTCCATGGATGTCAAGCATTCAATAGATTCAGTATACTTCATGCTTAGCATTCTAGGGAGGTCCAGGATATCGGCAATGCTCAAGGAGATTTCGAGATGTGTCAAAGAAAATCATACTAGTTTCAGGATTCCAACATAGACTCCATGCCCAATGGATGACTTAAGGCTACTGGAATCATGCTTAGCAGGAAATCATCCCCAAGAGGTCACCAAAAATGTTATACAATTTTTCACACATGGCAAGATTGGACAACGGGGTCCTATCACGTTTAAAATGAAATAATAGTCCCAGGAACCCACCTTTGGTTATTAACAAGATGCAATAATTAAAAATAATTCCTAAATTACATATGAAGAGATCACCTAGCATCGAAAGGCACCCAGTTGATCTCAACTCAGTGAAGAGTTCAGGGTCAAGTTGATAAAGAACCTGGTGTCAAATTGATAATCATCTCAGAAATCATCTCAGTAGAGACTCTCAGTTGTAAGACCTAGACGATGTTCTTGTTAATGCAAAATATAGCTCATTGAAAATTGACGAATGAAAGGAACTATACAAGGATCTCGGTGGAGATCGATGCAAAAAGATCTGAAGGCCAAGTTAGGGAGAGTCAAAGTTAACATGATGCCAGGTTTAATCCATTAAGATAGTGCTCGACCAACCACTTGAGAGAATTATCTTGTTTGACCGAGATGATATTAAATTATGCAGATATGGGAGGTTCAACATCATTGAATCTTGGGTTTGTAATTACATAATGGAAGGACTTCTATCGACCCATGAAGATAGTATAAGCACCATAGAATACCAATGTAAAATTGAGTCAAACCGACATCTTAAAAAGAGCTGTGAATTATAATGGTGTTCAGACCTTCCTCGGCCGAGTATTCGGTGCATAGGCAACAGGGATGTTGCATTATAGTAAGAGTTCTTTTGAGCACTTCCAACAAGCAGGTTGTCCAACTATGTTGTTATCTGATCAGCATCAAATTCATCCTCAAATTCAGGATTTTCCTTCAAGATATTTTTATGAAAATCGATTAAGTGACAGTGAGAGTGTTACCAGGAGACCTAATGAAATTTATTACAAAAATTCTCTATCGAGACCTTACTTGTTTTACGATGTAACTCATGGAAGCGAATCTCATAGAGGTGGAACTGTTTCATATCATAATATTCATGAGGCACAATTTGCTTTGCAATTATATGAGCATCTTCAACGAGTCACTAAGTTGGCAGGCATAAAGGCTTATGTTGGGATTATCACACCTTACAAGCTACAGCTGAAATGTTTACACCTAGATTTTGATGTTATCCTCAAATTTGATGAAGGAAGACTCGGTAGGAGAAAAAATCATGGGGATTCCGCGCGCTAGTTGGAATTGTGGAGATAAGGAATGAACTTTCCAAGTTTGCGCGGTGAAGCTGAGGCCAGGGCCCGTGGATTAATGTGTCCAAGCCGTTACACGGGGATTTGGAGCTAGTATGCCGAGGTCAGAGATTTGACAATGGTAGTCTAAGCTGTTAATCCCGTGTTGAGGTATGAATATGGGAACTCAGGGTAAGCACCGCCAAGTGGAAATATTGGTTTGGTAAACCATGATCAAACTTCCATGAATGGGAGAAATCTGATCAAACTGCCAAGAGTGGAAATATTACAATGGCTATTCAACATGATACTTCCGCACGGGCCATGTAAACAGGATCTGATTCTTTGTGCGAATCACCAGGAGGATTAATACGATAGTTGTGAATAGGAGTGGGTCATGCAGAAAACAACGCGACGTGATACAATTTCAGTGGAGGATACAGGCCGCTTATCTCATTATGCATATATTTGTCAATTGATATCGAGTAACATGGCGAGTGGGGGTCAACACTTGCAGTTCAAATGCATGGGAAAAGGAGACCATTTTGGAATTTAGCCTGAAGAATCACTCGGTTCACCACTGTGAGGAAAGAAAGTGGCTTCGTATCTCACCCAATGAAGGTGATGAGTTAATGGCTTAGTCGTGGCTCATATGCGAAGATTTTGACGGAAAAGCAATGCTGAAAACTCATCCAAATGGAAAGGATGCATGTTGCATGGACTTTGGATTGGGTTCCATAGATCATACAAAGAAAGTGCCTCCTTTCATATAGATCCGCCCTTGTTAGGATTCCACTGAACTATTCAGACTTTGAATCGGCTTTAATAGCTGCCATGACCTTCTCCTCATCCTTTGTACAATTCTGAACTTGATGTGGTCACGAGACAAGCTCCCATGCACAGGTAGCAGGCATGTTGCAGTACAGTAGAGGCCTTTCTTTTGAGTGCTTCCAGTAAGCAGGTTTTCCAACTGTGTTGTTATATGTTCAATATCGAATGCATGCTTATCCTTATTCTGAACTCAGATCGAATAGTAGCTGCAGGAAACAAATATTCACTGCCGTGTATGATGGATTGGAGTCACGCCATTCAAGGCTTCATAAATTTTTCTTGAATCAGGAGATGAAGGTTTATTACGGTGCAGAATGAAACGATTCATATTGCTCATCATTTCTTCTCCTAGAAATGAATTGAATGTGAAGGTCAACTCTGAAATACCTGGTCGGCTATTTTGTATGCCACATCCTTGTCACTTGTAAATGGTCTCTTTGACAAACTTTGTGGGTAGTAGGCAATATTTATACCCTTCCATTATGTACGTCCAATCAGACAATAAAAAGTATTATTTTACCAGGTTCAGAGAAACTTGTTTTTAACAAATGGACGATTATACTGTAGTTTCTAGCAAATTTTAGCTAGCTTATTTCTATTAGCTTTGATCCACAACTAAGGAAGAATTCATATGGTGTTACCTGTACATTTTTCCAAGGTCCTTTTGGTTGCCCCAGTTGTTCAATATTTTTTTGAAGGGCCTTATTTATGTGTTGCAAATTGTAACATAAAGGATTTTTTTAGATTCTAGAAAAATGAGTATATTGTGTAGCTCACAGCTACCTATGCCATACAACGATCCCAATAGTGGCATAATTGTTGATTGGAGCCGAGATTGCAGAGTGCACTGCCAAAATACCGAAGGACTCAATGTAAAAGAATCTGATTGCCAAAGCGAGGAAAGAGTTAGTGTGGGGTTCAAAATTGTTTGCAACACCGAGTTAGAGGATTCAAAACTCACCAAGTTGAGATTTGTGCAGACTCTATCCACATGGACCCCCCTCCTCTTCAAGTCAAACGGGTCAATGGGGGGGTCCCAACATTATGTTAATTAAATTAATATTTTTATTTAAATATTTTAATAATAATATTTTTTATTATTATTTAAATATTCTTTTAATTAATTAAGAAGACTAGGTCATCAGGCAATTAATGATCCATGATAGAACCTTCCCAAGTGGTTCAACTAATTGTAATAAATACATCATAGGCCTTCATTTTAGGAATGTAATTATGACCATTTCCTCTTCTTTCTCACATATTCTTCTATAAATGTAAGTTGGAAGCTCATTTCAAAGGGTTCCAACAGTTCAGACAAGTTGGACAGTTAGATATCTCAGGCGAGTGTATACTTTTCAAGAATCCTCTCTCTTCTGCAAGTTGTTCTTGTGTGTTGAGAGAACTTTCAAGCCTCCTCTTCAAGACTGTAATGGCAGCTATTGCCTGTTCTGAATGTATGATGCATTATGCATGTTATTTGAAGCAATAAAGTGTGGTTTTTGTGACTAATCTCGTCCTTTCATCCTTCTATGCTTCTTTGTGCCTTTCTCGTACTTGTAGGTACATTGTGCAAGTTTAAGTTTTTATTGCAGGTTCTTGGAGTTCTGTGCTTATCGAGTGGTGGAGTATTGCATGTAGTTGAGTTGTGGTGTCTGTTCACCCTTCTTGAGTTCATCCTTCTTCACTGGGAACTAGTATATTTCTCAGTCTGATAAAGTTTAACAAAGGGAATGTGTGTCTCTTAGTTTGTGGTATCATATACCCTCTCTATGTTACAGTAGGTGAATTTGACCTATGGTGCACACACCCTCTTCAAATTAACCCTTCCTGAGTCTAGAAACACCCTTTATCTAGTGCATCACCATCCCTAGTATAGTTTCATTTCTGTAAATCTCTTTCCCTAAAACCCCATGAAAATGTTAGCATAGGACTAGATAATCATTTTTATTACACTAGGAGTAGTACAGCACTTAGTTTAGGAAGAGGAAGCCAGCCTTCTCCGGAGGTTCACCTCGAGCCCAAATCCCACATCTTGAGAGGTGATCCCATGTGTCCCAATCACACCGAACGTCCTATTCACATCCTGGCCATTCGGAGGGTGCAGTGATTTGGTGACAACAGTTACGAAATTGCATTGGTAGGTGGCATGGAATTTATTGTGGAGAAAATTAAAAGTTATAAATAGAAGATCCGGGGTACATTATTCTTTACATTGTGTTTTAATTTATCAAAGAGCTCTCGTGAACTATGAAATCTTTGCGAAGAATATCTGAGAAAAATTGCAAATATTTACATGCATAGATAGTTTGGTCAGCAAACTAGAGTGTAAAGGAGTACACGAACGTAAGCAGAGAATGTTATGTGTAAGGATCCCATCGGTGTTACATCTTCATATGGAAAAAGGGTTTTGTATTTTAGGGTTACATATCTAGGGCATGGGACTTGGAGGGATTTTCACAAAGTAGAGCCATAAAGTTGAGCAAAGCTGGGACCAGGAGAGAGGAAGAATTTTTAAGGACCCAATGAAGGAATGTCACCAAGGAAAGTAGAAAATGTTTCACTGAAGAAGGGAAAGGGAAAGGGAAAATAAGTTATTTCTACCAATTTCAATGAAGAATGGTACGCAAAATTACAGTACCTAGATGACGTATTACTTGGTAAGGAATGGGTGTCTCATGTCACAAAGATGGACATAAGTGATTACAACCATTAAATGATCACCATAGAAAATAATATGACACTAGAACTAGTTTTCTTTACAGAGAAGAGGACACCAGATGGAATGCCTATCTATGATGATGAAGTGAAGGTAAAAATGGATATGGTTGGGTTATTAAAACTCTACAAGTTTCCCTATTTCGGCAATCCTGAGAGACTCTACCTATGGTTGATGTCACGTTTGTATGAAGACCACTTCTATTTTGTAGTTTGGAAGATGTGCATAACCCCCCACCTGATTCCTAAGTTCACCAGCCTTATATGTGAAGGAGAGTCATTGGACAATGATTTGAGAGACAAAGAATCCATTACAAAGATCGTTGAATCTTATTAATACAAGAACGATTCACAGTACTTCAAAATTTCTGCAATCACCGACCTTGTGATGAGTATGGCTGCGCGCTTGGTCATAAAGCTGAATGGGCAAGAGAGATGGACCCAAATCAACAAGGTCTAGTTGAATGTATGTCGCAAGATATCGGAGGGGGCCATCTATAACCTCTCAAATTTTATTGCAGAGGAGATTATAAATGTCGCGCATGACGGAGAGAAGATCATGTTTGGTAATTTCCTCCTCACCATTGTCTTTTTAGAGATTGGAGTGCCTGATGGGCCAAATAAGTTTGTTTGGGAATACCTAGATGAGAACCCCTCCCCCACCAAGAGGTTTGAATAGTATACTTGTGAAACCATGACGGCCGCTCATAAGGTGCACCTTGAAAAGTGGTATAAGCGGATGCACGATGCATTTGGGGCTAAATGGAGAATACCCGAGCAGTTGCCTTCAGTAGTACAAGGAGAGGTTGAGTTCATTGTATACCAGCATTTTTGTATCGAAAAATTTACTTTGATAGATGGCACCAAGAGTCCTTGGTGTAAGTTTCCTTTCTCCTTCACGACGCAGTACTTCCAGGCTGGGGTCAATTGATTCAAAGAGGCGAAGAAACTCAGGTTTAATCTATGTGTAGTAGATCAAGATCACCGCAAGCTACGTAGGAAGTTAGTATACCCCAAGAAGCACGTCTATGTGGAGAAATATGTCTCCCATGACGTGCACATGTTGAGACCAATAACCTTTCCTGTTGCAGGGAGGACAACAACAAGGGTATATTTGCACCTAAGGCCTAAGTATGAAAAAGGTGCTTATATTGAAGATGATGTCTCCATTCTTGAAGACCCCACCATGAGGAAAAAGTGTGTGCCAGGAGAAGAGAAAGAGGGGAGGATCCTGAGAAAAAACCTCGAGCGCGCAAACAGTACAGACAGTTCGGGCATAGGAGTCGGGCGCAGGCACAAGTACTTACATCCGCCGAAAGAGGTCTCCCATTAAAAAAGAGTCGCTGAAAAAGGAAGAGTCTCCAGTGAAGGAAGAGTCACCCAAGAAATAAGAAAGAGAGAAGCCCCCTGAACTGGAGTCACTAGTAAGGAAGAAGAAAAGGGTGACAAAAGGGTCGAACTCAGGGGAAACAGAAAGCATGGAGGCTGATAAGGGCGATGAAGAGCGCGGTGAGGCTCAGAATTATCCTATGTATGATATACACGAAAGAAGAAAATGAAGAGAGGGATGAGAATGAGGAAGGTGCTCATGAAAAAGGGGGGAGTTAGGAAGTAAACATGAAAGATCAGAATACCCTGACCCCGACCAAGGAGCAAATGGATAACATTATAGAGAGGGAGTTGGCAGGTATTATCCAACAGTTGGTGGAGCATGAAGTAGAGCGAAGCATCGAAGAAGTACTAAAGGAAGCTGAGGAGAGCACAAGTGTAGGAAAGGAGCATGGGAGCATGGGTGGAGACCCCAGCTTAACAGTAAGCTTCCCTACTGTAGCGCACACAGGTGGAAAGGGCACAATAGTGGCACAGGAACACAAGATGGCTTCCATTAATGATTCAAGAAAGGTACTGCACACACGCTTCCAAAGTATCGTGCCCACAAACCAACTCCTCACTTGGTATTCTTTTGATGAAGAGGGTGCGTACCCATGCACAAGGAAAATGTTATCCTGGGATTTTTGAGTCCCACGTTGATGAACCCGGTTTCAAGGTAAATCATGATGCATTGATGAAGATACCAGATGCTAAGGGGGTAAACCCTTTTATAAATTCCCAAAAATTGTTTGATGAGCAAGTTTGCAATGCACTCAACGAGGTATCAGTGGAGGTGGAAGCAAGAATCTTTGGCAGAAACCACATAATAAGGGTCTTGGAGGAAGAGATTGAGAAAAAGAATGCGGAGATCATTGAGCGGGACAAGAAGATAAAACATAAGGAATTGATCAGTGCAACAGTTAACGCGTGAACTAAGGGGATGAAAAGGTGAAGGTGCAAAAAGTCCATAAAAGAAGATAGATGCCATTATCTTGAAACACCCAAACTTGACCCCGCCTGAGCAGAAGTACGAGTCAACCATGCATTTCTTGGAAGACTTGACCTGTATCCTCACCATGGAAAGGCGACCACTTGTATTAGAGTCAGCAGAGGAGGTGATGGCACGACATGAGGATGATGAAAGCTGAAGATTGAAGAGACAGTGACTCAATACTCTGAGCTTCTTGCCGCAGTAAAGACCATCGCACAGATGACCGAAGCCGTGTATGACAATTGTGCCAACAGAGACAAGGTAGTAAGCATATTGGTTGCTACACATGAGGTGGATCTAAAGGAATTTCAGGAAAAGCTCAAAGGCAATAGGGCGGAGCACAATAAGATCCTGGCTGAAGTTGAGAAGAAGTTGGAAGAAATTGAAACCTTGCGGGGTTGGATTAAGAATAAGCTAAAGGAACTATACCCCGAAGTCACTCACATGATGGATGCACTAGGTGATCTTAGCAAGCAGTTGGAAAGAATTCTAAATATGTTAAAATCTAAGAACGATGAACTAAGTTTTGATGAAGTAAGCGCAATGGTGGGTGAACTACTTCAGCAGCACAAGGAAAAGTGGATGCCTAAGAGAAGATTGAGGCATCCGTAAAGAAGGAGTTCCCACTCCTCATGCAGCAGTAGCATATTCTTCCATTCTCCCATTCTTTATTTATTTAAATTCCATTATTTTTTATTATTTGAAGAAGAAGAATGTTCCTAAGGATGGAGAACACGCGTAGTGTGGGGTGATGTTGAACCCTAAATAGTGGCCAAGTACCAAGAGGCACATGTGCGCAGGATCAGTAAATAGAAGGGCGCTTAGGGAAAAAGTGCGTAGGAAAAAGGGTTTAAGTGAAACTAGGGGCGTGCTCGGGAGGCAGGGAAACAAGGGTTTAAAGGACTTAACAATATTTGGCATCATGGAGTCACTTGAGGAAAAATGTGAGGACTCGCCAAGGCATGATAAGTGGATAAGGTGTCATCCTGGAACCTTGGAGGCCAAGAAAAGGATATTCCACACATAGAGAATATTCCCAGAGACATCATTACAGTTAGTGGAGGATTTTGCAAAGAGGATAAGCATTCACCAATGGAAGACCACATTGACACTTGGTACGTGATATGCTCAGGAGAGAATTTATGGCAGTGGACGTTGATCCTATTTAAAGAAGTGTTTGGGACAGGAACGGGGTGCAGAGATATATAAGGGAGAGACAGGAAGTCACTAGAAGGTATGGGAGTGCTGAGATAAGGAAGGTAACAAGGTGTTGAAGAAATGTTAGGAAATGCTAAGGGTTTGGAGCTCATGGTACTAGGGTTTAGAGTTCTTAGTGCTAGAGGTCTATAAGTGATATTATTAAGTAGATGTATGGGTATTGGGGTATGTAACAAGGGCTATAATGGGAAAGAATAGTTAGGATCTCTGATAAGATAGGTTTGCAGGGGTTGGATCTCTGTCATTTTGATGTATATGGTGTGAGATGAACCTTTTGAATGTAGTATGGCTACCAGAGACTCTTTTTAAATCAATATACATGGATCTATTCTGTACATCTGTGAAATGGGAAAGCCTAGATCCAATAAAGTCTTAGTAATATATTTGATTCAAGTCAGGTTCACCAATGTTTACACCCTAATTAAATTAATAATGCACTGATTGCACTAAAATGGGATGTGAGGTTTGTAATAAGTATTTTTTTTTATTAATTATTCCAACATTAATTATGTAATATCATAACAACACATTAATACTTGTAACTAGTGATAACGATATGATCTAAGCTAAAAACACAAGAGGAAATATGCATTTAGCTGTATAGAGTGAAACAAGAGATATTTGAGTGCATAGAATAGAGAATCCAAGGGTAATGAACATGAAGACACTTTGTTATTGATAATATAGCTAGAAAATAACATGGTACGGAACCGTACAGTTCTTTCAGGAACGTATTTATGTTCTTGACCTTATTACATATGGTTTTGAAAATACTCAAAGTGTGGCTTTGTAATTTCCTATGTCCTTCACTTGTCTAGAAATCTATGTCGTTTTCAAATCCTAAGAATTCCCACACTTGTGAAACCCTCAAAATATTCTAAACCAAACTCAAACCCTAACCATGGCTGGAAGACCCTGTAAAAATATTAGTGTTTGGATTGAAGTACGGCCGGTGCACCACCTATAATGACACTTCTTTGAAGATACCTCAAGATACACACAGTTCTCCACCTAGCATGTGATATCTATATGGATGCAACTATTTTGGCAACTTGAACCACTTTGACAAAACTTTGGGGTGACTTTGCTCTTGATAAGACATTGAATTGATTTCTTTGGATACTTGGAAATGAGGGAAGGTAGACTCCTTAACTTAGTTGAGTGCTTCAGAACTATAATAGTGACTCCCCTAATGAATGTACATCAACTTTGGTGAGATTTAGAGATTCTTGAGTGTCTTTAATGTTAGTATTTGTAATGAGAGATCATAAGAGTACCAAGGAAGCAAATGAAGTGATATTTCCCCTTGTTTATAAAGGGTTCTAAAGGTAATTTCTTATGAAAAAGTTGACCCAAGAGGATGAGATGATCCAAAAAGATAATCAAATTGAAAGAAAAGTTGGAGGTTATGTTAGTCTGGGACCGTACAGGTTGGCAACAAATAAATTACACATAACGGCCAAACTGTGCGGTTATGGACAAGGTGATAGTGTATGCATTCTAAAATATTTATCATGATAAGAAAAGGTGAGATACTAATTTTATGCATTTATATTCAGAATGCGATGACACATCATTGTGTATAAATAAGCAAGTTAGGAGAGAGATAGTTGATGTATTGAGCGGGGATAGAATGTGGATATTTGTCTTTGGAAAGGAGCAATAGCGTCAAAGGGCAAATTGCCAAATTTGAGTGTCTACACACCTAGGCTTGATTTGATGCAAGCAATAATTGATTCCCATATTTATGGAAACACCTAAGGAGACACACCGACAATGAGGAAAGAGAATCATGATATCCATTGTCAATGACATGAAAAACCATGGAATTTTGTACATTGCAATAAGTAATTTCGAGTTTGACATGGTTATGGTTGAGTGATTGGGCAGGCAACTCGGAATATCCATGATAGGAGAGAGTAACATCCTGGATATGTCGTTCCATTTTTTGGGAAGCATAAGCCATTTCAAGCAAGCTTCTACCTTGAAGTAAGCAACCCATAATTTGGTCTCTCTACAACAGAATATGAGTATATTGATGCAAATGCTAGTAGCGTGTCAGGATAAAATGGTTTACCGAGAACTCCTAGAAAATTTAAATGTTTACAAGTAAGAAGATGTCATAACCATATTTTATGACAATATATCATAAACCAATGCCTTGATAAAGAATCCAGTAGGCATCCACAGTGTGGTTTGTGGGCATATTGAGCATCCTACTGTCATTTTTGAATCAAAGGAGATGGCTAGAATATGGAGAGATATAACTTCAATACATGCAGATCTCGAGTAGTAGCTTATGATATTTTCGACTAAAACAATTTCAAAAGAAAGTATAAAATGAACTCAATGGAGAACTCATCTGGGTGGCATAGCTCGGTTATTGCAGTAAGTGCTAACATTGGAGTGGCTTTAGAATCATACAATCAGCTGCAACACATACTAGCTGTATATATTAACTATATGTATATATAAATGTGTGTCAACTTTGGAACCATACAAGTAGCTTCAGACTCTGTACATAGGCAGCTCCGGACTCATACACACACGCGCACACACACACACACATGCAGCTTGAAATTGTCTGTAACAAGTTTCAAACTATTTGTATGAAAACTTCAGACTACCATACAACAAGCTTTGTATTATAAGAAACAAGTTCTAGACTATCATAGTCATCTCCAAACTAGTACATAGAACAATGTCATATTATTTTTATCTGAATTTGAATTTAGATGTTGTAAAGGATGGCAGTTGTGATCTAAGGGGAATTTGTTGGAGGCAAAACATAACTCTCCTGGAAGCCAACTAAGTTATCCAAGACTTATTGTCTTAGTTACAACCTCCTACAACAAAATTGTACATACTTTGTAAACCTTTGATACTAAGTCTAGAAGAGGGATAGAAGCCTCACAATATTATTTATGTTCAATGAAAATTTTGCACCATGAGTTCTCCCCTGCAATCTCTTATAGATATCCAACATAGCCATGGGTACAAATGAAATATGTAATTGTACCATCTATAATGGACCTAGTTATGCAGGTAGAATATAATATCATATCTAGGAAGCACAATGTAATGGAACTCACAATTGGGTTGGTTATGAAACAATATGGACAGTTAAATGGCTAATCCTTACAGAATAGGTAATTGTCCCCCTAAGCAACCAGCCAAGGTACCTGTAAGCGAATTTCCATCTAAGGTTCTTTGTTGCATTAGTTACTTATGTAAACTATGTTCACTCTAGGACCAGGTTGAAGGAAAAAGATGATTTGATGACTCACAATGAGTTGAGTCCTCAACTCATACCAAAGTGAAATTTTAAAAAATTCCTTGGGTCAGTATAAAAAATCAATTATTAAAAAAAGCATTTTTGGAATCATATTTTGAACAAATGGTATGTGCATTTTTTAAGTATGGTTTTCAACTGGAGGGTTAATTAAACAGAATAGGAAATCACACGCGTAGAAATAATAGCATCATGAGGAAAATGGATGGTGCAGAGGTTCATTTTGGAGCTCAGGCACTTTGTTAGTTACCATTTTGGAGCTCAACTTCTTTCTTGACGTGCATGGATCTTTGCGAACTCATGATATTATGTGTTCAGGCCTTATATTACCATATGTATTATATGGAGATAAGGAACTATCATTTTACTTCTACACAACATGAGTATCTGTAGTATAGATGCTACTTAAATGGTCCTTTCAATGTAAACTTTAAAACAGTTTATAAGTTTTTTGGCAATTGTTTTCATTAATGGTCAACTTTTATATAAAGATTTTTTAAGTAAGAGCATAGAATTGATTTTCACCATGATGAAAAAAGGATAACATGAAAGAAAAAGAAAAATGCATCATTAAATTATAGTTAAACGATATATGATATATTAAGAAATGGATAGAGTTTTGATTGAGTCTAGTGCAAATATGAAATATTGGTAGTAGGGATTTAAGGAAGAGTTATATATTTATTTTCGAGTAGGTGATAAGGGAAGAGTATGTGTAGTCAAGGTGATTAACCTAATCAGCTTATGAAGAAGAAAGATTGAGTGATTTATGAAAGAGAGTTGTTTGAGATGGGTTTTGACTTTGTGTCTACCCGAACTCCAAGCACTTGTAACGTCACCATTAGTTGTTATAAGTAGTGCACACTCATTGGGCATCTAGATTACATAGATTGTTGAGCATCTCCGCTCATACTTAAGAGGAAGTATATAGTGGATCCTTACAAGGTTTGTACATGCTAAATAGTGTACAGTACTTAAACTAGTGATCACCTTCAACACTAAGTAAATCTATGAGTAAGGGGCATCCATATTCATGCAAGTATTCACCCAGGGCACGATTCTAGCCTCAACTATATTTGACTCTCTCAGTGCCGGTTTTATTCTCCTTTATGGCCTTCCCACTCAGCATAGACTAGTGATCCTTGGTGATATCTCATTGAAAGCCTAACAACATCACCAATAGACCAAGGTTGTTTCCTATCAATGACCTCACCATTGATACATGATACAATGTTTAGAAAATATTTTGACACAATCAAAATTCTATTGAAGGACGATTTGTTAATTAAACCACTTTTTTTTGCCTTTTTGTGATCAGGTAGCCCAGTTCTGGTATAACATTTTTGTGAGGGTTTTTACCTTAGCAAGAACCATGAATAAATTTCTTACAAAGGAAAATCCTGGAGATATTCTCAAAAACAAAGCAAACATAACACAAATAAAATTTGCATGACTCAAACCAAGGCATAAAATCGCAAACTATATAAATATAAATGTGATTACAAGTGTCACATGTTACTCAGGGTTGTAGTTGCTTAGGATATACCTAAGTGTATTTTCTCACCACGTAGGGTATCCTAGGTGGTTATTGATCACTTTCAAGACTTCAACGTCTTGAGTCAAGAAACAAACATACACTCATCTATACAGGTACCATGAGCCAAAAATGGATGTTGAATATGTAACCAAATAACATAATGCTAAGAATGTTCTAATTCAACATTATAGTAAGCAAATGTGTCTCAACATTTTAGCAGATGAAAAACATCTACAAAATCAAAGAGCATGCTAAGGCACTATATGAGCAAACAAGAAAACATATTGTGGTCTTATGAGGTTCTCACCAGATTCTATAGTTGGAGTTTTCCACTCTAGTTTGCCTCTCTTTCTCCTATAGATGCTCTCCCTCTAGGTGCTAACCGCTGATGCAGGGGGAAGCCACTAGGTCCCTCTTATATTCAACTCAAGCCAACATGTCATAGTTAGATCCACGTCAACAATAACATGAATAGTTAAAAGTACAACCTGACAAAGTAATGTCGATGCATATAATAAGAAAAATTACTCAACATAGACAATTGCCCGTAATATTTAAACTCCCATTACACCATATTTAGATCTACTAACCTTTATAATCCATACAAAATTGTCCATCACAAACATAGTTCATTACCTAAACATAATGATCACATCCATTCAATGTCTACATCAATGCGCACAACATCAATACTTAAAACAATTTCTTAACATGTTTAACTCACTCTATCATAGAGTTATAGCACACATCCATACATAATCCTCCTTACACAGAGTGCAAAACCTACTTATACATGGTTAGGACTTTCCCTTCATCGCTTACATGTGTTAATCCTAATAATATGCATCTTACTTATAACATTCATGTATTTTACCACTTTTCTTTATCTCTAGTTTCAGCTATAAATATATCGGCCTCATCCATGCTTCAATTCTTCATACACCATTCTTATCTTGTCTACATGTTATTTTATTTTCATTTCCTATTTCTATACTTTTCTTGCATGTTACTCCATCTACAATTTTTCCTATTTTTAGCCCTGGCTTTGAAATTGGCTAAGTCTCTAATCCTTCTGCATATGTGAATTCCTTGCATATTGGATTCCTTTCTTGTGTTGCACACACCTTTTTTTTATTGACATTTTACTATTCCCTAAATTTGCACATATGCTTCCATGCTTGGGGATGGGTGCCCCCTGTGGGTGCCACAAGAACCATACAAACCAAACATACAACAAACCAAGTGCCTAAATCCATTAGCTTACAGAGTCATTCAAAGTGCACACTATGTCAAACAACATCAACTCACTTCACAAAAATAAACCGAGAGACCAAGGTAACTGGTTCTTGTAGACTAAGAAAACAAAAATAAAAAAAGACAAACAAAAAGGTAAAAACAAAGTAAAAGGACTATACATTGTATAATGATTCATCATAAGGTAATGTTGATGATTAGTTTATGGACCTCATTTAATTTAAGTTCATATGATTATTAACTTATCATAAGTTTAAAATAAGGTGATTTTATTATTGTGGTTGATTATATGGAAGGAGGTAATCCTAATTCATAATACTAGTTATTCTAAGACTAAAATCATAAATTATACCTAAGGACTTAAGTTTAGTCTATAAGCTAATATTATTTTAACCTAACCTAAGGGAATTGGGAAATCCTAAAAGGGATGGTGTGGATGGCAAGTGGATGGGTGTTGGTGGCACCAATTCCTAAGGAATTTAAAATATTTGAATGAGGCATTTAATACTCTATTACCACCAATTTCGGTGAATGCATGGAAATATAGGGGAAGTTGAGTTGTCAACTCTACTAATTTCATTTACATGGAGTTTTAACTTTTAGTCTTAACCAACAAGGAGTTTGCGATGATGGGAAAGTAAGAGAGGACTCTGTTAGTCCTATTGGCATTTAATGTTCTTAACCAGTGCGAAAACCCACCTGGGAAATAGATGAAGGTTAGAGGAATAGATGATTTTTGGTTTTATTGTTTCACTTGGTTTTTAGGAGCTTTGTAACTTTGTATGTGGTTTTTCATCCTTTCAAACCTCCAGTTTGAATTTGTGCATGCTTAATTTTTCCTTTCATGGTGGTAATGGTAACGAAATATAAGCAAAGAAGTTATAAGAAGAAGAGAAGGAAAGTTTCAAAGGCTGGATTTTGGCGTTTTCATGGAAATCTTGTTGTAGAAGTTTTGCATAAAGGATTGAAACAAGGAAAAGAAGACAGGAGCACTAACAAGCATGATAGGCCCTATCTCATTGAATCTTCTACTTTTAATTAAGTGTTTTCATTAAAATCACTCTGCTCTTTTATGAAATTGTTCCTTGTATTTTTATTTGTGTTATGTTTTCATCTTCCTGCTTCAATGGTGTTTCTTGATTTGGTTTCTTGTGAATGCATTGTGATGTTGTGTATATTGACATTTATCGGGATTCTGGGTTACTTTCTAAGTAAAACTATTTTGTTTGTCTTAGCATTATATCTATCAAACTCCTTGAATGATAAGTGAAGATTGTATTAGTTTTCTTGGTTAGATTATTCACCTTGATTTAGTAACTCCTATGCGTAGAATATACACCAGTGTTATGGTGGAAATATTTATGTTTTTTTGTATCAGTCAGTGTTCTTGTTGATAATAGTTAGAAACCAACATTATTTGGTCAACTTTTATCATGAATGTACTCTTACTTCTATGAAATACTCAACTATTTTTGAACTGGGTTATATTTATTTATTTATTCACCATAAAATGGGTCTGTAACGAACCTTCAGTTTCATTTGGTAAACCCTTGTTTGGGAGGTAGTATCTTTCATTGAAGGTGGAACTACGAAGGTATGCTTGTGAGGAGTTCTGGTTTCAGTTCTTTTTTGATGATGAGTTTAGTGATCACCCATCCTGGGCTTTGTAGTCTTCTTTAAGTAAGATCTTGTTTATCTTTATTGGACATACACGAAGATTGTTTTAGCACTGGAAGTGTGTTTTATGAGGGATATTATTTTTTTTTTCTATCTACATATATTTTTTTAGTTTTAGTTGTAACCCTTCTTGGGTGGACATGTTTTGTTGCAGAGACTAGTATAATCTCTCCTTTTGTTTGTTGAGTTAAATTGGAATGAAGAACCTGTTGAGTTGGCCAGTGAAATGGGTAATGCTTATTTTGGATCATTCAAAGCTAAGGAATAACCTTAAAATGGTTTAGTATGAGAATGTGGTCTGGATAAATTTTGTTTTCTTATTTTGAGGATGTAATCTTCATTATTTGGATACTCTCTTCAAGTCGGTTCAATTTTTTAAACTTGTGGATCTTTTGGGAAGTCTTGGGTTGTTATAATTTTAACTTGGGTTTGTTTTTCATTATTATGCTTATGCATGGAACTTTAGGTTACATAATTTCATTTGGATATTGTGTTAAGATATAGATCATGTAATCCTTGACTAGATTTGTATTGGAATGTTGTGTTTCTCCTTAACGATAGTTGCAGGTTTGATGGAGTCTTTTAACTATCTCCTTGAGGTTGTTTTTGGCATCCTTAGTTGTATTTAAGAGTTGAATTATGTTATTTTTGTATGCAATCTCTTTTCTATGGAATGTTAATGTTACATATTCACTAATCAATGTAAGTAGGTTACTCTTCTTGATCCTGAGAATGGTCTTTTGGCTAAGAAAAAAATATTAAGTGTTTTCTTGTAGAACTAATATGTTCCTTTCACCATTGTAACTTATTAAAATAGTGAATATTCTGATGTGGTTGTTTTAAGATACAAGGAATGTGATCAAATTATTTTCTTCGATTGAGTTTTGAACTTAGTGTGAAGGATTGGGTTCTCAAGGAACTATTACTATTGGTTAGGTTGTTTGGTTTGAGACTAGTACCAAATCCCTTGATTGGTTATAACTATTCTTACAAGTAATGTTTGGTTAGTCTTCATCAACATAATCCTTGATTATGAGAAGAGATTTGGTTAGGAAAGGTTGTTGGAAAGGTTGTTATTCAAGTTGTATCTTCCACTTTGATCATTCAAGATTTTAATCAAGTTGTTAATATTTTGAATATTAAAAACAGCATATTGTTTTATAAAAAAGTTATGATTAGATCAATTCATTTCTTCTTGAATAATAAGAAATGGTTGAGTTTGTGGAACTTAGGTTGGAAACTAAATTGAGAAGTTTAAGATTAGGATAAGAATGTTGATTACTTATTTCTTAATTAGTTGATGTTTAGATGATTAGCATATTGTAATGATTTTCATAACCATGTTTGATACAGATTTAATTATGTTGGTTTAATTAGTTCTTTCTTGAGCATTCTATCTCATAGATTCTATGACTCCTCTATTTTTTTGTTATGTAATCTTTAGGGAAGTCTTTCTGATTTATCTTATTTTTATATTTGGAATTGTTTCATTAATAGCAGGGTTCCCGTACGTACCCAAAAATGTAGGTATTTTACTGCCGGAAAGAGGTTACGAAAACCCCAATGATGATTCAGGTCTCTTCACAAGGTGTTCGGAATCCAGAAAAATCTCACCAAGTGTATGTTTACATCCCAAATGCTTTATCTAAGATCTGCATGCTTCGTTTTGTCCTCTGCCCCCTTTTTTTCTTTGCATTTTGGTCTTAAGTGATAGGACTGTTGCCCTAGTGACCGCCACCCAAGACAGGGCGGCGGTCCTGTAACCGCCGCCCTACGTAGGGTGGCGGTCCTATGCGTGTTTTCCAAATCACTCTGATGAATGCATAAAACATAAAAATTCAACTTTCACCCACATTCTTCAACCACTTTGTCTTGCATTTATGTTTTGGCCACCCTATAAATAGTGTTTTCCCTTTATTTATAATAAAAGAGATCAATTAGGAGTTACCCTCTGGTAAATGCAACTGCTATAAATAGCCAGCTTGTTCTCAAGCAAATAGCCCCTCTCCTTCTTTGTTTAAATATTTAGTTTGCTTGAAGTTATTGCTTAGAGTTCCAATAGTTTCATGTTTTTCATCAATTATCAGTCTTCCTTTACTATTTAGAGATCATTTGATCTTCTTGTTTCATCTTACTTCATTGTTGTTCCATACAATCAATTTAGAATAAGGTAGTTTCATTTTAGAATTGGAATCCAAATTGGAGTTGCAGGTTTTGTTTTGTCACAAAAGATAGTTTCCATAATTCTCAGCATATTTGTGTTGTATTCCCGCAATAAATCCTGCTAGGAATTACATAGTCAAGCTCTGTTCACTTGCATTATCCCTCTCTTACTTGCATTGTATTCGGTCTATATCCAAAGTTTTCATTATTCGAGTATCTTATTTTGTTGATGCTATCATATACATGCTTTTCTAGATTCATGAGAACACAAAGGAACAAGGAGATCACACTGAGGGGACGAAGTCACACACAGCTGGATTTACCACTATTCTGTAAACTCTAGGTTTGAGCTATCAAATTTCTAGTTACAGTATATCAAATAGAGTAGTAAATTATTTCATTTCAGTTAAAGCTCACTCTCGATATCACCAGGAAAATTGTGGGGATGATAGTTTCTAAGAAACTATGATTCATTCCTCACTTCTGAGGTAGGATTGAGAGTCTTTCGATTAAAATTAGTTAGTTATTTAGATATTTAGGATAAACTCACAACTGCACAGGAAAATAGCTACATTGGGATACTTTTCTTGTTTTGATTCTTTCATTAGATTAATTATCCATTTTCTGAATATATTAGAATAGTTGATCTTTTAATTTCGTTAAAATACTTCATCAAAAATACAAAAATAAAAGAGTTTATGCATAGTATAGATACATCTTTCATAATTAGTTTATTCATTTAAGTTAAATTTTAATCATCTTTGCATGACAATCACGGGACCTAGAGATCCTAGAGAATACATATTTGAACCGATAGTGTCTCAACCAAATCTCCCCACAATACTATCTAATATAGATCAAGACCTTAGGATTCAAGTTTTTCAAACAACGGTAAACCTACAAGAAGTTAGTGAACAATTGAGAGAGTTAAATATTGAAGACAACAAGGCATACACATTTTGGTCAAATCACCCTAACTATAGATTGCCTTGATAGGATATCCGCATGACTATACAAGGACTCAAAAGAGAAAAAATATTTGGTTGTGATCCTTTAGTTCCACAGCCCAACACAGGAGACCTCCTCATCGACCTAGATACTAGCTTACATATTCAAGTTTCCAGAACACCTGTAAGGTATTATGAGAAAATTACACAACTTTTAGTTCTAAACATAGAGGCTGAAAAATCTTACGACTATTGGATAGTTGAGAGAAGAAATTGACTCCTCATATGACCATAGGAGGTCCACCACAACCATGAACTTACGGTTGTGATCCACAGGTCCCATAACCTAACGGGCCTACTGATCAATCAGACATTGATGTCAGTTTATGCACACTAATAGTCAAATCCTCACCACTTCCACCAGACATCATTACACAATTCTCTGTATTAAATGTAGCATCCAATCAGGCTAGGGATTTCTAGACTAGACTAGAGAATCGTCCATAAAACTCTAGAAGGATCCACTACACCTCTCATCACCATATTTCATGACCTTGTCTGGGAATATACATGAAGTACCTACAGGTCACTTTCCATGTATCCAAAATCTAATAGATAGGATCTTGGCAGAGCTCGACATTGATTGGAATCTCCGAGCAACTATTATATCCGAACGACCCATTACACCAATTCAGGTTATGAAGGGCCTTCTTTTCCTTGGATTCTCATATTCCATTATTGTGTGTCAAGGATATAAGATTACCTAACTATTTTTCCTGTATCCATATAAATTCCATTCTCACCGACTGTCTCAGCATGACCTCAGGAGGTCAAGTACGAAGAAGAGTTTTCTTGTAGATTCTCATGCTTGCATGTCACTTTTCTATCGTACAAAATTTGTGAACCCGACATGAACAAACAATTGTTCCCCTTTTATTTTCATTTCTTTCTTTCATTCACCTTCGCTCTTTCCCATTATTCTGCAGGTATTCATATACCCCCCGAATATGTCGGGATACGACGCATATGGTAGACCTCTCTCAGGTCTCAAAGCAAATTATGGTCAAACAAATAAAAAACCATCACCCTTGCTTTCTGTATAGGCTGACAACTACTCAAGTAATTACTTGTCATCTCAAACTCCCCCTCAAATAACTAGCTCTAGTTATTCATTCCAAATTGAGGATTTAGATGAGCTTGCACAAATGTAACAACTAGTGCCCTTGGGCTCTAACAATATGATGTTTATTGGAGAATCCATTTCATCTCCTCGGGTTTTGTTCAGACCACAAATCAGTAGACAGTCAAATCCACTCTCTACTTTTGGATGATGATTATTTAGCGCATGCTACACTAGAAGCAAACAACACTTCCAAAACATGTACCCACCTATAGGGAGTTTGCAAACACAACTCTGATACCCTACTCCAAGAAAACACCCCCATTCCTCAACCTATGGGAAATACTCTCAGTGAATCTTGGCAGGGTAATGATCAATTCATAGCAGGATATCATACCCCTTTACAACCTCAAGGTGTACAACAAACGCCATTAAGGCAAAACACCGTGTCTTCACAAATCGAGGCCATTTTAGCCTTAGTTGAGAAAGTTAGAGGATTGGAACTTGCTCAAGCAAATCAAAATTCATATTTCGAGCAAGCAGGAATCCCCAACCCTCTGCATCATCCCAGCCAAGTTGACCTCCTTATAAGAATAGGCACGTTAGGCATGCCTCCTCAACATTTGCATTACTATCCACAGCAAATACCAACTAGAACCGTGTTTTCAAATGCCACTCTAGTTGAAAATATGATACCTCCCAGCTTAGCACCAAACAACCCATACCAGAGCAATGCTCCTCCCTACTTAAACATTTATTCAAAATCACCATAGGGAGACATGTTCTCCTCTCCCAGGATGTTTTCTCAACCACAGGGATTCCCTTATGCCCTTGTAAATACATATGGTATGCCATATCAACAACCCATTCCACCCCCACCCCCTTAGCAAACACCATCAATGGTCGAAGCCTATATGGTAGGGACTTACTCATAATATTTAAAAGAGCCCCTAGACTTCACTATACAAAGTGTCATGCTTCCAAGACCTCTTCCCAATTTACCCAAATACAAAGGGGAGGGAGATCCAAATGCACACATCAAGGCCTATGCCACGGCCATACGGGAATTACTCCCTTGGGATGGGGTTGTTGCTAAGATATTTCCTAAAACCTTAGAGGGTATTTCCCTTGATTGGTACTACAGAATAACTAAAGCCTTGATACACTCATTTAAACAACTTGTGTCAAAATTCATCAAAGCTTTCAACATGAACAATTTGTTAAAGATAGGAATCAGGGAATTCTTGCATATCAAACAAGAGCATAATGAATCTGCTGCTCATTTTATTCAAAGATGGCGTATAGTTCTCTACTCATCAGCAAGTGCTCTAAACATGGATCAGATGGAACTATGTGATTTATTCCTTCATTCCCTCAATAGAGAGATAAAGGAAGAAGTCCAGAAGTTCCCACTAAGAACTTATGATGAAGTACTCGAGAGTGCTCTCTGAATAGATCAAGCAGCAATAGATAGTGGTCGTAAGACATATGGAACAAACGGGAAATTAATCACTCCCAATCAAAAAACTACGGCCTATCCTAACATCGAGAATACCAATCTAGGACCCAAAATCCTTAACAAAAATTGTGGGGTTACAACAGATGGAGTAACAGACCAAGTTAAAAGAGAAAACGTTGTAAACATTTCACCACCCGTTAACAATCAGTGAAATAACAATTTTACTCCAACAATCAACGCGGTGGATTTTAATCATCCACCACAACCACAACAACAACAACAACAATGACGATGATGACGATGATGAAAAATCCAAACACAAGGTGAAAATCGAAACCCAACTGGATATCAGATTCAAAACCAAAGGCAACAACCTTAAATTTTTAAATCTAACAACCAGCAACCTTATCAGAATTTTGGGCCACAACAGGTTTCAAATCAACAACCTCGAAATTATAATTCCAATTTATATTGTGGTTTTCATAAGATTCAAGGCCATGATACTAGGACTTGTCGTGACTACAATAAATTCATGCAGCGTTTTCCAGAAGACCAAAGACAACTCTTTATAGATATGTTCTTAGCAAATTCTGTAATACCCACGTTAAACACTTACACAGGGGCAGTTTCCCCTGAAAATGCACCCCTCAAGATCTTTAATGATCTGTTCCCAAATCATACTAACAATAATAGGTTAGACCCAATCAAAACAAACAAGGGTGTTATGGAAAGAAATAATGATCATGAAGCCTCAACTTCATTAAATCTACCGGTCGCACCCCAATTAGGAACTCGACCACAAACCAAGATAGTTGGTCTGGTACAGTTAGCCACCGAACTATGAGTAGAAACCATAACAAGAACACAGGATTATTCTTCTCAACCAATTCCAAGTTATCCATTATAACTAGGCAACATTCAACAAACATTGGTAAAACCCATAGGCATTTATGATTTAATTAATGACTTAACGAAGACCTTCTCTCACATCTCCTTTTTGGATTTGTTAAAGAACTCTCCCACCGATAGGGCTGCCCTCTTAGAAGCATTAGGCCTTGGTCATTTAATTAACATCACTCCTCCAGAAATGCAAGTAAACCATGTAGACTTTGACGTCTACCCTCTAGGGCAGCCAGATAGGGATACCGAGTTTATATTTGATATAAGAAAAATGCCAATGGATGCTGAAATTACACAAAGAGGGGACTGAGCTTTACATTTACAATTATGGGTTTGCAATAATTATGTTAAACGTGCAATGATTGACGATGGGGCAACAATTAACATAGTCCCCTTCACTTTTATTCAAAAGCTAGGATATGGAGATAGAAATTGTTCCACAACATGAAATATGCTAAGAGGTTATGATAGCCTCAAAGCCACTTCAATTGGAACCATAGTTTTACCAGTCACCTTAGGGCCCAAGACGGTCCTCACCGAATTTTATATTATAGATCAGGAAACTAACTATAATATGATCCTCGGTTGACCATGGATACACCGCATGAAGGCAATCCCTTCCACGTTATTCCAAGAAATAAGATTTTTACACTTAGGGAAAATATTTGTGCCACAAGGTGACCCAAAACCCTTCGATATACACCTAGCTGACTTGAAGAAAATACCAGGCATTCACTTCAAGTTTGAACTCCCAACAAATCAACTTAGCAAACCAATTAATTCAAAACCAGAAGAGAAGTTGATACCTACCACAGAATTGGAAATTACAAATCTAGTCGAGGGCATTCTAGCACTCAAAAATGAGACTAACGTCATAGAAAACAGTGTCATTAGGGACTACCGTAAAAATTGTGAGTTGGTAGAGAAAGATCTTTCCATTCTCCTACCATTTGATTCTAGGGGTATGGGATACACCCTAGGAATTGTTTCCCTTCCATCAGAAAAAATGTGTATGGTAGAAGTAACCGAGGTAGAAGAAACAAACATGACGAATATCCCAACATCCATTTTCCCAAGAAAATATTAGACTCTCCACTTCAATGGAGCTAGATGTCACTTTTGAGATGGGGCAGGAGTGATCTTTACTTCTCCTGAGGGAAAGATCCTACCTTTTTCCTTTAAATTAAATTTTGAGTGTACAAACAATGGGGTGGAGTACGAAGCCCTCCTCCTTGGCCTCATCCTAGCCAAAAGAATGGGTGTCGATAACATTAGAGTACTAGGAGACTCGCAACTAGTTGCAAACCAAGTCTCTGAGGTATATGAGACTAGAGCTGAACATTTACAACTCTACAAAACAGCGGTACTAGATCTAAGAAAGGGATTCAACTTCATATCAATTGAAGCAATCCCGCAAGAGTAGAACCTTCTCACAAATTCAATAGTAACCGCAGCTTCATGTTTCACTCCAAAAAGTGAGTTGGAAGATACAAGTTTCATGGTATTGCTTTGTATGGAACCATTAGTGCGTAAAATACCAACAAACCCACTCCTGACTCATAGAGAAGCTGAGAATGATTTTGCTATCTTGGATCACTTTGACAGTGATAGAGTCACTCTCGAATATCTAAATGCCTATGAAGAGTTACATCTTGCTCACCGCATAGTAGATCTTTCCCTAATACCACATTCCTCTTCCTATTTTGGAAATCCCATGATAGAGTCTCCTCCACAAAAGGATCTCGATATCTATGAGGTAGAGAACGGAGAAAGTTTGGAACTACCTCCGGCCCCGCCTGAATTTGAAGAAGGCAACGCTTCTTTAATCGAAGAAACAATTGACATAAACATCAGAAATGGAGGAAGAACCAAAAATTTTGAAGTTGGGATCCTCATTAACTCCAGAGGAGATAGAAATACACACCCAAATCCTCAAAGAGCATCAAAAGGATTTCACATTTAACTACAAAGAAATGACAGGAATTGCACCACATATCGTGGTACATAATCTTGTCACTAAACCAGATGCAAAACCAATTAAACAAAAGTCAACACCAATGAAGCCAAAAGTGGCTCTCATGGTAAAAGAAGAAAGTAATGAAACTTCTCCAAGTGGGATTCATCAAACCCATTGACTATTCACAATGGGTATCTAATATCATCCCTGTTCTAAAAAAGAATGGGAAGATACGCATTTGCATAGACTTTCAGGATATTAACAAAGCTTGTCCCAAAGATGACTTCCCGTTACCATCCATTGACATCATTGTTGATGCAACAGCTGGATTTGAACTGTTGTCCCTCATGGATGGGTTCTCAGGGTATAATCAGATTAAAATATCTAAACAGGATCAAGCCAAAACCATGTTTATAACTCCCTGGGGAACTTATTGTTACGCTGTCATGTTGTTTGATCTTAAGAACACTTGTGCTACGTATCAGCAGGCAATGACATACATATTCCACGATCTTATCCATAAAATTATGGAATTCTATGTGGATGACTTGTTGGCCAAGGCCAAGAAGCATTGTGATCACCTAGAAGTACTCTATATCATCCTCTCACGATTGATTAAATATGGCATCACATTGAACCCAGAGAAATGTGTATTTGGTGTGACAGGAGGTAAGCTTTTGGGTTATATTATATCCTCATGAGGGATTGATGTTGATCCAGCCAAAATATGGGTTGTTCTTGAAATGATTCCACCATCAGACGAGTCTGGTATCAGATCATTTCTTGGGAAACTCAGTGTAATCTGAAGGTTCATCCCAGATTTAAGGTTTACTATTCATCCAATCAACAATCTATTAAAGAAATATTATAGCATTGATTGGAAAGAAGAATGCAACGAGGCCTTCAAAGCAGTTAAACACTTCTTGTTGTCTCCACCCATGCTAATGCCTCCCAGACCAGATCATCCTTTGATCCTATACTCACGGGCTACTGATGTCTCACTAGCCTACATGTTGGCTCAAGAAGACAATGATAAACAAGAACGTGCAGTCTATTTCATTAGCCGAACGTTGCTCGATTATGAAACATGTTATATACAGGAAGAGAGAGAATGCCTTGCCATAGTCTTTACAACAAAATGTTTAAGACATTATATGTTAAATCAAGAAACAAGGGTCATTGTAAAGACAGATCATTTATGAACATTCCTCACGCAAGGGTCTCTATCTAAAAAGGTTGGAAATTTCATAAACTTAATGGGAAAATTTGAATTAACATTTGTAAACTAGAAATCTGTTAAGGGACAAATCATTGTAGACTGGTTAGCTGAAAATCCGTTAGATGGAGGTGATCTGGTAAATATGGACTTTCCTGATGAGTGTATATACTTTATCGAAACCAGGCCCCCATCTATACATGTCCCTTGTACACTGACATCATCAATTTTATCATGGACCATACATACCTGAAAGGTACCACATCACAACAAAGAAGGCGGTTACGCATTATCACTGCTAAATACTTTATTTTAGAACAAGTACTCTATCGTAAAGCCTTTGATGGCATGCTTCTAAGATGCGTCGACACAGAAGAATCCAAGAAGATTCTTTATGAATCCCACAGTGGGATATGTGGAGGTCACTTTGGTGGTCAGGCCACTTCTCACAAAATACATCGGATGGGCTATTTTTGGCCCACTCTTGAACATGACGCAGTAGAGTTTGTATGTAAGTGCCACAAATGCCAAGAATTCTCCCACGAGATTCACATGCCAGCACAATCTCTACAACCAATAGCAACCCCGTGGCCTTTCTCCACGTGGGGTCTAGATTTGATAGGAAAATTCTCTCCCTCATCGACAGATGGCCATAACTTTATAATTACAGCCGCATAATATTTTACCAAATGGGTAGAGGTCATGCCTCTCACCACCGTACCAGGTTTGGTAATCACCAAGTTCATTCTGAACCAAATCATTTGCAGGTACGGTGTCCCACAAGTCATTATCTCAGATAATGGTACATCCTTTAAGAATGATGAGGTCCATGAGCTATGTAAAAAATTCAAAATAAACCATCATACGGCCTCTCTTTACTACCCTCAAGCCAATGGACAAGCTGAAGCAACAAACAAAACATTAAAAGCTATTCTCCTCAAAACAGTTAAGGAGAACAAATGAGATTGGCATTTAAAATTATATCCGGCCTTGTGGGCCCATCGAACCTCAATAAGAACACCAATAGGAGCAACCCCCTTCTCATTAGTATTTGGGGCAGAAGCAGTTCTTTCACTTGAGGTCAAAATACCTAGTCTTCGCATCTCATTACAAGGGATTCTGGGAGAAGACACCTATAGAGATGCACACCTCTCTCAACTAGAAAGCCTTGATGAGGCCAGGATAAATGTTGAACAACGGCACAGAGCCTATGCTGACTGGATGTGCCGGAAATATAACAAAAAAGTCTATGAGCGAGAAATATATGAGGGAGATCTAGTTTTAAGACTAGACAACCGGATTGACAAGAAAACCAGTGAAGGAAGGAAATTTTGGCCCAAGTGGTTGGGCCCATACCGAGTCATGAAAGACTACGGAAATGGTGCGTATCTCTTGTGTACATTAGAAGGTGAGGAGTTCAATGAAACAATCAATTCCTTGCATCTTAAATGGTTTTACGCATGAGACATCAGTGTCACCATTTGTATATTATATCTACCTACATTGCATTAGTCACTTAGTTGTTTCATTTTGTCCACTCGTTTCATAAAATTGTAGTCAAGGAACTTACTCTTAAGCAATCTATTATAAATTTATGAAAATATTGGCAAAAGCATTCAAATCACACCTCTTCAAACATCATCAAGTAGTTTCAAAATCTTTTCATCAAGTTTGACAGACAAATGTTGACGAAAACCATACCAAGGCCTGCATACTTGGTTTTGCTCTTTCTGTCTACTAGGTGAAGTTGTTCTTACCTACGGTCTATTCTAGAAGCTTCTTGGTGTCACATCTATCCCTCTTATGTCTCTTTGAAACAAGGATATCCCAAAATCACATATCAGAAGTGTCAAAATCAAATAGAATAAAAAATACCAAGCAAACAGAATATTTTATTTTACACACTTCTTTGCCCCACCAACCTTCGATGATAAGCCTGCATCTCTAACTGGTGGTGCGAGGTTGGGGAAGGAAAGAAGTGCCCTTACTCACCTATATCTTGCCTTTGGTGACAAACCCATGCTTCTTACTAGTGGCATGGGGCAGGGTGTGGGGGGTCCATTCACACAAATTAACAAATCTTGGTATTTTACAAATACAAATCAAATTATATTAAGTGAAAATAAGTGTCCAAATTCTAAAGAGATCAAATCCTCAAAACCAGATTTTGTCAACCAGGTTGCCATTTATAAATCTAAGTCTGGATAAACTGAAAAGTAAGTTGCCTCCTGAGCTTGGTGGTAGTTCTGAGTAGAGTAAGTATGTAGGTCTAAGTTTGGTTTTTGTCACTGGTTTGTCTATCTCTCATCATTCCATTCAGTCAAACTCATACAATTTGTGCCCTTCCCAACTCTTGGTGTTGAGCCCTCACATCTTACTAGTTGCGTGGAGTTTGGGAATGGGGCAAGTTCATCTCTTTATCTCTATACATTCATCACATTTTGCCAACATAAGAAGAAACAACAGACATTTCCCAAAGAGGCCAAAAGTTCAGTACTACAAAATGTTCTACATCATCACATATCAGCATTACAAAAGCAAATAAAGTAAAACATTTTGTTTAGTATTTGTTATCATTTGTCATCCATTGCATACATTCTGAGAAGCATATAAAAACAAATACTCTAAAAACATCCAGTGTACACATGGGAAACGAATCACAAAATTCTAGACACAAGAAGATCTAGATCCAAAAAGAGATGTATATATAAATGGTGTTTTATGTACAATGCCATCATGCACTAAGGCATGGTCAAAACACTCAATGAGCCCAGAAAATACAAAAATACTCGTATAAATATCTGACCAAAGATCACTACAAAAAAGGACCATGATCTCTCAATCCCTGTGAGATCCCTCAGAAGGTGCACGACCTTGTCTAGGACTCATGCTGCGATGACGCTCTGAATGAACTGAGGGCTCATGATCACGGCCAGCAGCTGTGGTCTCACTATGAGAGTGACTCCTCCTCATCAAGCACTCAGCAGTCCTATATCCAGCCAGCTCAGTGCGAAGGGAGGTAATGATCTTTTCCACCTTCTAGACAGGGGCAAAGACATCAGTATGTCGGCAAGCTGCTGAGGGATCTCCAACATCCTTAGTCAACTTGGCCTGAGTACCCTCCAAAGGGAGCAATAGAGTGTCCGCACACACCTGGAAAATCAAATCTCACCATCCCTCAGTAGTCACTGCAGATAAAAAAGGATAAACAAAACAAGTTAGAAAGTTGTCCAAAATAAGACCAAAAATAAACAAAACAACAAAAGGGAAACATCAACTAAACAATTCTAACTAAAACAAAATCGAGAAAAGAGTAGTAACTCACTCGGATCTCCAGGCCTCCAAGTGGGATCTCTAGGATCTGCGCCTGCTACTGACACTGCCGCTGACTGTCATGCCTCTCCCACATTCGGAACAAAGTGACGACCTACCACAGACTCGTCATCTCCCCCTAAATCCTGAGAAGGTAACTCCTCTGAAATCAGGGTCACCTTCTCTACGCTCTCCTCTACCCTCTCGGCCCACAAGATATCCTGAGTGTCATGCCACTCAGGATCACTGTCATCCTCCTCACCTATCCCGCCAGCTCCGGTCTCACCCTCCTCTGTCTCCTCCTCTATCTCCCCCCAGTGAACTCCTCAGACTCAGAGTCCACGTCAATGGGCTCATCTCCACTATGAGCAGGACTGGCACCAATCTGAAGTAAAGGTGCTCGAGGAGCACTAGCTACCCCTCGGGCATGAACCACCCTCCTAGCTGTAATGGGAATGCCAGGAGTGATCATAGTCCAACCTCGGCCTCTAGGACCTCCCCTAGCCTCGTGAATAGATCTGTATACTGGCCCCACTGGAGGAAACATATCAATATAAGGGAGGCCAAACTGTTGTGGTACTCTATCAAAGGGGTGGATCTCCAACTTCCCTATCCTATTTATCAACTAGCTGGTAGTGTGGCATGTAATCAATGTAAGTGTCTCCTCTCCCCATAACCTTGCCATAGCCTGATAAGGAGTAGCCTCCATGTCTACAGTAGTCAAAGAAGCCACTGGCTGGTGTGGCACCCTAAGAATGGTCATCCTTGTCCACCTCGCTGCCCTGACATCCCTGGGATCCTCTGCCTGTACACCTCTCCCGTAGGGAATGATGTGCTCATACACCCAACTCATGACTAGAGTAGGGTGGCTCAATGACTACCCTTGTAATCTGACCACCCTATACAAATCATGATAGGTGGTCCCAAGAATGTCTGCTCCCCAAGCATAAACGTAGCCATGTGCCTCAATCTATGTGATAATAGGAGCCCAACTAGTATAAAAGAGTATCCCCTCCCTTGTCCCCAATCAACCATGAGGCAAGGATGCCCATAATGGCCTTGTGGAGAACAAAAATATATGACTCAACCATAGAGCGAACCTTCACCCCCTTCTTCGACCCCATGGAAAAAATGACATCTCCCATATATGTGGCCCACTAGACCATCTGAGATCTGGATACTGTTGTCTTAAGAGACAGCCACCTCCCAAGAATCAGGACCCCCAATATGCGGTAGACATCCTCAAGGGTGATGGTCCACTCACCCCTAGCACCTGGTAACCAGAAGGTATTCTGGTCAGCATCCCAATATGAGAATAAGTCACATATTATGTGACTGGAAGGAGAAACGTGAGGAACCCAAGAGATCCGCAAGATGCCAGCCCGCTGCAAAGTATCTCTCTCAGCCTGGGTCAATGCATCCAACACTGTCGGGAGCCAATCACACTCCCTCTCTCTGCTCCATCTGATATACTCCTCCTTCTGCATCCACCCAAAAACATAGAAAAGGAGTAATTTAGTAACATAATCCAACTATAAAAATCATCAGGAACACATAAAAATGCTAAAAATGTAAAAACAATCAGGAAATACATGTCTTTTTGCATTCTATTCGAAACCACCACCCTGTGCAGAGCGGCAGTTTCATAACCACCACCTTATGTGGCAGTGGTCCTGTAACCACCACCTTATAAGGTGTCAGTCTTGTAACCGCTACCTTCATATGGCGGTGGTCCCATGACCGCTGCCCTATGCAGGGCGGTAGTCCTATCCCGAACCGCCAAACAGCTCAAAAACCCTTAAAACACTTTTAAAATGCAAAAAATGCATCATTTTAGATGAAATAAAAACCTACCCTATGGGCCCCCCCCTAGAGACTCATTTAAAAATATCATTTTCAAAAATAACCCCCCCAAGACAAAGATTTCTATATTTCTATCTTTTAGGTTTAAAAATGATAAATTGAGAAGAACTAACCTGAGACTTCACAGGCCAATGTCCTGCTCTCAGAGGCATGATCATGATCTCGTAACGGATGTTTTGAATGTACTCTCATCGAAAATGGTCACCATGGGTCCCAGAGCTCAGAAATCACCAAATCGACATGCGCAAATGAATAGTAAAATGAGCTAGTTTTAAATATATATAGAATTCTAATTTGGTTTTGAACGTGTTTTTCATAGAAATGGAGCGTCAACAGAGGTAAGTTCTAAATCCCCACGCAGATGGTAAGACCTCATTTCATATTAATTTAATTTAGTTTTATTTGTCAATTTATTTTATCTCATTGCACTTGAGTCCTCTTTTCATTTTACAAGTAGCGGGAATTTGGATGGTGATGTTTCGACACACAGGCATGCAGGTATAACTTCTAATTCCCCATTTTGGAACCACCATACTCGGACCCACCGTTTTATGCCTCTCCATGGCTAAAATGCTTCTCTGAGGGGGCAATATGTACATACCCAAAAATGTAGGTACTGTACTGCCAGAAAGAGGTTACGGAAACCCCAATGATGATTTAGGTCTCTTTGCAAGGTGTTTGGAATCCAGAAAAGGCTCGATAAGTGTATATTCACATCCCAAATTCTTTATCCAAGCTTTATGTGCTTCATTTTGTCCTCTGCCCCCTTTTTTCTTTGCATTTTGATCTTAAGTGACAGGACCGCCACCCTACCTGGGCGTTGGTCCCGTGACCGCCACCCAGGATAGGGCAGCGGTCCTGTAACCGCTGCCCTGCACAAAGTGGTAGTCCTATGCACATTTTCCAAAACACTCTGACGAATGTGTCAAATGTAAAAATTTAACTTTCACCCACATTCTTCAACCACTTTTGCTTGCATTTATGTTTTGGCCACCCTATAAGTAGTGTTTTCCCTTTGTTTATAGTAAAAGAGATCAATTAGGAGTTACCCTATGGTAAATTCAACTGTTATAAATAGCTAGCTTGTTCTCAAGCAAATGGCCCCTCTCCTTCTCTATTTAAATATTCAGTTTGTTTAAAGTTCTTGCTTAGAGTTCCAATAGTTTCATGTTTTGCATCAATTATCAATCTTCCTTTACTGTTTAGAGATCATTTGATCTTCTTGTTTCATCTTACTTCATTGTTGTTCCATACAATCAATTTAGAATAAGGTAGTTTCATTTTAGAATTGGAATCCAAATTGGAGTTGCCAATTTTGTTTTGTCACAAAAGATAGTTTCCATAATTCTCGGCGTACTTTTGTTGTATTCCCGCAATAAATCCTACTAGGAATTGCATAGTCAAGCTCTGTTCACTTGCACTATCCCTCTCTTACTTGCATTGTATTCGGCTCTATATCCAAAGTTCCATTGTTCGAGTATCTTCTTCTGTCTGACACTATCATATACATGCTTTTCTAGATTCACGAGAACACGAAGGAACGAGGAGATCACACTGAGGGGACAAAGTCACACACAACTGGATTTACCACTGTTCTGTAAACTCCAGGTTTGAGCTATCAAATTTCTAGTTACAGTATATCAAATAGAGTAGTAAATTATTTCATTTCAATTAAAGCTCACTCTCGATATTGCAAAGGAAGCTATGGGGATGATAGTTTCTGAGAAACTATGATTCATTCCTCACTTCTGAGCTAGGATTGAGAGTCTTTTGATTAAAATTAGTTAGTTATTTAGATATTTAGGATAAACTCACAACTACACAGGAAAATAGCTACATCGGGCTACTTTTCTTGTTTTGATTTTGTCATTAGATTAATTATCCATTTTCTAAATATATTAGAATAGTTTCTCTTTTAATTTCATTAAAATACTTCATCGAAAATACAAAAATAAAAGAATATATGCATAGTATAGATACATCTTTCATAATTAGTTTATTCATTTCAGTTAAAATTGAATCATCTTTGCATGACAATCACGGGACCTAGAGATCCCAGAGAATACATATTTGAACCGATAGTGCCTCAACCAAATCTCCCCACAATACTAGCTGATATAGATCAAGACCTTAGGATTCAGCTTTTTCGAACAACAATAAACCTACGAGTAGTTAGTGAACAATTGAGAGAGTTAAATATTGAAGACAACAAGGCATACACATTTTGGTCAAATCACCCTAACTATAGATTGCCTTGATAGGATATCCGCATGACTGTACAAGGACTTGAAAGAGAACAAATATTTGGTTGCGATCCTTTAGTTCCATAGCCCAACGCAGGAGACCTCCTCATCGACATAGATACTAGCTTACATATTCAAGTGGCTAGAACACCTATAAGGTATTCTGAGAAAATTACACAACTTCTAGTTCTAAACATAGAGGCTAAAAAATCTTACGACTATTGGATAGTTCAGGAGAAGAGATTGACTCCCCATATGACCATAGGAGGTTTGCCACAACCACAAACTTACGATTGTGATCCACAGGTCCCACAACCTAAGGGGCCTACTGATCAATCAGACATTGACGCTGGTTTATGCACACTAATATTCAGATCCTCACCACTTCCACCAGACATCATTACACAATTCTCCATATTAAACGTAGTAGCCAATCAGGCTAGGGATTTCTGGACTAGACTAGAGAATCATCCATAAAACTCTAGAGGATCCACTACACCTCTCATCACCATCTTTCATGACCTTGTCTGGAAATATACACAAAGCACCTACAGGTCACTTTCCACGTATCCAACAGCCAATAGATAGGATCTCGGCAGAGCTTGACATTGATTGGAGCCTCCGAGCAGCTATTATATCTGAATGATCCATTACACCAATTCAGGTTAGGAGGGCCTTCTTTTCCTTAGATTTGTAGATTCCATTATTGTGTGTCGAGGATATAAGATTACCCAACTAGTTTTCCTATATCCATATAAATTCCATTCTCACCGGCTATCTCGGCACGACCTCGGGAGGTCGGGTACGAAGAAGAGTTGCTTGTAGATTCTCATGCTCGCATGTCACTTTTCTATCGTACATTTCCTTTTGTGAAATAGTTAGTTAAAAGCATATTGTTTTAATGTTATAGCATTTATCATGCTCATTTCATATGAACTGGCTCATGCTAAAAAATTGTATATGGACTTCGTAAAAGATGAAAGGAGAAATACTTATAGAAAGTTATTTTTTTTTTAATAAAGAAATTATCTCTTGGTTGTGATTTCTATGTATCGACATTTACTTGAAATGTACTTTTGTTGGGAAAAAGAAATATGGAAGATGTATTAAAACTAGTTTTAAATTGATGGAAATCCGTTTGTGTAAACCTTTGAAATGATTCCTAAGTTTAGAGAGTGGAGAACTCTTTTTTTTATAAATGAATTGTTTTGGTAAAGATGTTGATTGCTAATTTACTTATGAGACCTTAATGAAATAATTTTATGTAATATTACTAGGTAATATCATGCATGATGGGGGAAATATAGATATATGTAATATGGAATTACACAACTTAATAGATTATATGATATATAAAGCTTCTAGGATTAAGGATCTATACTTATAGTTGCTTCATTTTACTTGATAAGAGCACAACTAAGTTGATAATCATTAGTAGATCCTTAAATAGTAAAGGGAATATGGTTAGTTTATATAAATGTGTGTGGATTTTTTTGTTAAACTAAAGCATATGTTTTATGTTTTCACTAATAGGACATTAGTCCTTAATAAGGAAAGAAAAGGATTTTTTCCTTGTAATTAAACAAAGAACTATGTACGATATCTTTCTAAGTGTTTATGGTTAAATCATGAGGATGATTAGCTATGTGGTCCTTATCTGATTTCAATAATTTGAAGCATGGATGTTTTAAAAAGTTAATAGAAATATTTAGACTTACGATAATATAAAGTATAAAGTAAAAGTTTCAAGCAGGCTTGTTACAAAGCTAAACTATAGTAAGAAGACTTGATTATCTTACCTTCCTAATATCGAATACAGACATATCAATATATGAAAATAAATAGTTAAGATTAAGATAAACATAAGCATGAATTCAAACTATGTAGGAAAGAATATTTTATCTGCATACCTTTCTTTATTGTAAAATTCACCTTGTACCCTTCTTTGGGGTAAATTGTGCTTAGTAGACCCTTAAGTGTGTTGTTATCATTAAATCTTTAAGATAATAATTGTTGGGTTAATAAACAAATATTCTTAATTATATTAGTCTAATTGAGGAAACTCGGTTGGATGTTGTAACATAGTGATTGCATCAGAGTACCTTCATAATGACAAGATTCATTATGAGGATACTATGATGCAGCCAGCTATGCTTCAACACCCCACTTAGTTTGATAAACTCAATTGATATAAGTGGAAGTTTGGTTCATGGTTATACCCTAAACAATGATAGAAACATGAACTAGTGTAGTGGTAAACTCATGTTGACTTAGGGTAACTAGACACACCCAATCGACGTAAGTTGATTGAATATGTCTATGTATCCTTAGTCACCACAAGTAGACTTCCACACTAGTGCATGTAATTTGCCCTTGTTTAGTGTGAAACTTTGACTCAGGTTGGGTTTACAGTAGTCATGAATGACCATTCTAGATAATAGTATAAGTTTGGTGAAGGACATATTCCTTTCGATGGGTATGTCATCTTGGAATGTAAACATGGTATACATGTTTAAAACCTTTGGCCAAAGTATCGCAAGTTTTTGGTTACATTGTCTTGCGTCACCTAGTATAAGATGTAAGATTTTAGATGAATATCAGTAATAGATATTAAGATAAGATTCTTAGAAAGAACACTTGGGTCCCCCTAAAAGGGTAAAGGAACCAATTATACATAGTATACACTTTAACAAGTTAACATGAGAGATCGTTTTAATACCGAGTCATGGAATGAGATATTGGTGTTTCACCAAATCATTACAATTGAATATGGTTTTCTGTTATGAGATGGATTGGCAATGGAATGTGTGTTCTGAACTATTTTAATTTAGAATAGAGAACATTATGTTAAAAAAAATCCCTTTTTTCTAAATTCTTAAAAATTGGATTTTACAGAGGCAACTGGAAAGGGGCCCAGAAAGATATTGAATTCAAAATTTAAACAAGTCATAACTTTCAACTGGTACCTCGGATTGAGGTGATATTTTTTTAAAGTGTTTATTTTTGTGAGATCTATGACTTGGTCAACTTTTTAATAATATTTTTTTGTAAAAATTTCAAAAAATAAAATTTTTGTATTTGAAAAGAGGTCAAAGAGTCCAAAAAAAATTCAAATCAGCCAAGAGATTCATTTTATTTTTGTAAATCAGCCACAAAGCTAAATTTGTAACAGGGCTAATAGTGCCAAAAATTCATTGTACATGGCCAAAAAGGAACCCAAAACAAATAAAATAATATTTTTTGGGGGGTGTGCATGCTTTAAAGGGGGAAAAGTGTTCAATTTTTTTCTTCTATTGTTTATCAGTCTTCACAATGGCCACAATTATGGCACCAAAATTCTTTTTTCCAAATTCTTAACTTTTGCATTCTTATAATTATCTAGCATGAAAACAAAAAATTCTCGCACAACTTGATTTTGAAAATATATGGTCCATTGTTTTTGGTACATTAACAAGATCTGTAACATATGTTACATAACAAGCTACATTTGATCGTGTAAATCAAAAAGCAAAGTTAATAATCTTTTTTAGTGTTTCAGATGTTGTATAACCTCATATTCATGAGGCCACAATAGAAAAATAATCTTGGGACAAGTTGAAAATAGTATATTAGTCCAAAAATGAGAACACAATACTTCATCTCTAGAGTCAACTATTGAACTTGAAATGCAACCAACTGAGAAAGTTGAAATGTTTTTGAGAAGAGTAGAAACTTTGTGTGCATCACTTCAAGCTTTGGAAGAAGAAGTAACTAACACATCACTCGTGTGTATAGTATTGAGAGATCTTCCTCCTTCTTATAGGATTTGTTATCTAAAATAAGCCTCTTGCTCATTTTTGGCTAACTTCCTTTCATTCCTTCCTTCCTTGTGCCTCAGTTGAATTTTTTCACTTTCCAGACACTCAAAAGTTTCTTGAAATGGTTTCATCAGGTAGAGGATTATCTCAGGTTTCTAAAAAGGTAAAGTTTTCCCTCTAACTCCTTATATTTTACAAGTTATGGCTCAGACGGAGTTTTGGTGGGAAAATTTCCCTAGGGAGGTCCAGTGGTGAATAAGAAGGCACCACATGGCAAAAGGAATGGCAAGAAGTGGAGGTAAGTTAGATTTTTTCACCAAGATTGGTCAGGGGTGTAAAAATAATTTTTTTTCCCAAAGGCCCACTGGTGAATAGGAAGTGGCCATGTGTCTAGGAGACCGTCAAAGGTCAAGATCGGTAGGGAGAAGTTAGAAAATTTTCTAAAATTGGCACAAAGGAAGAATTTCAGCCCAAAGGCCCTTAGCGAATGAAAAGGGGCCACATGTCCACAGATCAGCAGGTGGAATGGAGGTGCACGGGGGGAATTTCTATATTTTCATCAAAGTGTGGCCAAATTGCGCAATAAAAATCTACCCCCGATAGCCCGCGCCAATCAAAACATGCCACGTGTCCATGTGGCCAACAATAGTCAAAAGGGGCGCAGCGTCAATGGAAATGTTTGGAATTCAGGCCCACACCAATAGAAAGGTGTCATGTGTCCTATTCAGGGCAATGGTTGGTGTCTATGAAAAAATTGGAATCGCACCCCGTGAGTGACATAGAAAGGTGACACGTGGTAGTGGAGCAGCGTAGGGGGTATAACTCTTGGGGAAAAGTTTTCCCAAAATTCAAAAAGGGGAAAAATTTAAACTTTCGTCCCGCCAATCCATTTTTTGCCCTATTTTTTCCCTAAATCTTTAGAGGGGCATAAATTTTGATCCAAAGATCATAGATTTTCATGTTCTTTGTGTCATTTGAAAGATAGTGAAATTCTCTACATGATGGAGGGTCCAATTTTTTATTTTGATGGATAATTATGGGAGAAAATGGAGAAACATCCCTAGCACATGGAAAAAACATCAAAATTAACTTTCAACCACAAAATTTAATGAAGTATGGTCGGTTTTTTGGATATGAAAAATAATGTACTTCTAAGTATGTGTTTCATCCATGAATTCCATCACTCTTGTAGTTTAAATTTAAGGAATCTAGTTGGTGGTTGAGTTCATAAATCCATTTTTCTCATGTTTTTTGCTTTCTCTCCTTCTGCTTGATCATTAAAACCAGATTTGGATCATTTGTAAACGTTGGATGTTTCTTTTCTCTTGCAAGCTCTCTTTTCTTCCTCATCAGGTAGATTTCTAGAGTTTCATACCTCTCATATAGACTATAGCATGTATTTTGCCTCATGGCCATTGTAATGCATTGTATTGGACTTGGGAATGATAATGTATGTTCTGTGATTGATTTTTTCCAATCCTCTCATGTGTTTATCATTGTCTTTTGATCTCTCATTATATTCTAGCAATCTATGCATATTTTGTGTTGTATTTCTTATGATTTGTGTCAATTTTGCAAATTATATGTTCACCACTTCCCTTAGTGTATCACCACTTTCACTTAGTTTTATTTCTTCTACATCCTTTATCTTTGTCTCCTTGGAATTTAGAGTAGGATATAGTATTAAACCTATACGAATTTCATGCATATACTTAGATTAGAGGAGTGAAGGAACCAGCCTTTAATTTGGAGAGTCTCTTCCTAGGTTTTTTTGTACAAAGTCCCACACTTGAGGAAAGGATTCAATGTTGTGCAATCACACTGAATGTCCATTATCAAACTAGAAATATGAGAAAACATCCAGAGGGTGCTACTAATTTGTACTAACAATTTTGGCACACCTCGGTGGGACCTTAGAGGTCTTCATCTTCATTACAACAAAGTTGATGTGTATTTTTTGTAAGTTTCTTGATTAAAAGGAGCCCTGATCTGCACATCTAGCAACTCCAAAGAGATAAAATCAACTGGTTTCAATATTCTAAGTCTAAATATTCATGAGAAGGATCCAAACAAGGTCAAGAGCTAGAGAATAAGGATTATCTGAGTATCTGCAATTATCCTTAGGAAGAAGACAGGAGGGGAAGAAGAATTCAAATGTCTCCATCTCCACCAAATAGAACTCTATCAACTCCTCCACCTCGTAGACCTTTCATCTAATCAACAAGGCTTATCAGGCCAATCAGAATGACACAACACAACCCTTATGTCAACTTCACTGGCAGCAATCCATTTTCCCTCAATGCACAAAATCCAGTTCTATTTGCAGTATTGAATAACATCCCATACTTTACTGGAGAAAATTAGACCACTCATAGTGACCATGTCAAAGACATTGCTAATGTTTACGTGCAATCCTATGAGATTATTGAGATGTAAATTGTTGTTAAATTGTTGGCATCTTTATTCAAAGGGAAAGCCTTGCAATGGTTTAGGATCCTTGGGGTAGGCTCTATCCAAAATTGGAATCAGTTATGTATAACTCTCAATGAGTATTTTGGAGAACAGGGGAGATAATTTTTCTTTATTGGAACAACTGACAACTATCAAGAGAGCTCCCAATGAGCAGCTAACAAACTTTAACTTCAGATTTCAAAGGACCTAAGATATAATCCCAATGGTAGTAAGGCCAATGGCTGAAGGTGATTTTCTATACTATTTCAAAGATTTAAATTATGATATTTCTATGTTAATTCAATCAATGGGAGTTGTAAATATAATTGCAAGCTTATAGCATTTCCATTAGGGCTAAGAATTGTTTAATCCAAGCTGGTAAACTTTCTCCTAGTCCTCCTATGCCCTTGTATCCAAACTTAGAAAGCTCAAGCACTATTCAAGCACCTACTTTGGCTCCTATTCCCACTCCTAGAAATCAGAGATAAAATGAAACTTCTACTCCATCATCTAGTGCCTCAAATGAACTTCAAGAAGTCATGAAACAACTACAAAATTTAGGCAATGAGCTGGTTACACTCAAGAGGCAGCAAGCCCAAGGTTTTAGACCTTCTTACCAGTCTCAAGCTCAGCCTAATAGGCCACCTAATCTAGGCTAATAGGCCACCTAATCTAGCTGCAAATCAAAATCAAGTAAGGCCTCTTGCCAATAGACTATTTCAGCCCTATAATCCCAATGTTGCATCTACCTCTAAAACCTTAGTGCCAGTGTAAAATAATATATCTCAAGAGTTTTATTGGTGTTTCCCATGCAATGAACCTCACAACCAGTCTATGTGCTTCAATGGTGCCTTGAACCAAAATTTTATTGTGAGAACAACTGGCATGGAGAGTGAGGTAAGTCACGAAACAAACCAACAACAAGGAACATCTCAACAAAATACAACTCTAAATGAGACTACACTTGTGAATTGGCAAGTTGAAGAGTTTTGTGGCATGAATCAAAAAATTTCTCAGAATGTAGTAACTAACACACGATCAAAGAAGAGGAATATTAGTGAAGGGCATTCAGTGGCTTCAGGTGATCCATAACCTTCCATCACTCCATAAGGTGTTAGAAAGCAAAATGTAGTTCCAAATATGCAAGGACAGCCCAAGCCACCTTCTAAACCAGCTTAAATGCCAGCTGTTACAGCCCATGTATAAGAAAAGAGTGTACATGCTAGGGGGCAAGCAAAGATATGTTTCATCCCCATTAATCCTCATTGAACATATGAAGAAGACAAATGTAAATATATCTATGTGGGAATCACTAGCCATCCTAGGCCAAAGGGATCTACTATAAGCTGCCATGAATAATTGGTCAAATTCAAATAAGAAAGCTCATATGCAAGAGCAGGTAATCACAAATGCTCTGCTTATCATGAGGGGAAACTTGAAGGATAGCAAGGTAAAATTTTTAAGCCCCCTACATTCTATGTTTCATTGATCATTTGAGATAAAATAATACACAATTATATGACTGATTCTGGGGCATGTAGTTCTGTGATGACTAAGAAAATAGTTTGATTAGCTGGGCCTCCAATATGAAGTCATATCCAAAGGGGGTAGTGTAACTGGATGGGACAACAGTAACAATAGTTTGGGTAATTAAATATTTGATCCTCACCTTACTTGCGTGTCCCAATGTCACTGTCTTGCAAGATGGCTTAGTGATAGATTTACCACCACTTTTTTCCCCATGTTTGTCAAGGGATTTTATAGCTAGAATTAGAGGGTATTTATCCGCTGATTGGTCACACATGTTGTTTAGAACAAGATATGGGACTAAAGCCACAATCAGGTCTGAACCTATTGCAAACTTCCACATTGAGCCTCATACTCCAAGCCCAATCAATGCCAACTATTCAGCATTTGATCAAGAGGATTACCCAAGCACCGATGAAGCTGACACCAAAGTTGGAAGTCATCCCAGATTTGACTCTTGATGAATGATCAAGCAAGGTGCATGCTTTTGATCCCTACAAGGAAATAGAGGAATCTGAACTAGGGGTTTATTGCATACATGAAGAAAATCAGTCTATTCCTAGCATCACCAAGCCAGACCATAAAGATGATAATGAGGTATGGCAGTTGTTCTTTGATGGGTCAAGAAGTAGACAAGGTGTAGGAGGAGGAGCTATGCTTGTTTCACCTCAAGGAATTAAGTATTATTCATCTTTTAGATCTTAGTTTGCATGTTCTAATAACACTGTTGAATATGAAGCTTTGATACAAGGATTGCATTGGTTAAGAAAAAGAGGTATCAAAAACTTACAAGTCTTTGGTGATAGTGAGCTAATTGTTAATCAAGTTAAAGGGCAGAATGCTTCCAAGAATGACCTGCTCAAGTGTTATAAGAATAGGGTGTTGGACCTCATTGAGGACTTTGAAGGCTTTGGCATCAACTCCATCCCTAGGAAAGAAAACCAAGCTGTTGATAGGCTTACAGCAGTTGGGGCAGCCTTTGATGTTGTGGAAAGTATCAAGGAAGATAAAGTGCAGCCAAACATTCATGTGATTATAAGGCCATCAGTGCCAGAAAATAATGTAAGTTGGCAAGTGTTTGAAAGTGACCAACAAATCATCAATTTCTTGCAAGAAGAAGTTGAGTTCTCAGCCAAAAATCAAGAAAATTTAGAACAGTAGTATGGTGATCAAGTGGTACAGCTGAGAACTAACAAATTGCCAAAAGGACTTGTCACTTTGGAGTCCATTTTTAATCCTAATGATCAATTTAGGAAAGAGAAAGCAAACATCCAAGTCAAGGGAGAAGATTCAGTGCCCATCTCAGTGGGAGAAGGAAAATTACTTCAAATTGGTAAAGTGACAACCGAGCAAGAAAGGTATGAGTTCATGTAACTTTTCCAAGAGTTCCCAGATGTATTTGCTTGGAGCTATGAAGACTTGAGAGGTTTCAATCCCAAGCTAGCCCAACACACAATTGAATTAGATCCAAGTGCTAAACCCATCAGGTAAAAACAAAGGCCAATCAATCCACACATGGAGCCTCTCATGAAGAAGGAATTGAATAAGTTAATAGAGGAAAGTATCATATTTCCCATCAAGCATTCAAGATGGGTAGAAAACTTGGTTCCAGTTAGAAAGAAGAGTGGAGAAATCAGATTGTGCCTAGACTTTAGAGATTTGAATAGAGCATCTCTCAAGGATCATTACCCACTTCCTTCTATGGAGCATATTTTGCAAGTTATTGTTGGCTCTGAGAGGTTTTCATTGCTAGATGGTTATTCAAGGTATAATCAGATCATGGTAAAGGAAGATGATCAGTTTAAGACTGCCTTCACCACCAAATGGGGAACCTATGCATATAGGAAAATTTCATTTGGGTTGTCTAACACTGGAGCTACCTTCTAAAGGGAAATAGATATGGCATTCAAGGGATTGATCAACAAGATAGTGCTGATATACCTAGATGATATTACTGTATTTTCTAAAAGTGCAGCAAATCATCTCTTTCATTTGAGGCAAGTGTTCCAAAGATGTAGAAGATTTGGGGTGTCCTTGAATCCCAAAAAAAAAAAATTCCTAGCTTGTGAAGGAAAGCTCCTTGGCCACATTGTTTCCAAAGAGGGATTAACAATTTATCTAAAGAGGGTTGAAGTAATAAAAACACTACCATTACCAAGTCACAAGAAGGCCCTTCAAAGTTTCTTGGGTAGGATCAATTTTGTTTGAAGGTTTGTTCCATATTTTGCAGCCCTTATCAAGCCAATAACTATGATGTTGAAGAAAAGTATGGCTTTCAAATGGAAAAATGAAGGTAAGGCAAGTTTTGAGGCAATCAAGGAGGCTATCTCACAAGTTCCAACTCTCATTAACCCAGATTTATCCAAGGATTTTATCCTTTATGCATTTGGAGGTGATGATACTATTTATGCAATTTTAGTACAGCAAAACAAAGAAAATGCAAAGCAACCAATCACCTTCTTTAGCCAAAGCTAGGAGGACTATGAGGTGAGGTATTCTTTCATTGAGAAGCATGTTCTTGCAGTGATTAAGAGCTTGAAGAAATTTAAGAATCTATTTTCAAATAACAAGGTTTAACTTCCAGTTTCTCATGTGAGAGTTAAGGAATTCCTCCTCAACAAGGACCTAAATAAAAAACATGTAGGGTGGATTACTCATGTCATGGAGTATGACATTGACATCAAAGTCACCAAGCTGGTTCGAGGAAAGGTATTATGTGAACAATTGGTCTTGAGTAAATCAATGGATGTAAGCAATGAGAAGGATGTTGTTTTGGTGTTGCAAGACAACCAAGAACAAAGAGGTATTAAAGAAGAGAATGATGATATGCTCACTCCTTGCTAGACCCAAGACATAATGAACTTCTTAGGGATAAATATTCATCTATGCCCTTCATGATTTTTCGACTTAATTTTAAGAGCAGACACTTTGGCTTGCCAAGTTTTATTAGATCTAAGGAAAGGTTGATTTTAGTCTTGAAACTTCAAATTTATGATAAAAATGGAGTGCTATTGAGATGCAATGGATACAAACCAAACATTATTATAATGTTAGACAGAGTTCCATGGCGGATCAGCTCCTGTCAACATTTCTCATGGCAATTGAAGTTTGGACAGCCCTCATGAGTTATGAAGGAAAACTAGATATTGGAAGTTTAGGGCACAAAAGGGGTTTAGTCATTGTTATGAATGTTATGAAAAAGATGTCAAAAGTTTGCATTCTTCACATGGTTTCAAATTAATTTTATTTATATTTTTGCATCTCTTTCTTTATGATTTTGAATTGTGTTGAGTGAGGGAGCTAGTTCATGCAATGAGTTTTATGAAGTTCATTAGATTCACCCTTCTGACCCATACTTTGAAGCCTAGGACACAAGTGTCAGTTTGTATGGACAAAGACATATGTTTACTTCATGGTAAAATGGACTGAAAAAGTGGCACTATGGAAAGAAGCAAATGAATTCAGCATTGGATAGAATATCTGTGACAAGTGACAGTACCCTGGATTTTGGAGGTGACCTGACCATTGAGTAGTATAAGCATACCTCCCTCTGGCAGTCATGGGATCAAGGGTAACAAAATGGGATGACCAAGAGATGGCGATCTATGCTCATGGCAACTTCATCAATTATTCATCCCTCAAGGTAATGCCCCAGCTTAGTCTGACCAACAGGAATCTATCAGGGATCATCAAAATGGAATATTGGATTAAGGTCAGAGGACATGTGGCATACTGAAACTGAAATTATGCTTAGTATGGGTTCACACTAGGATTAACACTCGTTAAGAGATCAACCTGGGTCAAGTCTCCATTACACACTGGGTATTATGGTATGTTAAATGCATGTATTTTGTTCCAAATGTTACTATGAACCCTTTTCCAACCTTGGGGAACTCAGGGACAACAAGTGTAACAAAATGCAGTTTGGACTTCATTTGGAGGTTAGACATGCATTTTTGCACTGGAGCTACATGAAATGACATGAAGTCATGCAGCCCAATATTCAACGTGAGAAGCTACCATATAGAATTGATCAAGTGAAATATTGTAGTGAAATTGACTCTAAAATAACCCCCTAAGATGAATGAAATCATGTTTCTAGGTTGATCATTACAGGCATTCAGTTTAACTTGCACAACATTGAAATCTACTTTCTCCAAGTGTGGGACAATGAAGTAAACCTGACAAAGTTTTAATTGTTTCAAAAAACTATCATCCCTACTGGATAAAAATACCTGCCACAAGCTATTTTAGTGCATTTTTTTTCATTTTAACTCCTTATCTAATCATGCCCAGGAGATCATTTAGAGAGAGTTTAGAAGTTAATAATTTGACAAATTCATTCACTTATACGGTGAGAACACCACTTTTACAGGAGAACTTTCTGTAACATCCACCAAATATTTCATGGAACATATTCCTATACTTTTTCAATGGGAAATATGGACAGAGGCTCTCCACATACCACCTATGGATATATTTGACACATTATATGTTTCATAACCCTCGTGGAAGATACACACATGCCAGACCGACAATGAACATCCAAACATTAGTCTTTCTAATACTTGTAATGAGAGAGTAATCTTATGTTGCTCTTCATTGAAATGAATTCATTAACAAGGATGGACACCTGCATTACAAAATTACATTTATATGTTTATCCAATGCAGTTATGCATTATTTAACATGTCAATATCAATAGTGAAAGAGGCAGACAAACTAACCATTACAGAGAAGGTTTTAGGAGGAGTTTTAAAGAAAGATTACATTTTTTCATGACCCTGGTTATCATGGATCAAATTTTGAAGGGAGGGCAGAGCTGAAAAGATTAACCACCACACGAAAGATAATGCCTCCTATACTAGTTTATGAGGACATTGGAATGTAGAGAGGGAGAAGAGAGGAACATCAAAATTTACCTCATGGACCTGGGAAGATGTGTTCCTTTTTCAAATTATCTTAATATGAGTGGTAGGTTATTCACACTACTAATACAAGAAACAAACAAAAATGAGGGAAAACCAAATGAACACACTAATTAAGAATAGAAACACACCTAACTAAATATATCCAGAACACAGTTGGAAAGAGGAAATTATAAGCTTACGTGGAAGTCCAACCTTGCATGAATCCGAGGTGGGAGTCAATAACGCTATGGCACACCTAGAATATGGGGTGCCAGAGAAGTATGCTATCATAATGGAACATATGGATCAAAATGTATACGCACTAAATCTTGAAGATAGCCACCCGATCATGCCACATTCTTATGATGGGATCTGACATGGTTTGTTAACAAGAAAAAAAACACAAGTTCTAATTCCTCATAATTATATACTCTGTTATCACTGAATCAAAAAACCTTCCAGTTTGCACAAGTGTGCATCCTTTACCCTGTAAGACATCCATGGTGTGACTATGTGTAACTTTCCTGCGTGTTATCTCATACATTTTTGTGTTGACTTGCTATTTGTGATAGCACCATTTCCATGCGCCAAGGGCAAATCCTTTTTTCTTTCAACATCCTATTTCTACCTGCCACTATTCCTGCACCTTCTTGAATGTCAGGGATTAAAACTATCTTTGATTCCTATATTCTCCTAATTGTCCATAGGGACCCGGGAAGAGAGATTTACATGAAAAGAAATCCTTACACTAGGAAGGCTAGTGGATAGAACCAGAAAAAGTTGGAGATGTGAATAGCTCTCCAATGTGATGAAAATGGAAGCAAAGTACATGCTAGAAAGGGTGATTCAATAGTTTGATGCCATTTGGAGTGGCCCTAACAACTGCATTAACAAAATGTAAAAATCATACAAAAAAAATGATAATGAATCCCTACATTGGATCATGAAGAACTGTAGACACTAATATATTTGCAATCCAGGTCTAAAACATGGCTATGAAGAATGCAAACAAATCACCTTGTACATATTAGGGAAGATTTACATTCCTCCAAGTGCTTGTGCATCTATTGTTTTCATGATATGCATAATTCAATATACCATTAAAATAAGGGCTTGGATCACCATGCAAGCTTTGTCCACTACAAGGGACTACACCACATGTAGGCTTCAAAAAACCAATTGACAGGGGTTTTTCTACTCTAGAAATAACCTCTCCTTTACAATGAGCCCAACACTCTAATTCTATACGAATCCTGAGAGGAGAAAGTAGTTAATTTGGAGAAATGAAAATCCCAAAATTTGAATTACTTCAGGTAGCTTGAAATCATGTCATAAATGGAGTGAAGTGTGTTATGAATAAAACTCTAACTTGCCATATATCATTAGTTGATACTTGAATAAATGTAAGCCCCTTAAAGCTCATTTAATTAAATACTTTAAACTTCATGTCAATAGATCCTTCAGTTATGCCTTAGTTGAATTAGTTAACTAAGTGATCAGTGTTCTCATCCCAATGTTTGTAGGATCATGGTCTCATCTTTTAGAGGATTTTGTTCCCGGATGATTTCCATAAGGGGCAATAGGGGTAGTTCCCTCTAAATCCTGATATTTCTGCATAGTTATGGCTCATATTAGAGTTATTGGAAGGGAAATTTTCCATAGGGAGGTCCGAGGATGAGATAGGAAGTTGTCACAATATGGCAGCAGAATATTGTAGATCTCTCATTTGTTTTGTAATGCTTAGAAATTTTTGCCATTAGATAAAACGAGGCACAAGAACCATATTTTGGCCCTATGCCTGCCAGATTCTTTTTCAAGTGGTCACGTTTTCAAGAGGTTATCAGAGGTCAAGATTTGGTGGTCAGAAGTCAGAAGAGCTCTCCAACCTGTGAGTGCTAGGGAGTGTAGGAAGTTTGAGCCCGGACGCCCCACAGCGAATGAAGAAGCTTGAGCTAGGAGGATCCAAAGTTGAGCGGGCAACGGAGGTTCAGGGGGGAACCCCTTCTCATTATTTCCACACAGTGAGCAAAATGGCACAATAAGAACTCCACTGCATGAGGCCTATGCACCGGAAGTGATTTTTTGAATTTATGCCACGTTTGAATCTCACTGTGGCTCGACAATAGTAAAAAATATTACTTTTCATTCAAGAAAAATTTATATGCAATTTTTTTGGGGTTTTTTTTGTCTACATGAATAGACAAGATACCCCCATGTATCCTATGTTCAAGGCTATGGTTTTTAGACCATGAAAAAGTGAGTTGCATGCCCATTGAGTTCAATCTCGAAAGGTGACACGTCTCCAATGCATCTAACCCTGTACGAATGCGAACTTTTTGGAAAAGGATTCCAAAAGAATATAAGAAATAGTGAAAGGAAGAATTTTACAAGTGATATTGTCCCGCAAATTGATCTCCATTTGCACACCAATCCATGCACTATATCCTGCAGAGGGGCATAACTTTTGATCCAAAGCTCGGAAAAAAATGTTGTTGGAGAAAAGTGGAACCCTAGTGCAAAACGAAGTAAAAGATGAAGATGTATAAAATATGTATTAAAATGGAGAATTGCGAGAAGAGAAATGGACAAGCATCCCTGGCAGGTGAAAAAATGATGTACACATGCATGTAAGCTTTTAACCACCGTGTTTTTTGTTAACGTAAAATCCACTTACAAAAAATTTTGTATTTGAAAAGAGGCCAAAGTACTTCTAAGTATGGGTTTTTCTTTCGAAGCCCATCACTCTACAAGAGAGACATTTGAGGAATCTGGTTACAAATCGAGTTCATAGATCCAAATTTGTAACAGGTCTAATAGTGTCTCAAAAAATCCATCTGTTACATCAGCTGAAAAGAATCCCAAAAATAAATAAAATAATATTTTTTGGGGGGGTGTGACATGCTTTAAGGGGAGGAAACTGTTCAATTTTATTCCTTTACTATTTATGCAACTTTGTCACAATGGTTGTCATACCTCTCATGACAGACTACAACACGTATCTTTTCCTCCTGGCCATTCGTCAAATTTTTCATTCTAATAATCATCCAGCATGGGAAATAAAAATGTCATGTTATGTGACTTGATGTTTCCCAATCCTCTCATGTGTTTATCAGTTGTCTTTTGATCTATCATTACATTATAGCAATTTGCAACAGATGTTACACGACAAACTACATTATGATCTATGTCAAAATAAAAAAGTAAAAGTTAATAATCTTTTTTAGTGTTTTACCACTGAGGTACAAACTCATATTTATGAGTCTGCATCCAAAAACAAAAGAATCCTTGGGACAAGTTGAAAATAGGTATATGAGTCATTAAAAATAAGAACATAATACTTCATCTCCAAAGTCAACTGATTAAAGGAGTGAAGTAATGCAACCTTTAATCTGGAGAGTCTTTTCCCATTTTTATTTTTTTTTGCAAGAGTGGCACACTTTACGTGAAAATCACTTCAAGATGTTGGACAGAAGACAGTGGACTGCCCATTATCAAACTAGAATTCCTAAGAAAACATCCAGAGGGTGCTCTTGATTTGCACTAACAGGATTTTTGTGACCATGTTAAAGATAACTGGTCAAATAACAACTTTTGAAGAGTTAGTGAATATTCTACAACAAGAGGAAGCTATTCATTCAACTACTTAAATTTAAGAGTAGGCACTTGCTTATAATTAAAAAGGAAAAAAATAGGCTAAGTCTAGTAAAAAACCTCAGAATCAAGGTAATACTCAACAAGTCCAAAAGGACCAAAAAAATGTCTTATTTGTGGTTGAAAAGGATGTGAGTTAAATAATTGTTAGTACAACACATTCCAACAAGGATCATCAAGTGGTAAAAAGGTTAATTACCAACAAATAAAATATGGCCAAAAACAGAGTAAACAGGGACAAAATAATCAAAAGTGGAAGAAGAAACCAACTCAACAAGGAAATGTAGTTGAACAGGAAGATCAATTTCATGATGATGACTTACTATATTCTACACATTCAAATGAAGTATTTAATTCTACAAATAAAATTTGGTATGTCAACTAGGGTGTAACTCAACACATGACAGGAAAGAAATATTGGTTCTTCACAATGAGTAAAACACCCACCAAAAAAAATGTCTCTTTGGGTGATGATACATCTTACAATGTTGAAAGCATTAGCTCCATTTCACTACCTCTTAGGCAACATAATTGTAAAATTATATATGTTCTTTATGTCCCTGGTTTAACAAAAAAATTATTATCTGTGAGTCAATTATTAGATCACAATCTTAAAATTGACTTTAATTGTAAAGGCGTTAAAAATATGTGCCTATTTCGAGATAGGTCACGAAGCTCAAAAATTGTTTCAAAAGCTTTGAATGTGGGAAGAATGTTTCAGTTGGATTTTATTCAATGAAATGATCAAGCACTTGTAGCCAAGGATACATAATCGGCTCAACTATGGCATCAAAGACTTAGACATGTGAGTTTTGGCTATCTTGACACATATCTTTGATACAATTTGGTAAGGGGTTTTCCACTTATAAAAAAGGGTACAAATAAATGTCAACTTTGTTTGGAAGGAAAACAACATAGAGCACCATTCAAATATAGTACATTTTGGGCTAAATAAAAACTTGAATTGATGCATACCGATCTGTGCAGACTAATGAGACCTAGCCACTCTGGGTTTGAATATTTCATGCTCTTTGTTGATGATTTTTCAAGAAAACTGTGGATATATTATCTTACTACAAAATACCAATATTTTGAAACTTTCAAGTTCAAAGCCCTTGTTGAAACCTTGTAGGAAAATAAAAACAATCCACTCAAATTGAGGGGGAGAATACACTAGCAATGATATAAATGGTTTTTTGGAAACACGTGGCATTCATCGTCAAATGGCTCCTCCTCACACATAGCAACAAAATGGTGTTGTTGAAAGGTGAAATCATACTATCATGGATATGGTGTGATGTATGATTGATGATGTAGGTTTATCAAAAACATTTTGGGCCAAAGCAGCTAAAACAGAAGTCTATTTACTAAACAGAGTTCCCACTGCAACTCTTGATGGAGTAACACCTTAGGAAGCATGGTCAGGGTATAAGCCATATATTTCACACCTTATAATTTTTGGATGTAAATAAAGTATGCACATTCCTAAGAAACAAAGAACTAAGCTTGATATGAAATCAGAAAAACTTATCTTCTTTGGATACAGTGATGAAGCACTTGGCTATAGACTTATGGATCCAAGAACAAGAAGGGTATACACTAGTCGGGATGTTGAGTTTTTTTAGAAGAAATAAGAAAATTCTCCTTCCATACACTCACATGATGAAAAATCCATCCCTGTAGTGAAAAAAGAGGATGGTAATCACTATGATGATGGCAATGACGATGGGGAAGACAATGAAATTCAACCTCCCACAGGAACCACAAAAAGTATGCCTAAACGGTATACAAGTATGATTAGAGATGTAAAATTAGATAGTTTCCCCGACACATCTACCACTGGAATTTGGACTCATAGTATGGCTCAAAAAGAGGTCAATTTGGCATTAATGGGTAAATTTGTTGAAACTACTTATCCATCCACAATTTCAGAATCCCTACCGTTTAAACCTTGGAAAGATGTTATGGATGCAGAATATAAGTCACTTATGAAAAACAATACATGGTAACTTACAGATCTTCCACCAGGGAAAAATTAGATTAGATGCAGATGGATCTTCAAAACAAAGTACAAAGAAGATGATAAAATTGATAAACATAAGGCTAGACTAGTTGCTAAGGGATATGCTCAAAAAGAAGGCATTGATTATGAGGAGACTTTTGCTCCCATGGCTAAGATAAAAAATTTCAGGTTAATATTTTCTATAGCTACACAATTTGGTTGGAAAATACACCAAATGGATGTGAAAATTTCCTTTCTTAATGGTGATTTATAGGAAGAATTTTACATGACTCAACCGGAATATTTTGTCATACCAGGTAAAGAGGAAAAGGTATGTAAACTCATAAAATCCCTATATGGTCTAAATCAATCTCCCAAGGCATGGTACATAAAAATCGATGAGCATCTCATTCAACATGGATTCAATAGGAGTCCATACGATCCTAATCTCTATCTCAAAAATCAAGGGGGGAGATAGTGATAGTTGTAGTATATGTCGATGATCTAGTCATCACTGGAGGATCAGTGAGGATGATTGAGTTAACAAAGAAAGATCTAACATGATAATTTGACATGACCGATCTTGGGCTTCTACATTATTGTCTTAGACTTGAATTTTGGCAAAGAGAAAATCATATCTTTGTGTCACAATTGAAATATGCCAACACAACACTTGATAAATTCAATATGATGGATTGTAAGCCATTTTCCACACCTGTGGAGACAAGACTTCAAATGTCTCAAACATATCCATCACCACAATTAAATGCAACTCTCTATCGATAGTTGATCGGGAGTCTCATCTACTTGACTTACAACAGGTCGGATATCAGCTATGCAGTCAACTATCTTTCATGGTTCATGCAAGAACCAAGGGTTTCTCACTGGAAAGATGCAAAGTGGATACTAAGGTACATCAAAGGAACTATGGAATATGGCCTAGAATAAAAGAAGAATAATGACTTCTTTGTGACATGATATTCAAATTTGGATCATGCAAAAAACATAGATGATAGGAAATCCACTGCAGGATTTGCATTCTTTTTGGGATCTTTACTGATATCATGGGGGAGTAAGAAGAAGACTTTTGTTTCAAGATCCTCCATAGAATCATAATATCATGCAGCAGGTGGAGCTATCTGTGAAGCGATATGGCTCTGACGTATACTTGAAGGATTGGGAATAGCACAGAAAGATCCAACTATCCTACATGTTGATAACGAAGGAGTAGTAAAAAAAATTCGGAATCTAATTTTTCATGAGCACACCAAACACATTGAGGTGTAGGTACCTTTGATTTATGAACATGTTTAGAACAACAACATCCATCTCCAATATTTACCAATAGATATGCAGGCGTGTAGATGTCTTCACAAAGTCACTTGCTCGAGGTAAATTTCAGGGTTTTAGAGAATTTCTCTCTTGTTCACTTGAAACCATGTTGAATTAAGGGGGGGGGGGATGTTAGGAATAAAACTTAGATTAATTCATCATTAGTTGATATTTAAATAAATGTAATAAGTATTTAATTTAAATACTTTAAACTTATGTCAATAGGTATTAGTTATCCTTAGTTGTTATTTAACTAAGTGATAGTGTTTTCATCCCTATGTTTGTGGGATCATGTTCTATCTTGCAAATTTTTGTTCCTAGATGATTTCCATGAGGGGCAATAGGGGGTAGTTAGGGGAAATATGTTATTTCTACATATTTTCTCATATTAGGTGATTTTTTTCCATATATTGTGGATGAGATTAAAGTTATTCAATATCTATAAATATTGCAACTCTCTCATGTGTTTGTAATGCTTGATTTTTATATTAATAAAATACACAAGTACTGCCTTGTTTCTATGTCGAATATTCTTTTCAAGTATTCATTATCAAGAGAGACTGTAGTAGAGTACCTTCATAATGACATGAGTCATTATGAGGATACTATGACATAGCCAGTTATGCTTCAACACCCCACTTAGTTTAATTAACTTGATTGATATAAGTGGAAGTTCAGTTCATGGTTCTACCCTAAACAGTGATAGAAACATGAACTAGTGTATTGCTCAACTAATTTTGACTTAGGGTAACTAGACACACCCAATCGACATAAGTCAACTGATTATGTCTATGTATCCTTAGTCACCATGAGTAGTCTTCCACACTAGTGCATGTAAGCTGCCCTTTTTTAGTGTAAAACTTTGATTCGGGTTGGTTTGATAGCAGTCAAGAATGACCATTATAGATAATAGTACACATGTGGTGAAGGACATATTCCTTTCAATGATTATGTCATCTTGGAATGTAAACATGGTAGGCATGTTTTAAAACTTTTGCCAAAGTATCACAAGCTACTGTTTGCATTGTCTTATGTCACCTAGCCTAAGATGTAGGATTTTAGATGAAAATCGGTAGCAAATATTTAGACGGGCTTCTTAGATAGAATACTTGGCTGCCCCTAAAAGGGTAAAGGATCCAAGTATACATAGTATACACTTTAACAAGTTAACATGAGAGATCAGTTTAATACCGAGTCATGGAATGAGAGATCTGTGTTTCACCAAGTCATTACAACTACATATGGTTTTCTGTTATGAGATGGATTGGAAATGGAATATGTGTTTTTAATTGTATTAATTTAGAATGTAGAACATTATGTTAAAAAAATTAAATAAAAAATTTCCCTTGTTTCTAAAGTCTTAAAAAGTGGATGTTACATCTTGGTATCAGAGTTGAAGGCTACAGCTCTTGGACCTATTGAGTCCATATTTAATTAAAAAAACTTAATTTTCTTGTTAGAAAAGAATGGTTAGAACAAGGGGAGGTGTTTCAAATAATCCACCTCTAGGTGGAGAGGCAACTACCACACAAAAACTTGACGATATTTTTGTTTCCCTCTTGGACACAAGAGATCATCTCGTTGTACTTGAACAAAAAGTAATGGGTAATGAAGAGGAGGAAGATGATGCTAATAATAAAAATCAACCACCTCCAAGGGACAACACCAATGCTAGAAATTTGGGCATTGATAATAATAATGCAGTAAATAGTAATGTTGCGAATGTCAATAATAATGTTGCGAACACAAATGCAAATGTACCCAATCATCCTAAAAATAAAAAGGTAAGATTAGCAACTGAAGTTACTAATGACATAAAGAGGATAAGTCCACAAAATTTTGGTGGCACTACACTAGGGGATGGGGCTAAGAATTGGCTCAGTGAATTGGAGAAGTACTTTACAATAAGGAACTTCTTGGAAGAAACAAAATCAGTATGGAGAGCTAATCATTTTTCCCATGAGGCATCCTCCTGGTGGGACATCCGTAAAGCTATATTAAAAATTAATAAATCAAGCATTAATTAGGATCAGTTTAATAGCTACTTTAGGCATAATTGGCTGCCATAGCTCTATTATGATCAGAAAATGACAGAATTTCATAATTTAATTCGATAAAAATTAACTGTAACTTAGTACTGAGAGAGGTTTACTAAACTTATTAAGTACATTCCTCAGTATCAAACTGACGATAAGTTCATGATACGCAAGTTTATCACAGGATTTAATCCTATCATAGGGGGTGAAGTAGATGTTCACAGCCCAACCACCATGGAAGGGGTTGTAGAAAAAGCCATACTGAAAGAATAGAAATTAAAGGCAATTTCTACTCATAAAGAAGAAAATTGTAAGAAAATTTCTAATTCTTCTTTGTCACTTGCACCCAAAAAGGTGGCATGGAAAAATTTTGGAGCCAAAAATAAGTTTTTGGCTGATAATAATAAGAAAATAGTAGCAAATAAACCTACTGCGAACATTCAAAATAATTTTGTGAAGAATAACAACAATGGGAAGAAGTCCTATGGAGAACAAAACAATAATTTCAGAGCTAGAAATAGATTTGAACCAAAAAGAAAACATATAGGAGGTTGTTTCAACTGTGGTAAGGATCACTATGAAAATCAGTTCCCTCAAAAGAAAGGTGACTGCAATCAGTAGCATAAGATACATGTTGCAGTAGCTAATAAACAAGTTGAAAAGTAAGTTACGCCCATACAAATGTAAAGCAAATTATTTGGTACACCTATTACTATACTTTTTAATACTAGAGCTACATAATATTTTATTTTTAGTAAATTAGTTGTTAAATCAAAAAGAAAAGTAGGAATAATGGAAAAATCCTGGACTGTACATTATGGTAATAATGTTGTCCATACTATTAGTAAAGGTCTTTTTGGAGTAGTCTTAGACTTACCAAGTTTTTCCACTAAAGTAGATATTTATGTTACTCCTTTGGAGTCATATGAGGTCATAATCAGTGTTAATTGGCTTGTTGATCATAATGAAAAATTTGATTGTTTTGAAAAATACATTAGTTGCCTTGATTGTCTGCAGAAAATAGTAGACATTCAAGGGGTAAAATGAGAAATTTTAGTTAGAAAATTGTCGACTATGCAACTTAAAAATGTCAAAAATAAAGGTTGCACTCTGTATACAATAAAAATTTCTAAAACTTTAAAAAAAGATAGTGATTTCTTGGGAAAAAAAAATTTAAGAAATTTCAGTGATGTGTTTCCGAAAGAACTACTCGGTCTTCCACCCAAACAAGAATTTTACTTCATAATAGAAATCAAACTGGGAACTAAGCCTATTTACAAGGAACCGTATCAAATGAATACCATTGAACTGGTAGAACTTATGGCACATTTACAAGAGTTGTTTTCCAAAGGTTTGATAAGACCGAGTATCTCACCTTAGGGAGCACCGGTAATTTCTTTGAAAAAAAAAGATGGTACACTTAGACTTTGTATTGATTACAAGATGTTAAACATAGCAACAATCAAAAACAGATATCCACTTCCTATAATTGATTTTTTTTTTACCAGATGCATGGTGCATCAATATACTCTAAGATATATCTTCATTCTGGGTATCACCAATTAAGAATCAAAGACGAAGATATTCATAAAACAGCCTTTAGAATGAGGTGTGGACATTATGCATTCACGGTTTTACCTTTTGGTTTGAAAAATGCACCTGCAACTTTTATGAATTTAATGAGTAATTTATTTCAAGAATACCTAGATAAGTTTGTACTTGTAATCTTGGACGATATTCTTATCTATTATAAAAGTATTGATGAGCATCATGAGCATTTGAAAATAGTACTTGAAATTTTGAGAAAGAGAATATTGTATGGTAAGTTGTCCAAATGTTCTTTTTATGAAATAGAAGTGCACTATTTAGGACATGTCATAAGCAAAGATGGAATAGTAATTGATCCATCAAATATTTTTTCCATAACTGAATGGCTTGCATCTAAAAATGTACATGAAGTTAGAAGCATCATGGGGCTTATTGGTTACTACCGAAAGTTTGTTAAGGAATTTTCAAAAGTCATTGCCCCGATTACATCATTACAAAAGAAAGACAAAGTATTTGTGGAGTGATAAATGTTAAGCAGCATTTAAAAATCTTAAATATCAGATAACTTTTACACCTATTTTTATGTACCATATCCAAATGAAAAATTTATGGTAGTTAAAGATGCTTCCGGTGAAGGACTATGAGGTATTCTATTTTAAAATGATCATGTTATAGCATATAAGAGCAGAAAAATCAAGTTACATGAGTTGAATTATGCTCCCCATGACCTAGATATTGCTGACATAGTTCATGCACTTCAAGTATGGAGACATTATCTCTTAGGAATACCTTTTGAATTAAATACTGACCACCTTGGGCTGAAGTATATTTTCACTCAGCCAAATTTTAATGCAAGACATCAAATATGCTTAGATTTTTTGTCACAATACGATTTTGGCATAAGTTACATTCAAAGTAAATAAAATAGAGTGATACATGCACTAAGTCATAGGAAACATATTTTTACACTTATAACTTTAAGAACTTAGTTTAAGGATGAGGTAAAAAGTATCATGGAATCTAATTTTTACTTACAGCAGGTAAAAATAGCACTTATTGTAGATCCTAATGATGCAAGATACAAAGGTTTTAACTTCGATAATGAAGGAATTCTAAGATATGAAAAGGAAGTGTATGTACCTTCGAGAAATGAGTTAAGGAAAAAATTAATGATGGAATTTCATAATTAACCTTACTGAGGACATCCCGGTGTTACAAAAATTCTTGTTGATCTAAAATAGCAATATTTTTGGAAAGGGATAAAGAGAGACATAATGGATTTTGTTTCACACTACTTGAAATGTCAATGTGTTAAATTTGAGCATATGCAACCAGATGGTTTATTATATCCTCATAGCATATCGCAATATAAGTGGCAAGTAATTAGCATGGATTTTGTTCAGGGGTTTCCTATGTCTAGAAATAAACATGATGTTATTTTAGTTGCGGTTGATAAATTGAAAAAAGTAGCACATTTCATTGTTGGTAATCTTAAAGATGATTCACCTATTTTAGCGAAAAGATTTGTGCATGAAATTTTCAGATCACATGGAGTAATTGAATTAATTATATCTGACGGAGACCCTAGAATGACATCTCATTTTTAGAAAATGCTAAATGCAGCCTTAAGAACAAAACTAAATTTTAGTTCTACATACCATCTGGAAATAGATGGTAAAACTGAGAGAGTAAATCAGGTTTTGAAATATATGTTACGAAGGTATTGTATGGATCAGCATTACAAATGGAAAGAACATCTTCCTTTAGTTGAATTTTCTTACAATAATGCATATCATTCCTCTTTAAAAATGGCACCTTTCGAAGCATTGTATGGAAGGAAATGTAGAAATATAGTTAGTTGGGATAGCATTAAAGATAGAGAGGTAATTGGACCCAAAATTCTTTCTAAGATGGAACAGCAAGTGAAAATGATTCGTGAACGATTAAAAGAAGTTGCAAATAGGGAAAAAAATATGCAGATTTGAAAAGGATCAATAAGAAATTTGAACTTGGTGAAAAAGTCTTTTTACATGTCAAGCCTAAAAAGAGCACTATAACCTTTAGCAAGCAGCCAAATTATCACCTCGTTTTGTGATACCTTTCGATATTGTTGAATTGATTATCCTTGTAGCTTATCGTTTAGCATTACCTCCCACTTTTTCATAAATGTATGATGTTTTCCATATTTTTTTGCTTAAGAAATATGTTTCAGATTTATCACGTGTATTAAATTGGGATTCCTTGCAAGTCCAAGACCCAGGAATAATCATGGTTAAATCTATAAGAGTGTTGGAAACTCACTAGTTGCACTTGTGGAATCATGAAATTAGTCAATGTAAGGTCTAGTAGGACCAGATCAATGAAGAAAGTGCAACATAGGAAAACCTAGAGGACATGAAAATTACTTTTCCTCATTTATGTGAACAGAATTAGTTCTGATTTTTGGAGATAATTAAAAAATTTGTATGTAAGTTATATTTAATTTCTACCAGTTTTGGGCAGGTACTATATTTTATTAGTGTTGGGACAGTTATTTAATTTTGTAATAAATTATGAAAAAACTTGAATTCTGCAAATCTGGTTTTTGTTTGAAATTTTTTTGGGGGGGTAAAAAAATTATAATTATGATTATTTTGCTTATTAATAATATGGAATAAGTTAATCATTGGGAAGATGATTATTTTTAGGGGGGATGTATGTAATGCCTCTATCATGGTTGATATCCTTGATTACTTTTGTAATCGAAGTTGTAAACATTGATATGTGATCCTTGTTTGAAGACAGTGTACTCTTATGAACTAAGCAATCATGTTTGTTGTAGATGATATGTTTACTTCTAAAAATGAATTCAATCATGCCATATCAATTATGAATTTAAAAATAATTATTTCATTCTTTCTTATGATGAATGTTTACTGCATGTGAATAGAAGAAATAAATTCAGTCTAAACTCGTTCATAGCCTATTTTGCATTTGAACTTGTGCTTTAGTCTATTTGATTTTTGATGTAGGATAGCCATACCTTGGATCAATTTCAGTGATCCAAGGCATGCTTTTGATTTTATGACATTTAGGTCATTTGACCAAGCCGGGAAAAAAAAAATCTAAAACTAGGCTATCATGGGATCACAGGTGGCATCTTTTGCATATGTCCTTTATAGTGATCCAAGAACGTCATTTTTATTCATCATAAATTAATGTTTTTTTTTAATATTGGTAAATAGTTTTTTGAAAGGGACTATACCCTTGTGTACAAAAGGAGGCCTAAAAGCCTGAATAAGAGAGAGGAGCAGAGAAGCTGTATCAAAGCACAAAATTTACAGCAAAGAACACCAAAGCCTAGAAACAGCATCACAAACGAGACTTAACAGCAAAACAACGGCAACAAAACAGCAAGCCTACAGCCAAGAAGCAGTAGTAAAACTGGACTACTTCTTGGCCGCTTGATCAATACTCATCTTTACTTTTTTCCAAGCATGGTACATACCCAGCGTGGTCATATGAGCAGCATCCGTCTTATCGAGCTCCTCTCTGGTTCTTTTACTCTCTTTCTCATTTCCCCAAAGAGTCATCGGGACACCGCTGAGATGCGTAACACTTCTTGCATGACCTTCGATGAATTCCTCTATGGCCCTGAATGCTGCAATATTATACTCATGCCTAGTCTTCGTTTTCCCAAGGCGGGAGTCTAGGGAGGTCAGTTTTTTGTATATTTCATCAAGCTGGCTATTGCCAATGCTCCCTTCTCCCTCAATGCTTTTTTTGCCTTTTTGCTTAGCAAGATTTTTTACCTCATCCTTCAGCAATTTAAGCTCAGCCTCTAAGGCTTCCAATCTTCTAGAAGGGTTATCCGTTGGTGCCGCCTGGGGACTGGCACTACTAATGTTCAGCAGATCACGAGCAATGTCACCCAAAGGTTCATCCCCCTCAGCAGTAGACTCAAGGTTGAGTCTCCTAGAATCCCTGGTGACACGTTTAGAAGTAGAGACAGTGTGGGTGGCAGGGGGCAGCAGCAGGAGGAAAAGAAGGAGAAGCATGAGCAGCCTGCATGGGGGCATCAGCACCGGAGGCGGGGGGCAGCAGCAGGGACAGCAGGGGAGACAAGACTGGCAGCAACGGAGCCCAAAGCCAGGCCGGGAGAGGAAGGGAGACCGGGGAATTTAATAAGGCAGTGCTTGTGAATAAGCAGAATAAGCCCTTGGTGAAGGGGAACCGCCTGGGTATGCTTCTGGAACTCCAAAATGGAGCGCTCAAGAGAGTTTAACAGATAGTGGGGAAAGCAAACCAACCTACTCCTACGAAAGTGATTCAAAAAGACAAGGTGCTTGGCCAGGGACAGTAACAAACCTGCCTTCCAAGGATATGTAGCGAATCATCATGCGGGTGACTTCATCATACGGAGAAGGAATTGAATTAACAAGCAGACCCGCGGTGTTGAATATAAGCTTCTCCTCCTCCTCCACAAATCTTCTCTCTTCAATAACCCTCTTGTTGAAGAAGCGGTATCCTTCCAAGCTGAGGCCAGTCGCTTCGGCTATGAGTTCGTCATTAATAAGAATCTTCTGCCCTCCATAGTCGACCATCCTCTCATTCCAATCCTTGGCAAAGTGAACAGAGATGCTTTGATCATGCCCTTGCACTCTCTCCACAAAGTTGGTGAATCCGCCAATACTAAGAATGTTCCAGAGCTCAGTGTTATCTTTCCAGTCAGGGTCAGCACACGGCTCAATCTGGCAGGGAGGCCCTCCCATCTTCACAAGGATGTGCTGGTTACAACAATTTTCAAAATACAATTTTCAAAATTAATGTTGATGATTAGTTTGGGGACCTAATTTAATCTAAGTTCCTATGATTATTATCTTATCCTAAGTTTAAACTAAGGTGGTTTTATTATTGTGGTTTATTATATGGAAGGAGGTAATCCTAAGTCATGATACTAGTTATTCTAAGACTAAAATCATAAATTATACCTAAGGACTTAAGTTTGGTTTATAAGATAATATTATTTGAACCTAACCTAAGGGCATTGGGTGAGTCTAAAGGGGATGGTGTAGATGGAAATTGGATGAGTTTCGGTGGCACCAATTCCTAAGGCATTTAAAATATTTGAATGAGGCATTTAATACTTTGTTACCGCCAATTTTGACAAATGCGTGGAAATATAGGGGAAGCTAAGTTGTCAACTCTGCTAATTTCATTTGCATGGAGTTTTAACTTTTAGTCTTAACCAACAAGGATTTGGTGATGGTGGGAAAGTAGGAGAGGACTATGTCAGTCCTGTTGGCATTTAATGTTCTCGACTAGTGTGAAAAACCACCTGGGAAATAGGGGAAGGTTGGAGGAATAGATGGTTTTTGGTTTTTATTGTTTCACTTAGTTTTTTGGAGATTTGTAGCTTTATATGTGGTTTTTCATCCTTTCGAACCTCCAGTCTGAATCTATGCATAATTAATTTCACCTTGTATGGTGGTAATGGTAATGAAATATAAGCAAGGAAGCTATAAGAAGAAGACAAGGAAAGTTTCAAAGGCTGGGTTTTGGCTTTCGTGGAAATCTTACTGTAGAAGTTTTGCATGAAGGATTGAAAAAAGGAAAATAAGAAAGGATCACTACCAGACACAATAGGCCCTATCTCATTAAATCTTCTACTTTTACTTAAGTTTTTTCATTAAAATCACTCTACTCTTTCATGAAATCATTCCTGGTATTGTTGTTTTTGTTCTGTTTTTCTTCTTCCTTCTTCAATGGCATTTCTCGATTTGGGAGGTAGTATCTTTCATTGAAGGTTGAACTACGAAAGTATGCTTGTTGGGCGTTCTAGTTTCAGTTCTTTTTTGTTGATGAGTTTAGTGATCACCCATTTTGGGCTTTGTAGTCTATTTTAAGTAAGATCTTATTGATCTTTATTAGACATACACGAAGATTGTTTTAGCACTGGAAGTGTGTTTTATGAGGGATGTTATTTTTGTTTTCTATCTACCTTTCTTTGTTTAGTTTTAGTTGTAACCCTTCTTGGGTGGACCTATTTTGTTGCAGAGACTAGTATAATCTCTCCTTTTGTTTGTTGAGTTAACTTGGAACGAATAACCTGTTGGGTTGGCCTGTGAAATGGGCAACGTTTATTTTGGATCATTCAAAGCTAAGGCATAACCTTAAAATGGTTTAGTATGAGAATGTGGTCTAGATAAAAAAAGTTTTCTTCTTGTGAGGATATACTGTTCATTATTTAGATACTCTCTTCTAGTCAGTTCTAGATTTTGAGCTTGTGGATCTTTTGGGAAGTCCTGGGTTGTTATACTTTTAACCTAGGTTTGTTTTTCATTATTATGCTCATGTGTGGAACTTTAGGTTGTATAAGTGCATTTGGATATTGAGTTAAGTTACAGATCATGTTATTCTTAACAAGATTTGTATTGGAACGTGTTGGTCGTCAAATAGGACTTCACGAAGAGCAATAGTCAGGGGACAAGAAGTCCCTCCTCTTTAATGGGAGAGGTTCCCTTATTCAGAAACGAACCTATTTACACATATACAAAACATGATTTTCTTGTGGAACTTGGATATTTACGAAAGTGTTTTCTATAAGGATCATCAATTACAAAAGGACTGAGGAATGAGAAAACGAGAACGAGCAGAAAGGCACCGTTTAGAATTATAGATGACAGAGTAATTCTTTATGCATGCGAAGGTACAGTGAATTGAAACAAGATCATTTATATCATACTAAAGTCAAGATGGTGAACTTCACTGTCCCCGATATCGGGAATGGCAGACTCTAGTGGTGAGATTTGTTCTTGCCACTAAAATTTGATCTTCATGTTGGTAGTAATTCGGAGGGCGAAGCTGCAAGCTATACTTGGGAAGGAATTGCAGAGGAAAATGGATACGCGCGCAGGAATTTAGATTGCAAAGGTTCGAGCAAAAGATAGTAGGAAAGCAGTGTGCAAAATGCATAGGGGGTTCGCTCGTTATATAACTGTTTAGGAGAGAGAAAGGAAATGAATGTGTATTTAATACATACCTACCAAATTGAATAAGCAAGATATTCGGGTAGAGCGGGAAAAATTAGCACGAATGGCACTTGGTTCATTTGGGACATGTGGGACGCGAAAGTGTGAAGTACGCAGCTCGGCCGATTTGGGCGAAGCGGGGAAAAGACGCACAAATACTCTTGGAACACACGGGACAAAAGTACATGAAGTACGCAGCTCAGCCGAATCGGACAAAAATTGAACAATTGGTCCGGGTGAACTTGGGACATTTGGGACATGTGGGATCCGAAAGCGCAAAGTACACGGCTTGGCCGATTCGAGTGAAGCGGGGAAAAGACGCACAAATGCTCTTGGAACACGCGGGACAAAAGTACATGAAGTATGTGGCTCAGCCGAATCAAACGAAAATGGAACAATTGGTCCAGGTGAACTTGGGACATTTGGGACAAAAAGTTCCAATGGGCTCGAAAAGAACAGACTTCGAGTGAACCGGCCGATCGGGGAACAGAGGGCCCAATTGAACTTGGGACACGTGGGACAAAAATGTCCGATAGGCCCGAAAAACACACAAAATGACCCAAAAATGCATATTTCTCAATTTCTTTGGCTTTTCACATTATCAGCACAGCAGAAAAGACACTTAAACTCAAAATTTTAAATTTTCATTTTCTTAAGAGCACGGAAATTTTGAGTGGACAACAGCTGGCTCCTTCTGGGGACGACTTGGCATAAATTCAAGGAATGAGACAAGGTAAGAACTTAGAAAAACTCAGGGAAGTAGACCAGTACCTTATCCATTGGGCAACGGAGTCATCGAATCAAACCAATACAGAGGACAACACACCAAAACAAAGGGAAAGAAAAACATAACGTTGTACAGAATATACAAAGGACTCCCTAATCACCTATGACTTGAACAATTTCAGGTACTACCCACTATAAGGAAGTGGGAGAGAAGAACCATCCATATAATCAAGGTAAAAATAATTCTTACCAACAAAGTGCCTGATCTTGAAAGGTCCGAGCCAAAGGGAATTAAACTTACCATGGCTGCCACGAGGTTCATGCCTTTTATCCCACAACAAAATAGTTTCTCCAACTTGGAAATCTCTGAACCTGGCTTTCTTATCAAATAGGACCTTAACTTTTTGTTGATGAGAAGATATCTTATGAGCAACTTCCAATCTATCCTCATTCAATTTGTGAAGGTACATTATTCTCTTATCCAAAGCATCATTGAAACTGGAATCTTCAATGGCCTTCATTAGATGCAAGGCTGGCAGCTCCACTGTTACTGGTAATTGAGCTTCTACTCCATATACCACTTGAAAAGGAGACATTCCAATGGCTCTCTTAGGTGTGATCCTGTCTACCCAAAGAGCATCATAGAGTTTCTTGTGCCAGTTTCGTTGAGACTCATTGACTAATTTCCTTATTATGGTCACCAGATTTTTATTAGTGGATTTTGCTTGTCCATTTCCCTGAGGATAGTAATCTGAAGAGTGAGCCAGAGAGATTCCATATCCATAACAAAAATTCATCATCTCAGTTGAAGAAAAATTTGAATCATTATCTATCACAATCTTGTTTGGCACACCATACCTTACCAAGATGTTTTCTTTGATGAAACTACACACCACTTCAGAAGTAGTACTCTTTACTGGAATGACTTCTACCCATTTGGTGAAATAATCTGTAGCGGTTAATACATGAGTATGACCAGCACTAGAAGAGGGATTAAGTGTTCCAAAGAAGTCCAAACCCCACTGTTGAAAAGGTTCTTCAATCACAACTGGCTTAAGAGGCAAAGAGGCTAATTTGGGTCTTCCCACGAAGGTCTGACAAGCCTCACATTTATCAACCCACTTTGATGCATCTCTGAACAAGGTAGGCCAGTAATATCCTCCATGAAGTATCTTATGAGTAGTGACGGTTGATGAGTAGTGCCCTCCGCATGCTTGATCATGAAAAGCTGAGAGTAGCTTTTTCTATTGTTCCTTGTCCACACATTTCAAAAACCTTCTATCTAACCCACGTTTAAACAAGGTGTTTTCCCACAACACATATTGCACTGACCTTATTTTAACAGTCATATTTTCTTTGGCAGTCAAATGAGAGGGGCATTCTCCATAGGTGAGAAAATGGGCAATATCAGCATACCATTCGTCAACTGAGCTAAGAAATAGAACGGTAGGAAGACCAACTTTATCTTCCAGTAACTCATGTCTAGCTCCTTCAGCGATGAGTTCACAAAGGCCTTTTCCATGGACGAGCTTCGTCGGTTTGATGTCAATATCATATTCTTGAACCTTAGCCACCCAGTTCCCTCTCTTGGATCCAAATTCCTGCTGTGTAATAATTGACTTAACAGTTGTATCTGGTACCAACACCATGGAGTGAGAGTTAAGAATGTAAAAACGAAACTGCTTAACAACTTTAACCACTGCAAAAGCATGTTTTTCCATCATGGTATATTTTAACTCATGATCTTTCAGAATATAGCTCATAAATGCAATTGGGAGTTCGTGTTCATTCGAATCTTCCTGAGTCAAAACCGCAGCCAAGGTATTATCTGTGGCGTAGCAATAGATAATAAAATCTTTACTAAAATCTGGACATGCTAAAACAGGATTTTTAGCAATGGCTCTTTTAATATCTTCAAAGGATTCTTTCCCTTCAGAAGACCAACCAAACATTTGTTTGCCTTTCATCATTTGGGAGATATTCAGAGTTAGTTCTGCAAAATCAGGGATGAATCTTCTCAAAAAATTGATCTTACTAAAGAAAGAGTGCACATCCTTTTTGCTGGTTGGGAGAGGAATTTGCTGAATAGCTTGAACTCGCTCAGGATCAATTTTAATACCATCTTTGGAGACGATGTGCCCTAATAATTTCCCCTCTGTGACACAAAAGACAATTTTTTTAGGATTCAAAGAGATCCTATGTTCTCTACATCTTAGTAGAACTGTCTCCAGGTGCTGAAAATGATCCGCCCTTGTTTTAGAATACACAGTCAAGTCATCAAGGTATACAACAATACACTTCCCTTTCAAACTTCCAAAGGCCAGATTCATAGCTCTCTGAAAAGTGGCACCAGCATTAATGAGCCCAAAAGGCATTCTTTTGTAAGTAAAGGTACCCCAAGGGGTAGTGAAAGTTGTTTTGTGTTGATCTGCAGTATTAACTTCTACCTGATTATATCCTGAGAATCCATCAAGCATAGACAACATTTCAGATCCTGTTACTGCTTGTAAGACCTGATCCATCATAGGTAAAGGATAATTATCTTTCAAGGAAGCCTGATTCAGATTCTTGAAGTCAACACATATACGAATCTCGCCATTTTTCTTTCTAATAGGTACAATATTGGCAATCCATGTTGAATGATGGATAGGAAAAATGATTTTGGCTTCCAACAACTTCTGTATTTCTTGAAAAATGGTGTCAGCTATTTTGGGATTGTATTACCTCTGCTTTTGTTTAAAAGGCTTAATTCCAGGTTTGAGAGGAATAAAATGTTGCATCTCTTTTGGTTGGAAAGATTTTAAATCTTCATAAGAGTAGGCAAGAACATCCTTATACCTCTTTAACAGATCAATTACTTTCTTCCTCTCATCTACTATGCAACATTTTTCAATGTTCACAAGCTTAGGGTCAGTAGAACTCCCAATATTAATTTTGTCATATTCAGCTGATTGTTGAGGTCCAGTAGAAGCTCTAGACTTTACATACCTGTCGTGTTTATCAAACAGTATCTCTAAACTTACCAATCCTTTAGGGATCTTGTTTCCCTTGATTTTGATACATCCATCCTGATCCATTTCTTCTCCTTGAGTGGCTGCTTTGTCAAAGGGTACACTTTCACGAGGAAAGTTATCACTTCCTTCAAAGTATAGCTGTTCAAAATTATCTTTGAGTTCTAAGAAAGAAAGCAAATGTTGGTCATTATTGAAAACTTTCCAGTTATTTGTATTATCAGGTACACTAGGTCGATGGATCATCTCAATGGTGAAATTATCTTGGGAAAAGTCAGGATGAGGTATAAGTAGTGACCCAGAGACTGTTAATGAATCAGCCCTGGTATTCTTCTCCCTAGGTATTGCTTCAATGGAGAAAGCATCAAGAAATTCAATGGAATCCCACACCTGATTCCTGTAATGTTTCAACCTTCCATTTTTCACCTGGAAAAGGTTTCTAACTTGCTTTACAATCAATTCCACATCTCCACGAGCTAGAAGATTCTTCACACCTTGTTCTTTTGCCACCTGTAGTCCAAGAATGAGAACCTCATACTTTGCTGTATTATTGGTATTTTCAAATTGTAACTTGAATGAGAAAGGATGAAGGCTTCCTTCAGGTGACACCAGTATGACACCAGCTCCAGAACCAGTTGAGGAACAACTTCCATCAAACTCTAAAATCCAAACACCATTAGAATCTTTAGGTGATACTTTGGGGAGTTGGATTTCTTCAGGAGACATAATCATGTAGTTGTCATGCCCCATATCCTCATAGAGTATTTGTGCTTTGGGATCATCCGTTTTTTGTACAATCTACTCAGATTGCTTCTCAGGCAGCAACTTCTTCATTTGTCCATTAACAGGTATGAGGGCATGTGACCAATCCATTTGAATTTCTCCACCCACATCCTTACAAAATTTTCTGCTTAGCAACATCCCGTATGAAGGAGGAATATCTACTACTAAGATGGTAGCCAAAACTTTCTTCTCAGGCAAAGCAGCAAAAGCCACTTGTGCATCTTTAATTCTTCCAACGAGGGGCACTTCCTTACTCTCCATAGAGTAACAAGATCCATAAGTGCGTGTGAGGGTTAAGCCTAAGGCATGAGCTACTTTAGCAGGCATCACATTGTCTAAGGCTCCTGAGTCTATGACACAATTACTGAGCCTATGGCCAGCTATAAGAAGTGTCACATAGAATGGTTTGATTTTGTCATTGGGCGAGTTGACAGCGGCTACCAGATTATGTTGTGGTGTAGAAGAAGGAGTGGGTAAAAGGATTTTAGAGGTAGTTTTAGAATAGGAATTGATAAAGTGAATCATTTTAGCAAATGCCTTAGGATGGGTTTGATAATATTCAGCTTCTGAGATTTGAACCTTAGTCTTTTTTAGGTGATCAATAATATCGAAAGACCCAGAAGTGGACGGGCTATCATCATTTGAAATCTTAGGTTTATCAACTTTAGGAGAAATGGAAATAACTTTAGTAGCAGAATTGACAGGACTCACCTTTGGTGTAGATGAAACAGGGATAGGAGATCCTCTTTTTGCAATTACGGGGATAGTTGTCAGCTGTTCTTTAGATTTCTTGGTGGGCTGCATCACTTTCTCCCTCTGATTTGTCTGCTCTCGAGTCATGACAGTGTATGATTTGCTATTCATGTCTGCTATTATTTCATCATAATCATCCTTATCATCAATGCCCTCAGTGGTGAAGAAATTAACTCGAGATCCCTCAAGTTCATCTGCTTCATCATCAACCTCTTCAACAAATTCCTCGCAATCTTCATTAACCTCTTCATCTTCAGGTTCCTCAACTTCACAAGTTGCATTGACAGGAACTTTAATAGGAGGTCCTTCAAGCGCTAGCCTTGTTTGAGCAGCGGGTAAATGATTTCTAGGCTGAAAATTCCTCCTTGGAACATCTGCATAGGGAGCATGCTGAGCCAATTGTTTCTTAATGGCAATGAGATCATTTGCAAGTTTTTGTACCAATGGATCAGTAGTAGGTTCAGGGGTGGAAGAGGAGGAAGAAGCAGATTTAGATTTAGAAGGGTCTCTCCTCAACTTCCCTGACATGATTAAATCATCTTCGACACTAACAGCAAGAGTTTGATCTTTAGCCAATGTTGCGAGATTATCCCTTTTTAGTGCATAGCTAACTTCAGGTGATTGAGCATTTAGGAAAAAACATTTTTGAATTTGATCTACAGGTCGAGTATTTGGCAGAATTTTGTTAATCAACCTATTGAATCAGGCCACAAATTCTCTCATGGGTTCTTGTGAATCTTTCTTTATTTGAGAGATTAGGGCTAGCAAGGCATACACATCTTCTACTGGTTTAAACCAGTTTTCAAACCTAGTTCTCATTGTATCCTAGCTGGTGATAGCACCGGCTGGAAGGTGATAGAACCAATCAGCAGCATTATCTTGTAAAGTCTCAACGAAAAGTCTTACGAAGACATCTTCATGTTCAACTCCCAGAACTCTGCATGCAACTATGAAGGCTGCGATGTGTTCATCAGGATGCATTTTACCATCGCCTTTGAATTTAGGGAAGTTCTTACGGTTACCTCTAGGTAACTCATGCAAGGGTTGAGGAAGGGCAAGGGGCCCGACACGATGACCCCAGGGCAATGGTACCGCCATTCTTGGAAAAATGGCTTGAAGAGGAACTGCAACACTAGCAAGAATCAAAGCTCAAAGATTAGGACTGATTGACTCTGAAGGAATACCACCCGTAGGGATTCTATCTTGAACAGGTGGAGTGCTTATCGAACGAGTCTTTCTATTTCTTGTTGAAGGGAAAGGAAAACCCTGCTGCTCCAAAAGTTGGAACTGAGAATTTTCAATACCAAGGGCCCTTCTCCCTCGAGTAAAACGCGGAGTCACCAGATCAAAGGATGATCAATAATTATAGAACTGGAATATGATTTCCCCAGCGGAATCGCCAAAAACTGTTGGTCATCAAATAGGACTTCACGAAGAGCAACAGTCATGGGACAAGAAGTCCCTCCTCTTTAATGGGAGAGGTTCCCTTATTCAGAAACAAACCTATTTACACATATACAAAACATGATTTTCTTTTGGAACTTGGATATTTACAAAAGTGTTTTCTATAAGGATCATCAATTACAAAAGGACTGAGGAATGAGAAAACGAGAACGAGCAGAAAGGCACCATTTAGAATTATAGATGACAGAGTAATTATTTATGCATGCGAAGGTACAGTGAATTGAAACAAGATCATTTGTATCATACTAATAAGATGAAATTTGAAAGACACAAAGTTCTATCAATAACATCTGCAAGAATGCAAAGCTTCTTAATATAATATAGACAAATGATCTTAACAAGATTAAATGAAAAGCTTAGGGATAAAAGAGATCAGATAGACGAAGAATGAAAAGCCCTTCTGTATTGATTTCTTTATGATTTATTTACACTTTCAGAAAATAAGCCAAGTTCTTCCTCCTTCAAAATGGTGAGGAGAGGCCATTATATAGTTTACAATTCAGTTACTCTCGGTAACTACTTCTTTTAACTAAAGATTAGTTAAGGATTGCCAATCGCAATACCTCAACTTATTACAATAAATCCGAGAAAAATAATTAGAAGAGAAGAGAGGAATAAGGAGAAGAAGACAGGTGCTTATGACTGGGAGGGACCCACTAACTTCAAAATCCGCTGCCTGAATCTCTTCAATGCCTCAGCTATGTCTCTGCCACGTGTATATTGGTCAATTCGCTCAAATCAGGGTTGAAATGAGCTCCGCATGAAAGCACTGTATCTGCACATTGCACAGAGGTTGGGAAACCACCAGCGAAAGCCAAACCGCTGTCATGAATCATCTGTGCCATTGGCGTAGGGTTTGCGTCTGTCATCCTCGACCAAACAATCACTAAAGTCAAGATGGCGAACTTCATTGTCCCCGATATCAAGAACGACAGACTCTAGTGGTGAGATTTGTTCTTGCCCCTAAAATTTGATCTTCATGTTGGTAGTAATTCGGAGGGCGAAGCTGCAAGCTAGACTTGGGAAGGAATTGCAGAGGAAAATGGATACGCGCGCAGGAATTTAGATTGCAAAGGTTCGAGCAAAAGATAGTAGGAAAGCAGTGTGCAAAACGCATAGGGGGTTCGCTCGTTATATAGCCATTTAGGAGAGAGAAAGGAAATGAATGCGTATTTAATACATACCTACCAAATTGAATAAGCAAGATATTTGGGTAGAGCGGGAAAAATTAGCACGAATGGCACTTGGTTCATTTGGGACATGTGGGACGCGAAAGCGTGAAGTACGCAGCTTGGCTAATTTGGGTGAAGCGGGGAAAAGACACACAAATGCTCTTGGAACACGTGGGACAAAAGTACGTGAAGTACGCGGCTCGGCCGAATCAAACGAAAATGGAACAATTGGTCTGGGTGAACTTGAGACATTTGGGACATGTGGGACGCGAAATCGTGAAGTACGCGGCTCGGACGATTCGGGCGAAGCGAGGAAAAGATGCACAAATGCTCTTGGAACATGCGGGACAAAAGTACGCGAAGTACGCGGCTCAACCGAATCGGACGAAAATGGAATAATTGGTCCAGGCGAACTTGGGACATTTGGGACAAAAAGTTCCGATGGGCCCTAAAAGAATAGACTTTGGGTGAACCGGTCAATCGGGGAACAGAGGGCCCAATAAAACTTGGGACACGTGGGACAAAAATGTCCGATAGGCCCGAAAACACACAAAATGACCCAAAAACGCAGATTTCTCAATTTCTTTGGCTTTTCACATTATCAGCACAGCAGAAAAGATACTTAAACTCAAAATTTTAAATTTTCATTTTCTTAAGAGCAGGGGAATTTTGAGTGGACAACAGAACGTCATGTTTTTCTTTGACGATGGTTGCAGATTTGATGGAGTCTGTTAACTATCCCCTTGAGGTTATTTTTGGCATCCTTAGTTGTATTTAAGAGCTAAACGATGTTATTTTCGTATACAAGTTCCTTTATGTGGAATGTTAATGTTATGTCTTCACTAATCAATGTAAGTAGGTTACTCTTCTTGATCTTGGGAATGGTATTTTTTTTATGACAAAAATCTTCTATTTTTTCTTGTAGAACCAATATGTTCCTTTCACCATTCTAACTTTTTAAAACAATGAATAATCTGATGTGGTTGTTTTAAGACACAAGGATTGTGATAAAATTTCTTTGTTCAGTTGATTTTTGAACTTAGTGTGAAGGATTGGGTTCTCATGGAACTCTTACCATTAGTTAGCTGGTTTGGTTTGAGACTAGTACCAAATCCCTTGATTGGTTATAGCTATTCTTACCTATAATGTTTGGTTAGTCTTGATCAACATAATCCTTGATTATGAGCAGAGATTTGGTTAGGCAAGGTTGTTGGAAAGTTTTTTATTCAAGTTATATATTCTTGTTTGATCATTCAGGATTTTTAGCACTTTTTTAATATTTTGAATATTAAAAATATCATGTTGTTTTATTAAAACATTATTATTAGATAAATTCATTTCTTGAATAATAATAAATGGTTGAGTTTGTGGAACTTAGGTTGGAAACTAAATTGATAAGTTTAAGATTAGGATAAGAATGTTGATTACTTATTTCTTAATTAGTTGATGTTTAGATGATTAGCATATTGTAATGAGTTTCATAACCATGTTTGAGACATATTTAATTATGTTGGTTTAATTAGTTCTTTCTTGAACATTCTATCTCGTAGATTCTATGACTCCTCTCTTTTTTGTTATATAATCTTTACGGAAGTCTTTCTGATTGATATTATTTTTATATTTGGAACTGTTTCATTAACAGCAGAGTTCCTTTTGTAAAACAGTTAGTTAAAATCATATTTTTTTAACGTTATAGCATTTATCATGCTCAATTCATATGAACTGACTCGTGCTAACAATTTTGCATATGGAATTCGTAAAAGATGAAAGGAGAAAGACTTATAGAAACTTACATTTATTTTACTAAAGAAATTATCTCTTCATTGTGATGTCTATGTATCGACATTTACTTGAAATGTACTTATGTTGGGAAAACAAAATCTAGAAGATGTATTAAAAGTAGTTTTATATTGATGGAAAGACATTTGTGTAAACCTTTGAAATGCTTCCTAAGTTTAGAGAGTGGAGAACTCTCTTTTTGATAAATGAATTTCTTTGGTAAAGATGTTGATTGTTGATTTACTTATGAGACCTTCATAACATAATTTTGTGTAATATTACTATGTAATATCATGTTTGATGGGGCTAATATAAATATATGTAATATGGGATTATGCAACTTAATAGATTCTATGATATATAAAGCTTCTAGGATAAAGGATCTATACTTATAGACTATTCATTTTACGCGATAAGAGCACAACTAAGTTGATAATCATTGGTAGATCCTTAAATAGTAAAGGGAATATGGTTAGTTTATATAAATGTGTGTGGATTCTTTTGTTGAACTAAAGAATATGTTTTCTATTTTCAATAATAGGACATTAGTCCTTAATAAGGAAATAAAAGGATACTTTCCTTGTAATTAAACAAAGAGCTATGTATGATATCTTGTTAAGTGTTTATGGTTAAATCATGAGGATGATTGGTTGTGTGTTCCTTATCTGATTTCAACAATTTCAAGTACAGATGTTTAAAAAAGTTAATAGAAAGATTTAGACTTACGATAATATAAATTCTAAAGTACAAGTTTCAAGTAGTCTTGTTACAAATATAAATTGTAGTAAGAAGACTTAATTATCTTACCTTCCTAATATCTAATTCAGACGTATTGATATACAAAAATAAACATTTAAGATTAAGATAAACATAAGCATGAATTCAGACTATGCAGGAAAGTAGATTTTATCTGCAAACCTTTCTCTCATGTAAAATGTAGCTCGTACCCTTCTTTGGGGTAAATTATGCTTAGTAGACCCTTAAGTGTCTTGTTATCATTAAATCTTTAAGATAATAATTGTTGGGTTGATAAACTAATATTCTTAAGTATGTTAGTCTAGTTAAGAAAACTCAATTGGATGTTGTAACATAGCGACTGCAGCAGAGTACCTTCATAATTACATGATTCATTACGAGGATAATATGGTGTAGCTAGTTATGCTTCAACACCCCAGTTAGTTCAATTAACTAGATTAATATAGGTGGAATTTGGGTTCATGGTTCTACCCTAAACAATGATAGAAACATGAACTAGTGTAGTGGTCAACTCTTGTTGACTTAGGGTAACTAAACACACCCAATCAATGTAATTAGATTGAGTATGTATTTGTATCCTTAGTCACCATGAGTAGTCTTTCACACTAGTGCATGTAAGCTTCCCCTGTTTAGTGTGAAACTTTGACTCAGGTTGGGTTGACAGTAATCAAGAATGACTATTCTAGATAACAGTACAAGTGTGGTGAAGGACATATTCCTTTTGATGAGTATGCCGTCTTGGAATGTAAACATGGTAGACATGTTTAAAAACTTTGGCCAAATTATCACAAGCTGATGGTTACGTTGTCTTATGTCACCTAGTATAAGATGCAGGAATTCAGATGAATATTGGTAATAGATATTCATATAGGCTTCTTAGACAGAACACTTGGGTGCCCCTAAAAGGGTAAAGGAACCAAGTATACATAGTATACACTTTAAAAAATTAACATGAGAGATCGGTTTAATACCGAGTCATGGAATGAGAGATTGATGTTTCACTAAGTCATTACAGCTACATATGGTTTTTTGTTATGAGATGGATTGGAAATGGAATGTGTGTTCTAAATTGTATTAATTTAGAACAGAGAACATTATGTTAAAAAAATTCCCTTGTTTCTAAATTCTTAAAAAGTGAATGTTACAAAGGCAACTAGTCATTGTAGACAAGGAAAAAAAAAAGGAAACAAAGACAAAAAAAGGCAAAAACAAATCGAAAATACTATACACTAAACAATGATTTGTACCTTGTTTGAAATCAATCCAAGAAATATTTCAAATGCCTTCCATTAATAGGTAATTTAAGAAACTTTCCATCTAGGTCCTTCAAGAAAAGGTTTTCTCACCAATTATTAGGTTAATAGAATAAGGACCCATCCATAAAGTTTCAAATTTTCCATGTTTCCCATTATCCTCATACCTTTTATCCCACAGTAAAACAAGATCTCCAACACTGAAATTCCTAGAAGTCATGATTTTATCAAACAATTTCTTGAGTTTCTCTATGAATCTAAGGTTTCTTTGGTGATACTCCCTTCTCTCTTCATCCAACTCAAGTATTTTATTAACCTGAGCTTAATAGGGGTTCACCTCTTCATCCTCAAGATGATGTAGGAACTGGTAAGAAGATAACTGCATATGCAGGGGTAGAAGAGCCTAGACTCCATAAACTAATTCAAATGAACTCTTTCTAGTGGCTCTTTTGGCATTAATTCTATCTTCTCATAAAGAAAATTTCAACTGCTCACCCTATTTCACTACATACATAATGGAGGATATGTGGAAAAATATGTTGACCAGATAATCTACACTATCATTCTTCCTTCTAATAATAAATAATAAAATAGATTCATTAATACTAGTTTTCATTCAAATATGGTTCCAAAAATCATATGGAGTTGTTTTTGATATGGGACTTGAAATTCTATGGAATTTTCATTCCATTTGAGGGCCTCAAATCATACAGGAGTTTTTTAACTGACACCATATACATAGAATTTTGATAGTACAAATGTTTTATTGACTTCTTTGGATACATGAGAGAAAAAAAACCCTAGGACTCATCTTCAACCCCACATAAATTCACTGAATGTGACGAAGAAAGAAGTGATAACATTGTTTAAAAGGATATTCACCATTAGATTGTGACTAAGTTCGTACGGGTCAAAAGACTAAAATTTACACCTTTAATTTTATTTCTAAAGAAACTCTCATGTTATGGCAAGGCACACATGAGCCACAATCCTTCTTACAACACTCAATATTGTTGGCGTAGCATTCTAGTTAACACAATGAGATCCAAATCTCCAACATTAGTTACGAGCTTTTGGTGCGACGGAAAGGATTCATGGACATGGATATCATCAGCCATAGCAGATTAAGCGTCCCCATCCCTGGAGTAGGTAATGGGATGGGTGACCTCCCATGAAGTTCAAATGATGTTGAAAGTTATGGCCCTCCGGATGTTTGTTGTGGAAATGATTGGGTGTGACACTTGGCTCCAGCGTGCCAATGAGAAGTGTTGGCGTAGCGTGGGCAGGTTGGAGCACGATGAGATCCCTCTTGGGAAAAATTTTAAGTTTTTGGTGCTTTGGTCAAAGGGTGCAAAGGAAATTTTTGGCCCGCAAGCCCGACAAAGGAAAGAAATGGGTAAGCACGGGCCCGCGGAGGAAAACTTGGCATTTAGCCCTTTGGGGGTTAAAATGCCCAAGTCAAATTTTTGGCCCGAAGGCCCACCGAGTGATGAGGAGCTGACACGAGTCATGGTGGAAGGGCGGAGGTGTGGAGCTTTTTGTAAAAAAAAATTCAAAATATAAAAAAGGCACAAAGGAAAAATTTGAAGTGCACCCCCGCCGAGTGAACCAAGAGGTGACATGTGTCACCAGGAGAGTGAAGTGCGGGGAAAATGTGGGAATTTTTCCCTATGTAAAATCAAAGGAAAGAGGCAAGGTTTGGGCCCACATTTACATCAGCGAATGGGAAAGTGCCACATGTCACCGAGAGAGTGGGGCGCGGACTAATTTTGGGAAATTTTCCCAATGCAAAAATCAAAGGGGAAAAGTGATGTTTGGGCCCGTGATCCCATCGGTGAACCAGGAAGTGACACATGTCCTAGAGCAGTGGAGGTGCATAGGTTTTTGGGAAAAAAATTTGAAAGGGAAAATTTTAAAGTTTGACCCCATCGACCAAATTTTGACTTTGTTTTTGCCATTTTTGCCCTAAATCTTCAGAGGGCCATATCTTTTGATCCAGAGCTCAAATTTTCACATTATTTATGTCATTGGAAATATGGTGAAATTATCTACATGTTGGACCCATGAATTTTGAATTTTGGTTAAGAATCATGGGATAAATTTGGAAAAACGTTCATGGCACTGGAAAAGACAAAAAATCATATTTTCATCTACCAAATTTAATGAGGTATGGGCAATTTCTTTTCCTGCGGGCTCAAATGCATTGGGAAGTGGATTTACAGAGGTTCCCTTGCTATTTTAATTAATCTTATCGGTGGTTAAAGTCCAAAATCATATTTTCCCACGTTTTCTCCTTTCTTCCATTCTGCTTCATGGTTAAAAGCTAGTTTTGGCTCATTTGTAACAAGTTGTTCATTCTTTCTACTCTGCCCTCCCTTATTTTCTTCCCCATGGTCGAAAATGGAGTGAGAACCTCCTCCCTTACTCTGTAATGGCATTTTTTTCCTCTTACTAGTAAAATGATGTTCTATGTAAACTTCTGAGTAAAAAAAAATGTGTTTTATAATGCATTTGTCCATCATTGCTCATTTTTCTTTGTTTTCTTCTTGTCTCTCTTCATTGTAGGTATTTGTGCATGTTTGGATGTTCATTTCAGGTTTTGGAGCTATGTTCATGGATTTTTGGGACATTTTTTTTGTGTGAAATTCATCCTTGGCTTTGTGATGCACTTTTCCATCCTTTCCTTTGCTCACCTCTTCTTGTTCCATGGTAGTTTTGATAGATGTTCAACATTTTCCTTCTCTGGTGTATCACCGTTTTAGTGTAGGCTCTGTTTTTTCCTCTTTTTCTCTCTATCTCCTTAGCATAGTTAGATTAGGATTAGATCAACTTGCCTTCACTGGAATAGCTTGTGGCAATTAGTTTAGGAAGAGGAACCAGCCTTCTCTGGAGAGTTTTCCCCATTTGCAAAGGTCCCACACTTTGGGAAAGCTCAATGTTGTGCATTCACACCATATGATATTGCCTTAGAAAAGTATATCCATTGGTCGTTTTGGGGTGCTGTGAATTTGCACTAACAATTTTGGCACACCCGGTAGGACCTTAGAGGTCTTCCACTTTATTTTTGACAGATTAGTGTGTTCCTGTTAAGGATTCAACCTTTGGAGGCATATTCAAAAGCACATCTGGCGACTCCATCTGGTAAATAACTCATTCTCTAAGTTGTAGACCCTCTTTCCATTCATTTTCATTCATTTTTCATTCATTATTCTTTCCATCTCTTCCATATTCTTTCATTCCATGAAGTTGTGTAATCATGACTTCATTTCCATCATGGAATTCACATTTACAACAGCAGCAATATATTCCACCTCCAACATGTTTTTCAAATCCTCCAGATCAGCATTTTGATCAAATTCAAAATCAGTATGCATATCCATATGAGAAATGCCAAAATCATTTTGTCTATGAAGCACATCAAGCACAAGGATACGCATATGATGAGGGCAGTCAAGAAGAAAGTGTAGATTTGTTGGAGAAAATCCAAAAAATGGAGATTCGCATGGTGCAATCAAGGGCTTAAGCACAAATGAAGGCATATCAGATTGGTTCTAGAGCACCCTGTCCATGGGGAGGTCCTTTTCCAAGACATTACAGTGCTCAAGAGAAGTTGGACTTCATGATTGAGATGCTACCCCAACTTGCACAATGGACACTGGAGATAGAGACCTATAAACTTGGTGTTGAGCAACATTGTCAATGGGTAAGTTCTACACCATCATCTGGTTTTTCTCTTTCCATTCCTCAAGCAGCAACATCTCATTTTGAATGCCGAATGCAAAATTCCAAATCCATCCCATGCTGCCCCAAGTGTTGATTTCATTTCTCTATCCTCTAGTCTTCCACCCCATCTCAATTCTTCTGTCATTTTCCCTTCCAAACAGCCACTCCCTATAGAGAAACAAAAGTTTCTATCTCCTCCAACACCACAAAAAATTGTAAAATCAATTGAGTTACAACCCACCCCTCCTCTTGCATTCCCAAATCCATGTTGGGAAGATAAAAATCATAATGCCAGTCAAGGAAAACAGCAACAAGAAGAAGAGCTAAATAAGGATGAAAAGATTAAAATTTTGTTGAATTTGGATCTTAAATTCAGGATTACAAAAATCCCCTTGATGGTGAAACCAATAGAGGAGGTTATATTTGAAGAACGAGTTGTGGCCAAGGCTGATTTTGTTGCAGGAGAAAAAGAGTAAAAAGAAGAAGCAAATCAGCAATCAGTTTGCTCAGAATGTAGTGTCCATGTTGGCACTCTACTTGAAGAATATTTTGATCCAATTCAAGTTGCACAATCAGCCATGGAAGAGGAAAGCTCTAAAAGAGATCTTGCAGCCCCAACTTGTCCTCTAGAGCAGCAGATTGAAGAGTTTGACTTGAAAAACTTCATGCTAGAGGAAGATTTCAATCAAGAGAAAGATTACCTTCAAGCAAAAAAGGAAGGAGAAGCTGCTCCAAATCCAAAATAAGAGGAGCACAAAGCTGTAGGGGAGAAAAGTGTAGATCCAAAAGCTTTGAGCACAAAGCAGGCTATAGAAGAAACTTTAGTTCTTCTTTCTACTTCATCTCTCTTGATTTCTAGTGTTGAAGAAGAGTTTGATCTCTCAAACTCAATGTTGGAGGATGAAAGAAACCATGGTGATCAAGTTGCAGATCAATAGAATACCATGGGAGAGGTTGAACATTTGCAGCAGGACAGAAATGAGGCAGTTTATCTATCAGAATTGGAGGATTGTTTTGATGAAGAGGAACCAGTTAAAATCACACCATTTTCTCCTTTATCATCCACATTCCAAAAACTTGAGCCTGTTGTCATGGAGGAGAAATTTCATTTGCAGCAACCTGCTTCTTATAGCAGCTCTTTGGAATCAAGATTAGAATATTTAAATCTTCCATGTTCTTCATTAGAGGAAGAAAAACATCAAAAGAGTTCCATCATTTCTTCCACACCATCCATTCAAAAAGGTCTACAAGAAGACTCCATTTTTGGAGTTGAAAATTAGAGCTGTGGGCATATCAAATGGATCAGACCTTGCTCAATAAGGTATTTGGATTCATTGGAGCCAAAGGAGAAGTCACAACCATTCATGCTTGCTTCTAAGCATGAGGATGAGCTACAAAGTACCAAGGATCAGCTATCATACCTCTTCAATCTAAATGTAGAGCAAATAAAAGAGGTATTCAATTTTCTTTCAACTGAAACCTTTCTGTTTTGGGTAGAAGACCAGCTTCTTGTTGATTTTCCAGTCATCATAATAGCCATGATCAGCTCCAAATCATTTGCATGGCTGCCAATTTTAAAGAAAGGAAGCTATTTTACACAACTAGTTGCATGGTTTGTTTAGCTCACCTTTTCTTCCAGTTAGAGTAGAGTATGTAGGTTTGCTTTCAGCAAAAGAAGTGCTTGTGCACACTCTACATGTTCCATTTGGAGCAAGTATTATTTTCAATTTTGTACATAGTTTTTTGGTGTTGTTGTGTTTCTCTTGCACAGTCCATTACAGTGGCATTTTGGTGGAAACAACCCCAAGTTCAGTGGGCTTCAAGTGGATCAAAGGGAAGCTTTCAAACCTCAGATCATTTTGTAAGCTACTACTCATGACTCCATGCCCAATGGATGCTTCAAGGCAGTTGATCCCTGAGAGTCACCAAATTGTTATCCAAAATGAGCCCCTGCTTATTTTGGCTAACTTATATTCATTCTTTCCTTCCTTGTGCTTCAACTTCAGTTTTTACAAATTTCAAGAACTTAAAGGATTCTAGAAATAGCTTCATTAGATAGGATTTTTCTTCCCCTTTCCAGAAAGTAAAATTTTCCTCCTAACTCCAAATATTTCGAAAGTTATGGCCCCATGGAGTTTTTGTGGAAATTTTCCCTTGATAGGCCCACGGCCAATGAGAAGGTGCCACATGGTAGGGCGGAGTGGTGGACGTTGGGGAAAATTTTAAGTTTTTAGCGCTTTGGTCAAAGGGCGCAAAGGAAAATTTTGGCCTGCAAGCCCGACGAAGGAAAGAAATGGGTTAGCGCAGGCCTGCACAGGAAAACTTGGCATTTAGCCCTTTGGGGGTTAAAATGCCCAAGTAAAATTTTGGCCCGAAGGCCCACCAAGCGACGAGGAGCTGACATGTGTCATGGCGGGAAGGGCAGAGATGTGAAGCTATTTGGAAAAAAATTTCAAAATCTAAAAAAGGCACAAAGGAAAAATTTGAAGCGCACCCCCGTCGAGCGAACCAGGAGGTGACACGTGTCACCAAGAGAGCAGAGCATGGGGAAAATGTGGGAATTTTTCCCTATGTGAAATCAAAGGAAAAAGGTGACGTTTGGGCCTGCTTTCCATTAGTGAATAGGAAAGCGCCACATGTCACCGAGAGAGTGGGGCACGAACTAATTTTGGGAAATTTTCCCAATGCAAAAATCAAATGGGAAAAGTGATATTTTGGCTTGTGATCCCATCGGAGAACCAGGAAGTGACACGTGTCCCAGACCAGTGGAGGCACAGAGGTTTTTGGGAAAAATTTTCAAAAGGGAAAATTTTAAAGTTTGGCCCCACCGACCAAATTTTGACTTTTTTTTCACCATTTTTTCCCTAAATCTTCAGAGGGCCATATCTTTTGATCCATAGATCAGATTTTCACATTCTTTATGTCATTAGAAAGATGGTAAAATTTTCTACACATTTAAACTACTAAATTTTGGATTTTGGTGAATATTCATGGGAGAAATTTGGAAAAAAAAAATCCCTGACACTGGAAAAGACAAAAAATCATATTTTTCATCTACCATATTTAATGAGGTATGGGCAATTTCTTGTCTTGCGGGCTTGAATGCATTGGGAAGTGGATTTTCAAAGGCTCACTTGTTGTTTTTAATGAATATTTTTGGTGGTTGAAGTCCAAAATCATATTTTCCTACGTTTTCTCCTTTCTTCCATTCTGCTTCATGGTTAAAAGCCAGTTTTTGCTCATTTGTAACAAGCTGTTCATTCTTTCTACTCTTCCCTCCCTTATTTTCTTCCCCAGAGTTGAAAATAGAGTTAGAACCTCCTCCACTACTCTGTGATGGCATATTTTTGCCTCTTACCAATAAAATGATGTTTTGTGCAAACTTCTAAGCAAAAAAAAAGGGTTTTGTGATGCATTTGTCCATCCTTGCTCATTTTTTCTTTGTTTTCTTCTTGCCTCTCTTCGTTGCAGATATTTGTGCATGTTTGGATGTTCATTTCAAGTTTTGGAGCTATGTTCATTGAGTTTTGGGAAAAAAAATTTGTGTGAAATCCATCCTTGGTTTTGTGATGCACTTGTCCATCCTTTCCATTTCTCACCTCTTCTTGTTCCATGGTAGTTTTGATAGATGTTCAACATTTTCCTTCTCTGGTGTATCACCATTTTAGTGTAGGCTTTGTTTTTCCTCTTTTCTCTCTCTCTGTCTCCTTGGCATAGTTAGATTAGGATTAGATTAGCTTTCCTGTACTACAATAGTTTGTGGCAGGTAGTTTACGAAGAGGAACCAGCCTTCTCTAGAGAGCTTTCCCCATTTGCGAAGGTCCCACACTTTGGGAAAGCTCAATGTTATGCATTCACACCAAATGACATTGCCTTATAAAAGTAGATCCATAGGTCATTTTTGGGGTGCTGTGAATTTTCATTAACACCTCTTATAGCTTTCACATTTTCTAACCAACAAGGATGCATCTATGAAAAGTTTGGGCCACCAATAACCTACCCTTAAGATCTTGTGGGTAGTTAATCTTCCAGAAAATTGACCTCCACTACTCCCCCATGGAATTCTAAATTCATTTTGGGATCTTCTTCCTCTGTGATGCATCTCAAAATAATACCTTCGGGATTCTTCCAAGCCAACCCATAATCCATTATGATATATTTTGGTGCGGCTATTTTGATTGTTCTTCTTTGATTTTTGTCCAAATGGTGAGGACACTCCAAATTCATGAGGTAAAATATTATGTCCTTATACCATGTGGAATTGATTAATTTTTCATGGAAATCCATATTTCCTTTTTTAATTTCATTGTCTTCCATCACCTACAGGATGCTTTCTGCCACCAGCTTTGCAAGACCTAAACCTCTAACCAGCTTGGTGGTTTGTATATCCATGTCATACACCTTTAGCTTGTTTACCCCATTGACAATCTTAGAACTCAAGATATAGGGCCTAAAAAATTTAGTTTCTCTTACCAAAGAAAAAGCATATTTCTCTATGATGGTATAATTCAATTTTGCTCCCTGCAATGCTTTACTAAAAAAGGAAATGGGCCTTTCATTTCCTTCTTCATCCTTTTGCAATAGTATAGATGCAATAGTGTTTTTAGATGCAAAGGAAAAAATCTAAAAAATCCTTCTTATAATCAGGGGCTACCAATACTGGAGCGTTTTTCAATGCTTCTTTAATTCTAGTGAAATCTTGGAGAGCTCGTTCCTCCCATTTTATAATCTGGTCCTTCTTTAACATGATTTTAATGGGGATAGTCATTTCAGAAAAATTAGAAATGAATCTCCTAATTAAATTTATTTGACCAAAGAAGGAGTGGATCTCTTTCTTATTTTTTAGGACAAGAATTTTACCAATTGCTTCCACCCTTTCAATCATGACAAGAACTTTAGGACAAGAACTTTATCAATCATGAACCCTTCTTTTGACACAATGTGCCTCAATAACTTTGCCTTTTGAACCCCAAAATGGCACTTTTTAGGATTTAATGAGATGTCATATTCTCTACACCTCGTTAACATCTTCACCACATGTTATAGGTTATCACTCCTCTTCCTAGAAAACACTATCACATCATCCTGATAAACAACAATAAAATCATTGATATAACCTAATAATGCAACATCCATATCTCTTTGAAAAGTAGCCCCAACATTCATCAAACCAAATGGCATTCTCAAATATACATAAGTACCCCATGGAGTGGTGAAAGCAGTTTTGATTCTTTTTTATTTCTTTACAACCACTGGTTATACCCTGAGAATCCATCTAATGTAGACAGAAACTCAGACTCAGTGGCCAATTGTAGCATGTTATCCATATTAGGCAATGGATAGTTATCTTTAATTGAGGCCTTATTCAAATTCCTAAAATCCTCACACCAAGCCTTATGTCTTTGTTTTTCTTTCTTACTAGCACTAAATGTTCCACCCATGAAGAATATCTTTTTGGTTGTATTATCCCTCCATCCCTTAACTTTTTAAGTTCTTCTTGCATTTTGAAATAAAGGAGTGGATTTATTAGCCTCTACTTTTGCCTAAATGGTTTAGCATTAGGTTCCATAGGTATTTCATGTTGAAAATGATCTTCCATATATACTTTCATCTCTGAGTAAGACCATGCTAAGCACTCTTGGTACTTTTTCAACAACTCAAAATAGGACTGCTTTTCCTCCTTACTCAAATTACTTCCTAGCCATAATTTTCTAGGTTTTTCTCTAGTTCCCAAATTAAATTATTCAACATCTCTTGAAGTAAATATATGTCTATGAACTACCATGTCATCATTATAAAAATTAGACTCTAAAGCCACCAATCCTATAGGAATTGTATTAGTTTTCAATTTACTTATATCCCTGTCAAACAGGGTTTCTTTACCATCACACACTGCAACCATTGTTTCCCAATCCACGCATTGATTATTGAATTATCCTTCATTCTAAAAAAACCTTTGAACCTAGGCATTCTCATCAAATACTTTCCAATGTTTCACATTATCGGGGACAGATGGTCTTGACAATACTTCAATATCATAACCACAATAAGGAGAGACATTATAGTTTTCAAACCTGGATCCAAGCACTACCAACCTATCTGGTGTAGCATTCTGGGTTCTGTCATGATACAATATGTTGAAGGAGTCAAACATTTCAATAAAATCCCACACTGCATGCTTATATTGTTTCATCCTTTGATTCTTTGTAGCATACAGTTTTCTAACTTGTTTGACCACTAACTCTAAGTCTCCTTTAACAACTATATCCTTGATACCATACCTCCATGCAATCCTTAAACCCAGAAGTAATGCCTCATACTCTATAATATTGTTTGTGCACTCAAATTTAAGTTTAAAGGATAAGTTTAAAATCTCTTGGTTTGGAGACACAAGGACAACTCCAGCATCATTTCCAGATCCATCAAACATCAAATTCCAGGGGATACTAACTTGTTCAAGACACTTACTCTTATTAATACCATGTTCCTCAAAATCAACATATCCAACAAAGTTGTTAACATTTACATCTGCATATAATACTTCATAACAAGCATTGTTAGGGTCTTCAATCAGATGCAACATATTTTTCTCACCATATAACTTGAAAAGGTTCCCTTCTACTAGTATGGTGGTCTATGAAATATCCATCTGCACACTTCCGCCCACACTAGCAGCCCACTTTCTTGACAGTAACATACCCCATTTAGTAGGGCAATCCACAGTGACAACATTCATGGTTAAAAACTTACCAGGATAAGATTCCAATTACACCACTATACCTTTCACATACCCAATCACTGGTACTTCCCTTTAATCCATATCAGTGCACTTTCCAAAGGTTGTTTTTACCTTGATGCTCAATACATTCATTACTTTAAGAGGCATCATATTACATGAATCCCCTGAATCAAACATACCTTTGTAAACAAGTCTATCTTTAATAATCATAATAGTGTAAAATGGATCAACATCAATTTGAGATTTAACAAGGTAAGTTCCTAGATATACTTCAAGGGATTCCCCCAAATTCTCTAATTCCTGTGGCATTTCCAATTCTTTAATGACATGAGGGATATCTACATTTTTAACATCTTTTCCCTTCTTCTATGCTCAGGGATATCCCAAGTACTCAAATGCTCTTCTTCTGTGCTCAGGGATCCTAAGTAACTCAACAATGGGTACAGTGACCTTGATTTGACGTAAAATTTGGGCCATATCATAGAGGTAGGGTAATTTCCTTTTCTTGTGGCATGAGGCTCTTTATGACTTGGGCAGGTTTACTGGGTTTATTGGCATTAGCTGGATTTTTGGTTGACACATCTTTCTTAGGGGGATCCTTTGGAATATTAGTGAGGAGAGGAGTCTTTGGTTTGGGTTGTGGCCATCCCATTTTAACAGTCTTGTTTCTTAGATTATAATATTTTCTCTTGGGCCACCACTGCATTCATTAATAATTGTCTATCCTCCTCAGAAGGGATTCCACCATCATATTTCTTAATCATCAATTCCCTTAAGTACTCAAAATCATGATTAGGCAAGTCAAAATCCTAGACCATATCAACTTCAAGATCACTAGTAGAAAGAGGAGGAGATACTCGATCTATGTATTTCCAAAAACTTTCCACTATCCTGGCACTCAGTAATTCAGTAGAATTGGCTCCTTGTTGTGGACTATCAGGGCACTCCATCATGCACACATCACCAAAAGTAGAATTATCATCAACCTCTTCACTTTCTTCATTAAGATCACATGGGGAATGTGGTAAGAAACACTTATCACACCAATCAATAACATGATTTTCTTCTATCATAGAAACTCTAGCAGTTAAAGGGTCAAGGAAAAATTTGTTTTCTCTTGGTTGTTGTTTATTTCCTGATCCCATTGGCCCCTTTCCTCTCTCATCCGATATGCGTTCACCTCTAGGATTATTCCCAAAAAAAAATTGGCCATGAGGTTGGTGATGACCATGAGAGCTATGTCTTATTCCTTTCTCTGCTCTAGCAATTTTATAGGAAATTTCCTTGACTTCTCCTACCAGAGTCTTAACTACTTCTAGATCAACTCCCTTTCTTGTTTGAGGCTTCTCAGGATTGATTAATTTGACACCCTCCCTTTTAGGAGGTTTTCCTACTGTCATGATGTTATTCTCAATTTGCACTTCCATAAAGAAATATTTCCTTAAGGTCCTAGGGTTTTTATCCCTCAAATAATATACATCTTTCTTATCAAAATAATTTATTAGGCATGGTTATCACTTGGCCTCAAGATTATAGGTAGTCTAGTTAAAGTTTTGTTAAATCTGGTGTTAAAGTCTTAAACATGCTCATTGGGATTCTTCTTTATGTTCTCAAATTTAGATAGAATAAATATGGGGTCGGTCTTATCCCCATATTGTGACCTAAATTCATTCTTCATCTCAATCCATGAGTCAATTGAATTTCCTGGTAAGGATATATACCAATCCCAAGCATCCTCTTCTAAGGTGTGAATAAATAGTTTTACATAGACATCCTCAAGTTCAATCTCAAAATCCTCCATTATGTTAACAAAATTTCTTAGGTGTTGATCACCAGTAATAGAATTATTTCCTTGAAACTTGGACAACATATTCCTTACTTCTTGTGGAACTGCATTAGGATAACCCACCATACCGTGAAATTCTATGAGCCCAAAAACATTTACAACAAACGGAGGTCTAGGTGGAGGATGAGCCATGTTATTGTGAGGTGTTCCTATAGGAGGATTAAAATGGTGTGGGAAATGAGATCTTTGATGTAATGGTGTATGGTATTCAAAGTAATGATCCTTTAAAGACTTAATTTCACATAAAACTCTATTAGTTCTAAGTGATAAAGGAGGAAGACAAGGAATACCTATATCAGTTACAAATGATGTCCCCTCACTAGTTGGAGTGTACAAATTTGTGCAAGGACTAATTGATCTAGAACGATCTATGGAACTAGAATAATCCTCTATCAAAGGCTGATCACTCTCAACCACATGCACTACTTTCTCTTCCGACCTTTGATCTCCCAAAGCTCTCTAGACTTGTTTCTTATTTGGATTTGTCCTTCCTAGCTCTAGAAATAATTTTTCTAGCAGGATCTTTCTTAAAGAAGGACCTTTTTCCTTCCATCTTTACAGATCTCAATGACAGATTTCAATTATTAAATCTTGAGGGACTGGAATTTGCGGGAAATTATGAACAATGTGGAGTTGTCACTAAGGTCTTCCACCTTATATGTGTAAATAACTGCAAATGACTTTTCAATTGAAACCTAATGATTAATTTCAAAAAATCTTGACAAATCTCAGCATTCTTTATTAGTATTTACCCCTAGCCAAGTAAATTTAATGGAAATTTTGCTTAAACTAGGAAAATATCAAGCAAATAACTTCTGATCAATCTCTTTTTTCGTAAAGCTCAATAAAGGATGATGTATGGACCATGTATTTGCATCTAAACATGTTTAATATGTTACCAAAGGTTGATATTTATCTGTATTTACATAAATATTCCCCAAAAATGGCGACATAGTGGTGTTGGTACCCAAATTGGTTCTCCCTTTGAATTCAAGAAGCATCAACAAGTTGAATGGGATTCTTAGAGAAAGATATGTCAGAATTTTAATCATTTTGTAGCTGGGGAGGGATCTAAATATCTCTTTATTACTCGAGCTTGGGAAAAGTTGGATAGCATCATGTTAAGGGTTTGACCTACCCTACTACTTTAGGTTTTTCCTTCAACCAGGGTGAGAGGACCCGTATTTGTAAGGAAAAAGAATGAACCAGCAATATTTGACTCTCTTTTTTAGGACATTGAGAAATAACCTTGATAATACATGGTCAATTCAACATAATCTAAATCTCACGAGTTATCACCCTAGAAAATTTAGATGTCTCCTAGGCAAGGTTCAGGTTACTAAATACAACAATAAAACCAGCTCGCTCCTGCATATTTTGGGTAAAGGATGGGTAAATTGAACAAATCTCCTTAGCATTTATCGATAAGCAGTGAAAGCAAGGGTGGTTCTTGTAGGATTTATCAGTTATGAATGTATTTTTTTGGGTAATTAAGAAGGATAAATTTTATTATACCAAATCTTTGAGAACTTTTAACAAATATTGGAATATCTGCCAAATGAGAAGATAAGAACACTTCAGACAATTAACACTAAACCTTTAACCAAAATATGTGCATCCATGGAAGCCCAAGAATACACGGTTTCACATAATATTTGATAATTTAAACATAAAATACCATGCCAAAAACTCAATAAAAAATAAAGCATCCCTAATCTATCAATCCTAAGATACACTCATAGAATTACAAACAACCTTTATCAATAGAATGGAAGAAAAGTGAATTTAAAACTATTTATTGTACAAATGAAATGAAAAATCTCATCACAACGCAATTGCAATTACCATGATGCTACCACAAGGAAAATATATTGTGTGATTCAAATGGATTCCTAACATAAGATTGCAACAGTAACATGAATATCTATTTGGAAATATCTCAACTTAAATTCATATATAACAATGCTCATGATCAAACACAATTAACTCAAAACTCATCAAATTCATCAACAAGGGAAAGTTTCATTTATAGTCTCAATGCTTGTCAATGGATATACACTTGTAACCATCTTGACATGATTTGAGTTGAAAGCTAAAGAAATTAATAGGTTTCTCAAACAAGTTCTTGGAAAATGGTTTCTCTCAGTTTACGCCCTTCTTTTCAAAAAAATTAGAAAATTTTAATGCCCCTATACGAGAGTATTCTCATCACATTTATACAATATCAATCACTCACTAACTCTTTAATTTTCCCCCCAAAAACTTGAATCTTTGAAGAATATTACTTCTTTATAGCACATAATCTAATCCATCTTTATTCTCTTGGAAATATGTTGTTTTATGTTACCAAGTGGAAGAATTATGATTCATTCACGTTTTTTCCCTCTCCCAGAATGACTATCATGCCATATCACTTCTTTGATGTTTATTTTAATCATTTTCTTCAAATGATCAGGGAACCCCTTTTTGATGATTTTCGAGCATCTCCAAGTGATTTGATTTGACATGTAATCTCTTTTTACTTTTTGAGAATCCGTCTTGGGAAACACACATTCATTTTCATGTCTTTCTGGGTATATTTTTTCTGCATAGATCATGTCATATCAAGCCAACCGTTATCTTCTATATAATACCAACTTACCTCATACTTATTCCTCACATGTGAATATAACATTCAGATCTTTAGAAACTATCTTATCATGATTATACTTAGCTCGACTTACTTGTCTTGAATTTCCTATTAATTTACACTATTTCCTTCATAAACTCACATTGTCTTTTCTAAGTGTAAGGAATTTGGGGAAATTTATCTACAATATGGAAGAAACACTAGTATCAGCCAACTTGGAAGACATATCCATCGAGTATTTGCACTCAATTTTTTATCTGTCAGACCCTGATGAGGCATTCGTAAGAATGTTATTTGAGATTGTTGATCATGAAGATTGTACCAGGCCTTTGACAGCTCAAGTTGTTTTGGTTGTGTTAATTAGAAGGCTTGTCAGGATAATTCTCATTTTTTTCTTCCTTCTAGATGATGTAAATTCATCTCTTCAAACAGGAAAATCAAAAGCCTCTCGATGCATTGAAGAAATTTTGGCTTGTGAGCAGGATTAGTGTGCAAGATTTGACCGAGTACAAATTTTCCTTTATTTGTAATGAAGCATTTACTATGAAGGAAATCCCCTTAAGGTCTTACATACTTGATGCGGATATTTCACTAGGTATTGTGCCTTCCCTTTTCTGAAGGATGAATGAGCTAGAGCAATGTGTCTTAAGCTTGAAAAAGAGTCTGTCATAGACCATACCTTCTCAACCTCTTGAAGTATCGCCAGTCTTTGTGAATAAATATAAGGGTGGGTCTAGTTCCAGACCTTTTATTCCATCTACTCTAGGATCAGTTGTAATTTCACTTCTAGCTCAGGGTTCTAAGCCATCCTCTGTTTTCAAAGCAACGGGGAAAAAGGCCTTCCCTAAAGGAGGTATGGACATGACTAAATGGGTTGCCTCTTATGAGAGGAGATCACAATTGCTTAGTTTTTTGGATGGTTCTGTGACAACTATTGATGAACTCAGGTCTCTTAGTATGTCTCACACACTGGAAGGAGATGTTGTGTTTGTTCAAATGGCATTGGGGATAGATGAATTTGTTCCTAGGAAGAATAGACTAGTGAAAAAACTTCCTCTTTGCAGAGAGGAATTTGTGGTGGTATATGGTTAGGTTTATTTCTCTTGTTTCCTTTTTTGATACAATCCTCGAAGATATATGTAAATTTTTCTTCATGGGTTGGGGCCCCTATAGAACCCCATTTTGATACATTTCCACAATACAAAAGATAACAAACAATTTCATTAGTTTACATGCTTCATGATGGATTTTAAATATAATCAAGGCAATATAAAAGTTTAATGTATTATATCAAATTACATATATGTCTAAAAATAACAACTTCAAAGTGGATTTTAGTTTTTTATGAAACAAGAATAAAATTTGAAATAGGATGAAAAGAATGTTCAAGGAAGACAATCCTAAGCTTGTTCATTAGTCTTCACATATGTATCTTTATCTTCTTCATATTTAGATTGCCTATCCACATATGCATCATACTTCTAGAATAGCTCTTTTATATCATCCTCATTTGGGCATGTATGGTGCTGAAATATCAAGGCTTGCCTACTTAGTGCATCCACGCATTGATCCATTTTTTGTTTATATTCCCATGGTTTTGATTTTAACTCTACAATTTTGGTTTCTACAGTCAATAGTGTCTTAATGACTTCATAACAAAATCTTTCTCTTCAGATGTTTTTCTCAAAAGAACTAATTAAGAAGTCAATATTTAGATCACCATAACTCTTTTTGAATTTATCAAATACAATGTCTTCTAACTTTAGATCAATAGTGTCCATATCCTTCTCAACTCATTTCTTCTTTGTCTCCATTTTTCTCTTATTCCATTCAAAACCTCAACTCTGAGTTTGGCCAAGTCTTCAATTACATATTAGTTCCCAAGTGTTCAATCGGCACAATTCCTTCCTTCTCAACTAAGTATTCATATAATTGAGTAATACGATTTAGTTTGGAGAGAATTCCCTCAAAATAGAAAAGCTCATTATCACATTGTTCTATTAACTCGTCAATTTCATTGAACTTATTCTTAAGTTCTTCATATTTCATCCTATCTTTCTCAATGGATTTCTTCCCCTTTCCCGTTAGCTTCTCCACCCAAGTATCAATAGCTTTAACCTTTTCAATAGCTTTTTGAATATGTCCCACAACTTTAGGACTATGATCAGTAGAAATATCTTCTTGGCATTCACTGTATTGGCCAACTAACTATTGTAGAAATGAACTCAATGATTTGACCCGTTCTTTTAACTTCCTTTTTGATATCCTATCTTCATCCACTTTGTACAAAAAATCATGGACTGCTTCTGAAACTCCTTGCTTTAGTGCATCTCTTGAGGGTTTTCCCAAAGGAATAAGTTGAACATTATAGTCAATTGTAGTCATATCACTTCTTAATTTTCCCTCATGGGGGATTACCACCTCTAAATTTCTAGATCCAATGGGTCAATATGAGTTTTTGTAATGATCCTAGCCTTGTTTAGAGCCTTTGTGGGTTTTGGGAAAGCCAAATATGTAATATATATGGATTTCACAGGTACAACCTCCTCTTGTTCTTCTTCTTTTGAAATCAACTCTCATATCCAACATTTTGTAAGAGTAATTCCCACCTTTGTCTCTTGCAATGCATGTTGAGGTTTTTCAGGGACAACCACCAATTGCTTAGACATTTCTTGAACATATTACAGTAATGGATCCTTATGCTTCACTTTGTCCACTTCCAATGTTGATTTCTTGGGTTCATTTTGTGTTGGCACTTCCCCCACTTGCTTCTTTCCTTGATCCTAAATGTGGGGTTGACCAACTTCCTTTTAAGTCATATCAACATTTGGAACATGTTCTCTATTTTTATCCTCAACTGATGTATTAATAACCTCTACATTTTCCTTGGGAACCTCTTGGGTTGGTCTTGTTCCTTTAGATAATTATTTTCTTCTACAGTTTCTACTTCCTTTAGAGTTTGATGTTTGGTGGAGATATCCTCATGAACTGGTATACAAATTTCCTTTTTTTATTTTGATACCTCCTTTTGTGGCACAGTGTGCTGGCTCCCAGTAGCTGATCCTTTACCTTTATCAATACCCTGTATACTCTGATTGTCATCAATATTTTCCTTTGTAATGGTTTCTTTTACAATTTCAATCACCTTTTCTTCGGTAGACTTTTCATTTTTAGGTGATTCACTACGTATGGTAACCCTAGTTTCCTTTTGGGGATCCTTTTCATTTATTGCCCTAGTGTCCATACTTTCTCCATCAGAAACTCCTTTAACTTCTAACTTGAACATTTCTGAGGTAGTTTGGACTTTAGAAGATACTTCTAACACTGAAATTTTTTACTCAGCAATTGACACATGGATGGATTCTCTTACTCCTTCACCTGACTAGGGAACATCTATACTTTTTTCCACTTATTTTTCAACTAGTACTTCAAATTCCTTAAGTGTAGGAATTTATTCATTTATATCTATATCCATTATTTCAATTGGGCATGTTGTTGATTCATGTAATTAATCAAACAGAGGTACACTCATTCCTTCCACTGGTGTTATATCAAACTTCTTCAAACCTTGTTCTAAAACATAACTATCTAGTAAGTTGGATGGGAAATAACTCTGGGATAATTGCTCTTAAGTAATATCAGTTGTTATTCCTCTTGGAAATAAAATTGAAACTGGAGAAATTGGGTGTATAACTGGATTAACTTGGACAACCTTTTTTCTAGTGGTGGAGTTACTTGATGACCCATGGAAACATCTATTCCTTCTTGTTCTTTAGTGAGCATGGGAGGATCAATTACTTCAGGTTTCCTATGCTTGCGTTTCCTAGACGCATGATCACCTTCTCTTGTCAAGGGTTGTTCAAATAAAACTTTGTATCTTTTCTTTTCCTTTTCAAACTGCTTGATATCTGGTGTCACCCTTCCCTCATTACTTTATGACTTAGATTGGATATTGGTGCTTGTCATGGCTCCTCTCATCAACTTTTCAGTACTCTAGGATTTTGGTTAAACCTCTGGAGGGACATTTTTTGTATCTAAGCCCTTTCCTTTTGTTTTGATCGGTACTGCAAAAGTGATAGGAGCATTTTCCATAGATTTTAGAAGCATTTCTTCTATTTTTTGCTTCAAAGCAAACATGGAGGTTCATGTCCCACTAGCAGTAATGGTCCACTCATCAACAATTCCTGTAGTGGTTCTATTTTAAGGTAATTGAGGGTATTTTCCACCTAATGGATCCATCTTATCAGCTCCTTCCTTCAAAGGGGGAAGATCTTCCTTCAAAATCTCTAATTCCCTGGACTTGTTAAGCACCTTTATATTCTAAATGGATAAATCTATTTTCTTTTATTTTAACCAAGTCAAAGTTCTCCCCATCACATGAACAATCCCACCATAATGATCATTTGATTCTTGCTCATCCCATTTTTTGGCGGTCATTGGTTGTCCTATATTTTGGTTAATATAAAATTGACTCACAAATTGTTGGTCATCCACAATTCCCTCAGGAACCATAACAATTTCAAAATCAATGATCTGTGTGAGGTTCATCCTTGAGAAATCCCTTAGTCTAACTTCCTCTTCATCTCTACAATTCATCCAATAGTCCTCAAAGTGAGGTTCATGCTCAAAATAATTTTCCAAAGTATTGACCACTCATCTAATGTCATAGCTAGACCTCGCCTCAAATTTCTCCATATCGAACCTTTCCATTTCCTCCTCTATCAACCTAGCTTTTATAATGGAAGGGTAGGAATATCTCCCAATTCTAATAGGGAACTTGATATTCATTTTTTGTTTCCCAGCAAACAACTTATGAGCAAGTGTTAATTGTCTTGCCAAATCACATAAAGCCATCTTATCCTCTAAATACCTTGGTAATTTGCATGTCTGTCCCTTAAATCCACTAGCTCTTATGTAGGTGAATCTCCTATACTAAATAAAGAAGTAACCATGTTCCATTATTGTATTTCTAGCTTCTTCTGATATTCTATAGTGCTCCCATTTAGGTTTGATCAAGCATATGACAGGTGTAAAAAAATGTATCATTCACCAATCTTACATTTCCCTTCCAAGTACTCAATTGTAATTGGGGATAAACCTCATGAATTTTGTGTTTTTGTAAGGGGCATGTGGTAGAAGGCCAAGGAAACGTCTATGGCCTGTAATATTGTAAATTAGATATGTCATTGTTGTATATATCTCCCCCCGGGGAAATATAAACAAATAGGAGAATATGGAAATTAAAGAAACTCAAAGCCCGATATTTATTGCATCACCAACAGCCCAAGGTGCAGGTTAGAGGCACACAACATAGAGTGTCAACATGACAAAATTCACGCCCAAGGTGCAGGTTGGAGGTGCACAACACAGAGTGTCGACATGACAAAATTCGCACCCAAGGCACAGGTTGGAGGCGCACAACAAAAAGTGTCAACATGAAATTTTCAGCGCCTATGGCGCACTTAAAATGATGTCGACATGAAAATGGATGCACCCTAGCGTAGGTTAAGGGTGCAGGTAAAAGGATGTCAACATGAAAATGGATGCACCCTAGCGCAGGTTAAGGGCGCAAGTAAAAGGATGTCGACATGAAAATGGATGTGCCCATGGCGCAGGTTGGAGGCGCAAAGCACAAAGTATCGACATGGAATTTTCAGCACCTATGGTGCACTTAAAAGGATGTCGACATAAGGATGTATGCATCGAGGCGCATCTTCAGGAGACGCATCTTTAGGAGGCGCAACATTTTGAGCGTTGACAACCCGATAGAAAGCAAACCCTGGCGTAGATATTCAAATGGCCATAACTTTTCACAGGGAGCTCAGATTCACGCAAGGTTAGACTTTTCAGAAAGCTTACGAGGTCCTTTGTCAAACTATGAATGGATATATTTAATTTGGTGAGAAAAATTTCTTCAAATATGTAAAATACAATTCTCCATTCTTTAGGTTTGCTAGGGTTCTCACCTACCGCCATAATGAGATGAATTAAATGCAACCTAGAGGTGGTTGGGGTAGCTTTGGAATTCCTCTCTCTTTTCTCTCTCTTTCTTCCTATAAATTATAAGGAGTGGCTTCTTTCTAAATGTTGTACATTCTTGTTTTGCCCCTCCCTTCTTCTCTTTGGCAGGTGAATTTGTGGAGTTCAAACCTCCCATTTAAAATTGTAATGCAACTTTGCCTCTTGGCATTTTGTAGTGTATTGTCTCAATATTTGGAGCAAATAATGCATGTCTGTGGATGATTCTCAACCCTCTCTATTTTCATTTGCATCCTCTTGATCTTTCACTACAAATATGGTTATTTGTGCATGATCTTGCATTGCATTTTAATGGTTTGTGTTTATTGGCAAGATAGGTGTTTCTTCATTCCTCGGTACATAACCTTTGTTAGTTTAGGTTTATTTTTATGCATCTTCTTACCCTATCTCCTTGGCAAGTTAGATTAGGTTTTTGAGTAAACCCTCTACATTTTTATGTGTGCATCTGAACAAAGGAATAGGAACCGGCCTTCATCCGGAGAGCTTTCCTGATTCACAAGGTCCCACACTTGGGAAAAGCTCCATGTTATGTAATTGCACTGAGAGTCTCAACCCATCGAGTTGCAAACATTCAGGGGTGTTGTGATTCACCATCAACAGTCACCATGTAAAACTCGAGCTCCCCAACACCACCCATCTTGATATTTGCAGCCAATGCTAGAAGATGCTCATGAATTGAATCAGCAATAAGGATTTCCCAAAAAATGCTCCCTTTCCTTTCTAAAACAATCCACATATACGGGTACATCATTTCATTGAATTCATTTGTTGTTTCCAAACCAATCACCCTACTTAGCAACACAACTACATCTTCCGCTTCTCCCAAAAATTGTGCCCTAACCAATTTCTTGGGAATTTTGGTAGCCACCTTCTTTTCTCCTAACACCCACTTAGTGTTTATAAGTTTAGCATAGTCTCACTTCTTGGCTTTATAGTCTTCAAGGGATAATTCAACGCCTAGGATAATCAGAGTTTTGATTACTGGTAAGTTCAGCAATATCCTGAAGGCCTTGGGTGTTAAGAATCATAAAGAGGACCTTGGACAAAAAATCAAAGGAATTGGCATACAAAGTTGAAATCAACCATATTGGTTGATATAATCACTCCCAAAAGATCAACTGGTAGCTCCCCCTAAAAATTGGTTTACGGTAAAGAAGTGAGGATGTTAATATCTCTTGAGTTTCTAGCATTGGAGCTCATAAATCAATTGGGTATGTTTGAATTTGAGGCTATTGAAGTTAGAGATGCAAAGCTCATGGTGTTGAAAGAGTTAAGAAACCAAGCAATGCAAATAATGGAAAGGGATCAAACTCATATCAAGAAGTGTTTTGACAAGAAAGCAACAACCAAAAACTTCCAAGAAGGATATCTAGTCTTGAAGTGGGATGAAAACCGAGCTAAATCAGGAAAGAATTCAAAGTTTGATACAATTTGGAGTGACCCCTATGTTTTCTCAAGCTGTAAGTCTAACAATGTCTTCCAATTGTCAAGATTGGATGGAGAGAAACTACAAATCCCAGTCAATGGGAGTTATCTCAAGCATTGTTATTGAGAAATGCCCTCCCTTGTATATAGTAGTTTAGTTTTAACTCCTCTAATTGCTTTCAACACACTTTTTCGGTAATTTAGTTTCATTTCCCTAAGTGTTTTGCACAATCTTTTGTTGTCTTTGAGAGGCATTCAATTTTCAGAGGTCATGATGAAGAAAGCAAAGTTGTTTGCACAAGGACGTGGAAGATAGAGTGTAAATCAATTTGCAAGCATCCAAGAAGATCATCACATAACATCTTAAAAAGTTTTATGGGATTTTTTCATTGTTGCACATATCATTTTAGGGAGAAATTTTTTTACATCTCGCATGCATGAGTGAACAGAGAAGCACCACTATAGCTATACATGATTCCCGTAACAATAGAATGGAAAACAACTTTAAATTATTTTTCCACTCTCATTAAACCTAATTCAGAATGATTTTCATGAATAAAATTATCTTTCAAGAAAATCAGATCAATTTCAAATCTAAACAATGCTTTTACCGTCAAAGGTAATTTTTCAAAGTTGCAAATCAATTTTGAAGTCTCTCAAACTCGACTCTATGCCCAATGGATATTTGAAGCTATTGTTCTTCATAATAGGAAAATATCATAAAAAATGTGCCAAATTGTTATCCCAAAATACCCCCAAGGTTATTTTGGCATTAACATGGTTTAAATGGACTTAGCCATTTAAATAAGTCACTTGAAGGTTAAATCCCCATCAAATTTAACCTCCAAACATCAAACAAGTGGCCACATGTTGGGATTCTTACACTTCCCATGGCCTAAGGGCTCCCACTTAAGCCCGCGGAATAAATGAGAATGAGTTGGAGCGTTGGGTTTGGGCAATAGTTAGCATGGTTTGAAGGGACGTGCAGCATGGCAAGGCACAATGTCAGCCAAGTCGGAACTAATCAGAGGCTGACATGTGGCGTGGATCTAAAAGGTGAATAATGACATGTGTTGTCATTCTGTTGAATTTCAACGTGATTAGGTTTCGTGGACCTCAATTCCACATAATAAACATAAATCAATAGATTTTGACCTCTGGTGTAGGGAATAAGTGGACACGTCAGTGGTTAACGGCGAAGGAAATAAAACGTAGGCAAAGGCCCAAACTCACAAACCAATCAGAGGATGTCATATGTCATCATACAGATCCAGTCAAGAGCTGTCACTTGTCCCGTGTCGTAGGAAAAATATTGTCCATCCCTCTCCCGCACTCCAAATTTGAAATAACCATAACTTCCTCTAAAGAGCTCCGAATTTAATAGGCTTCACGTCAGAATCATAAAAATAATAAATTAATGGAGTATGGTGGGAGAGAAGGCCAAAATACATGTACAATTCCGGGTAGCTCAACATTGGTTTAGTGGTGTCGTTTTGTACAATCCATTGGTATGTAATAACTGCAAAGATCATGTTAAAGTTGGAGGCGTCCATACTTGTACCAAAAAACTCAAAAAATCAATCACAACATCCATGCTCATTCAATGCAGATTTCATAGGAGATTGATTCTGGATCGATGGTCCTTTCATCTCTCTTGTCTTATTTATCTATTAAAGGAAATGGTATAAATCTAAGGGCATTGGCATGAAAAAAGTGTTCCTTCCTGTGGATTCGTAAGCTTTTCTTTAATTCCATGCTTTGGGCCTCTATAGCTAAATTGTGGGAAATTGTTGAACCTCTGCTCTACAAATGTAAATGATATCGTTCTATGAGATGCAGATTTGGTTTTCCTTCATACATCGTGTATTGAATGTGAATCTTAACCCTCTTGTTTCTCTTAAATTATGTGCATTTGTATTTACAGAGTTCTGTGTTTTTTTTGTTTCTTACATGATAGTTTCAACTATGTCCATGAGCTAATTTTGAACCCTATTTTAGTATGGTGCATCACCTTCCTTTAAGTTGCATTCTCATTTCCCTTCCCTTCTAACTCCAGTCCCTATGAATTCATAGTTTAGGATTAGATTAGTTGCATTATTAGGTTGTATGTTAGGTAAAGGGCTAAAACACAGAGGAACCAACCTTCTCTAGAGATTTATCTCACCGCAAGTCCCACACTTTGAGACAAATCCATGTTACACCAAAGTTTTGTGGTCAAAGAAACAACACATGTTGAGGGTGTTAACTTTTGGTGATAACAGAAATGATTTAACTAATGAAGTAAATTGCAATCAATTTTTATTCTCAAGATCACCCAAAGGGCGCAAGAGAAGAGCATACATGATTTTTATTGTAAACGTGAAAGGTTATAAATGAAATAAAATGAGGGAAATATTGCAATTTGGTTTTTTTTTAATGACCACTAGAGGTGTTAGATTGTGTTTTTCTGTGAACTAATTTGTAAAACAGTGTCAAAATGTAAAGAAAGTAGTAAGGAAGCAAGTACAAACATTCTAGAAATTTACAAAAAAATAAGAACTTTTACACAAAACGCTAGCAAAGAGACTAACACGCTAATGCAAAGAATGAAATGGAAATTCAGGCTACGGAAACACACTTTAAATCATACACTAACACATCTTGAATGCATGCTAGTGCAGAGAATAGAACGCTAGCACGAGGAATAACACGCTAACGTAAGCTACGCTAGTGCAGGGACTACACGCACTAGCGTAAGACCAACACGCTAGCGCAGGAAATAGCACACTAATGCGGGGACTGAAGCGGAAATGTAGATCTACAGAAAAAATAGAAAAAGACACGCTAATGTAAATCACAAGCCACACTAGTGCAGAGATGACGACGAAAACACAAATCACTTGTACCTACAACAAAAATGTTAGAATACAGCCAAAATGTATGGTTTTTCTCACATTGCTCTCAAACTAGCTCACTAAATGAACTGTAAAATGGTCAGTGGCCTTTAAACACTATAAGAAGCGTGAAAATGATATTCGAATGAAAAAGAAAAATAAGAAAATGTGGGTCCCATCGAGCATGCCAGACTGTAAATGAGAGAAATTACAAAATGGAGAAAGTACAAACAATAAAACAAAATAGCAAATCTTTCTTAGCAAGCTCCTTGCCACCTCAGATTAGACCAACTAAAGAAAACTCTTATTGGGTCCTTGATAAAGTTAAAAATGTTTCCTTGATCACTTTGATATGTGGTTGCTCCAAAAACATTGCAAATAGAAGGGAGAAACCAATTTACGAGCAAATGATGGATTGGATTGGATGAGTGATCAATTAGACATTATAAGGGTGTGCTCAACTGATTTCAAATAAGATTTTGGCAAAATAACACTGCAAACTCTCCAAGATTCCAATAATGAATTGAGAGGAATGTTGCTTCTTATTTATAGATGCAGAAGAAGCCATGAATCGAGGAAGATTGAATTAACTGAGTTGCGGGCTATTGATTTCAATTTTATTATTTAGCATGGTCGAATTGTTTTGTGCAGTTTGGCTCTTTGAATGAGAAATTAAGAAGCTTTATTTCAAATTGGTTGACTCTTGATTTTATTCCAAAGTTGGTTGTATGTGAATATTTTCTTCTATGTTTGTAGAATTTTAAAACTTGAGTGGAGTGACAAGTTCATCTTGAGTGAGTTAGATAGTGAAGTGGAGATGAGTGGAGGGTGAGTAGATAATTGAGCTTTATTTATTTAAATAACTAATTAAATTAACCAAAGGGGTCTATGATGTATAGTAAGTGTAATAGAATTGATTAAATTAATTCTAGAAGTGGGATATGGGTGAATAAAGGATTCAGTATTCTTTTTGGATTTTATAGAGTGTAATGGGTATTTTTGGGGTGTCTACATTGCCAACACTGACAAAGTTTATAGCAAGATAAAGGAGACATTTAAAACTAACCATTACGTTCGTCAATTGCTACCCACAAATCTTTACTTTGTAATGAAAACAAGAATTGGAATGGTGGTCGTAGTCCATGTAGATATATTCTATAGGAACAATTACCAAATACGGTACTTCGGAAAAAATTACCGTTTTCCAACATTTTTAATGTTGCCACATAAAAACACAAAAAAGTGATGTTTCGTTTACATATGAAAATTTATAATTTAATTTAATTAAAAACAATTATACACAACAAATATAATTTATTAATTGTTTTTTATTAAATTTATATTGAATTTATCTTTAGCCGTGCCACTTAAAGTTATAGGGGAAAGGACCCCATCTCCGAGCAGGGCCCTTTGACCGAGACTATTTTGGCACAAATAAATATTACTGTCTATACACAGTTCACCAAATACTCAACCAAAAAAGTACATAAAACTGTACATTATTTCCTTTTTCTTTGGCAATTTTAAGATGTGCAAATGTTCTAATTTTTAAACATAAATACATGTCATTCCCTACAACTTGAGGGTCACATTTAAAGTTTAGAAACTCCCACATGAATATAATAATATCATCTCCATTACTATTCTGACCCCATTTACATTGCTGATGGGCTTCAACATGTACAAATATTATTATTTTTTGCACAATTATACATTCATTCCTTATCAATACACATATCCTTGAGCAAACATTGTTCATCTATATTTATCCAACCTCCACTGCCTTTTCTACAATTAATAGGGGTACTTGCAAACATAAAAAAACCATTAAGACTCACCATTTACAAGAAAAAGTCACCATTTATTATAGATTTTTAGCAGATTTCAAAAATCAACATTCAATAAAACAACTGTAATTCAAATTTTTTAAAATAAAAATTATACATTTCCCTCCCAAATTCCCAATTCCCACCAAAATCTCTCACATCCACTTTAATATCTATCCATTGATCAAGAAGAGTTTTAAATCCAATGGCTTAAATTTCATTATTTCTCAATCAATCCGTGCCAACCCCTCTCAGCCAATAGAAAACAATGTCAGATTACCAAAAGATAAATTCAAAGCAATGAAATCTATAAATTGAGATGAGTCGTATGCATTTGTTACTTTCTTGCTGCCCTTTTCCATGTTCAATTTTCTTGCTACACAGATACAGACTCACTCTTTTCCACCATCATTTTTCTTGCTGCACAGATACAGATCAGCATCTCTACCATCATCAATTTTCTTGTTGCACAAATACAACTGCAGAGATAGAGAAGAACATTTTTCCAGCATCAAATTTCTTGTTGCACAGATACAACTGCACAGCTACAGAAGAACAGAGAACTTCCAGGACTGATTTTCTTGCTCCACAAATACAAAATAGTAAAATATTTTAGAAATTTCCAGGTGCAATATAGTTGTTCACCTTTTGTATTAAGCACTATTTTTAAAAATTGTCTCTTTTTTTCTCCAAACATTTTTAGATCTCACATTTAACCATTAAATTTGTTATGAACATTAGGAAGTTTGAATATGTAGATAGTTTACAAACATCATTAAATTTTCAAGAATGAACAACTTCATTATTGCAAATTCATGTTGTTTATACTATATCTACAAATTAAAACTCACTCGTGTGCATAATTAATGTAATGTTCACTTGTGTTTCTCTTTTCCGTAAACAGATAAAATCCAGAAATAGCGATTTCTTTGATTTTCTGAAATAGCCATATTGCTTTTCCAATATTCAAAATAAAAATTTATTTATTTTCTGAACTAGCCACATCTTCTTTCGCAGCCTCTAAAATTCTACATGCATAGTATTAGATGTAAACATTCATACGGTGTTAAATTTACCTCCATATACATAGTGCATCCAAATTTTCTAAATAGTCTCGGTCAAAGGCCCCTGCATATGTTACACAGCCACGTAGACTGCTAACTAGGATTCCAAATCAGCAAGCTGGATTTGTCAATGTTTTATGAATCTTAAAATGTATCATTCAAACCTATTCACATTTTGTATGACACGTGGAAATAGAATTACATGCATACTATTAGAAATGACCCAATATAAATATCAGACCCATCACCGTTGTTTTTAAAATGGTATGACAACACGTATTTTAGTGGGAAGCCGCGCATTTGTTGTGACAGTAAATGTACAGTGGTTGCTATTAAAGCGGTGACAGGTGGATTAATATCTCCACCGAATCACCATAGTTTTCCATCACCGTCCCTGTAATGGTGCATTCAACCCCCATAAACTGTGCATTCAATCCCCATTAACTGTGCATTCACTCGTAGTTTTCATTGCAATGCAGGCAGGTCCAGTTTTCTACAGCGGTTATTTTTGTCAAAGTTCCTTGTATTTCACAATGGCACATGCAAAGCAGACATCCAAATGACCAGTGAGAAGGTTGAGAAGCAACTTGCAAAGAAGGGCAAAGTTTACAAATCTCTCTTTTGATGAAGATAAAATTGCTGGGACACAAGCTCAAAAAAACAAAACTTCCAACAGAAAGAATAATCCTTCAAGAGCCAAATCACAAGATTCAGGCATGGATAACACTGCTCAATTACAACCTCAGAAAAATATGTCTTCCACTCGAAGGATCAATTCATCAAAAGGAAAAGAACAATTTGTGGATGAGAATATCAGAATTACAGATGAACCTGAATTCAACACTAGTATGAACCCAAATGTTGAAGTAACTGGAGGGTCTTCTATAACAAAGAAAGTATACATAAGAGGACAATGGACAGAAGCAGACATGAAGGCTGCCATGAGGGATGTGGAGGAGAATGGAATGTCAACAAGAAAAGCAGCATCTAAGTGGGGTATCCCTGCCACAAACGTGACTGATTGGTTGTATGGAAAAAGAACCACTAAGAGGCTAGGACCTCCAACAGTTCTGATAGAGAATGAAGAGCAGGAAATTGTGACATGGTGCAAAGATATGGCTAAACTTGGCCATGGTCTTGAAGTCATTCACTTAAAGGCCTATGTAGCTCATATATGTCAAAGCAGACCAAATCCATTCAATGATGGTCTACCAGGAAAATCATGGTGGTATGGGTTCCATAGGCGCCATCCTAATTTGACAATAAGAACTGCGGAGGGCCTTGATAGAGATAGAGCAGTCATGTTACGACCAAGAATCGTTGTTGCTTTCTATGATAACTTGCAAAAAATGTATATAACAAATCAATATGGGCCCAATAAAATATGGAATTGTGATGAAACTGGTGTACAAGCAGGAAGGAATTGTGGCATGCGTGTGATTGCTAAATTAGGTTGTAGAAGTGTTCCACACATTATGTCAAAAAGTAGAGAATGGATTACTATATTATGTTGTGTTAATGCAACAAGACAAAGCATTCCTGGATTTTATCTTTTTAAGGCAAAGAGACAACTTAAAAACTATATAGCTGGATGTGAACCTGGAGCATGCATGGCAGCGCAACCACATGCATGGATGACAAAGGAGCTGTTTTTGAATTGGCTGCATCATTTTGCAAGATCTGTGCCTGGCGGAGTTTCACCAACAAATAGGCATCTTCTAATATTTGATGGTCATGGAAGCCATGTAGCTTTTGGCACAATCCAAGAAGCTAGAAATCTAGGAATTGACCTTGTGACTTTGCCAGCTCATACCAGTCACAAACTTCAGCCATTAGATGTTAGTGTTTTCTCTCCATTCAAGAACTACTTCAAATCAATGAGGTCCAAAAGGATGGCAAAGAACTCAGGTCTTGAAATCAGGAGGACAGAATTGGCAACACTTAGCAGTCAAGCTTTCCAACTCGCACTTACTCCTAAAAACATCAAAGCAGGTTTTCATAGGACAGGTATATGGCCACTTGATCGTAATGTTGTTTCTAATGATATGAGGCCAAGTGAAGCCTTTCATGTTGAAGAAGATGAGGTGGCAGCTGTTGAAAACATATTGAGGATGGCAGGAATAGAAGATGGAGATGTAGAATGATGTTTAGAAGAAATTAGGAATAATGTGTCAGATAATGAGGATGCACAAAAAACAAAGGAAGTGCATGTTGAGGCAGAATTTTTTGGCATGCCTAAAGATTTAAATCAACCACATACAATCAATGAAGAAGATGATCACGTTAGTTCAACAACTCATGTGAGCCAAACACAAGAAGCCACAGATGTTGATGATAGCTTGACTTTGCCAACACAGCTCAGCCCACCTCAATGGGTTAAAGAAGGGGCCATAAATCTCAACATGCAAATTGATTTCAACAATGAGGAAGTTTCTCTTTTAATGCCATCCCCTCCCCCACCTCTTCCAAGTGAGGTGGTACACTATTATGCTGATAATTTGGAGTGGGAGGCACGTGATACATCCCAATTAGATGCCCCAAATTTATCCACACAACATATGGATAAAGGTAACTTCGAAGTTGCTGATTTCATAGCCACACAAGACACTGAAGAGGTGGTTTGCACCCAAAATGACAACCAATCAGTAATTAAATTCTTAAAGCTACCAATTGAGAGGGTTCACAACAACCCTGTGCGCCTAAGTGATGGAGCAATTAGAATTGGTAGGCAATCCCAAATACTTACCTCTGATGAATACTTGCATTTACTTCAAGATCAAGAAGCAAGAAAAAGAGAAATTGAAGATTTGAATGCAAAGAGAAGGGAGCAGGCAGAAGAAAGGAAAGCCCACATGTTGGTAGAAAAAGAAAAGAAGGGGCAACTTAAAATGGAAAGAGAATTGAAAAGGCAAAAAAAAGAAGAAGATAAGTTGCAGCAAAAAAATGAGAAGGAGTTGAAAAGGGAACAAGCCAGACTGTCAAAAGAACATGATAAAAGGATGAAGGAATGGCAACAAGCACAGAAGGAGCCTGATCAACAAAATAGATGTTTGAGTAGTCCCTCTAATCCCCTTCCTGATCAGCATCACATTTTGTTGGACATGTATAACACATTCATGCCTGCTTTTTCTTCCATTATCAATAACCAATCCAGTTGCCCATCTTCTCCTTCAAACAAAGAGACATTTTCAGGAAAATTAGAGCAAGCTATGTTTGGTCAAATTGGCCAACTTTCAAGAACTTTGACAGATGTTCCAAGTAAGCCTGCTACTATGCTACCTCATGTTCTCCAATCTATGAATGCTAGCACATCAGATAGTCACGAGGAAGAGCAGCCTCAAGCATTTCCAGGATTTTGGTCCAGCGGTTGAGTTTGGCTTTATAAATTTTGTCCAATATTACAAAGAAATAGAAAAAATCTACCCATTTAGTAAGTTTTGGCTGATTTTGTCGAATATGTATATATGATTTTGATAAATGTTAGACCGACTTTAATCCTTTGGAAGTCGGATTTAATGTAAATTTTTGTAAGTCTATCGAAATGAATATAAAATAATATATTATTTCTTGTGTGTGAAGTCAGGACTATCCATATATATATATATTTTATGTTGTCTCCCATTTTATGGGTCCTTGACAGCATTTGCAAACATAATTAATGCATGCAAATAAAATATACCATATAAAACTGGAATACAACTCAATCATCTCACAGACAAACAATTGTAGAAAAAAGATTTTGGATTAAGATAAACAGATCATTGCCTTAGTAAGGTCACAAACAACCTTACCTGTCCAATAAAATTGTGGTCTTCATTCTCATTCACGTATCACTGGCATTGTCATTCTTTTCTACCCTGCAACAAGAACATTAAATGGAAAACAAGAACTTATCAGAGCAACTGCTGTTCTCATTTTTCAATTACAAGTGGATTCCAAATGAAATCCAAAAAAAATAGTTGCGATTTAAATTAGCACCATGTTTTAGATCCTTGAATGTGCAATGAGAATTTGTATTACAATTTAAAAAAGTACTGGTAGGATCACCTTATTGTAGTGAATTTTACTCATGTCTAGTGATGTCTGGGAAAGACCACGAAATCTCAACTTCAGCAGTAGCAGAAGAGACTCGGCTCTTTCACCGAAGAGTTCGTTTTTCTCATTGGTGCTACCTCCCCATGAGGATATGCATGATGACATATCAGTAAATGTTGTCTTTTAAAACACAGCCAAACTAGACACCATGTTGACGTATGAGACCCTCCCCTCCTTCTAAAAGCTCTCAAGAGGATTTCTTATCTTATATATTGTTCCAATTTCTTATCCCTTATCAATGTGATCAATCATTCAGAGCATAAACACACTAGAAAGATAAGCTTGCGCTTCAAACTGTTGTATAGATTTTCAACAAACTGCCTGAGCTGCAGCCAATCTTGCAATAGGAACCCTGCAAATGAACAACTGTCTGAGACACTGTTTTTGAAAACACAGAAAATAAGGTGGTAATTATCTTTGACGAGTCTACACATAAAGTTTGTTCTTCAAGGAGTGAGGGAGAGACCTGAAAGGTGAACAAGAAACATAATCCAATCCAGCCTCTGCAAAGAAAGCCACAGACGAAGGTTCCCCTCCATGTTCTCCACATATTCCTACCTGTAAATCCATGCAAATATTCATCAATGCATTAAAAATGGTGTCCCTGTTTCCGTCTCTTGATAACTATGGACTCAATATAATATATGCTTTTGGAATTAATTACCATCTCTTCATATCTGTAACCATCTCTTGGTAACTATGGAATCAATATAACATATGATTTTGGAATTAATTATATAATATTTCTTACCTTCAAATCAGGTCTAGCTTTACGGCCTCGTTCAGTTGCAATCTTAATCAGCTGGCCTACACCTCTGTTATCTCCATTTTGAGTTCACGACAAAACGATTAGATAACCCCTACGAAATTTTTGAAGTTGATTTTGCATTATGGCCTCTTTTAGAGAAATTCGGGTTTTCGGGTTTTTCTGACAGCTCGACATGAGTTTTAACATGCTTTGTGTCGCCTGTTCCCCGATACCCGAAGTCCGCTTCATATTGAGAAATTCGGGTCTTCGGGTTTTTTCGACAACTCGACATGAGTTTTAACATGCTTTGTGTCACCTATTCCCCGATACCCGAAGTCCGCTTCATATTGAGAAAATCGGGTTTTCGGGACTCCGGCGCATCGGAACATGCCTAATTCAAAACATGTTTTGTGTCACCTGTTCCCCTATACCCGAAGTCTGATTTAGTCCTTTGTATCAGGTTTTCGGAGCTGTGAAGCATCTAAACATCTCATGCTTTATGTCTCGTGTTTCCCGAAACCTGAAACCCGAATTACACTAAGCCCCCTTGTGTCGGGTTTTCGGACCTCTCTAACATGCTGACATGGCATTCATGCCGAGTTGTCAGTGAGTTGGCACGTGCCGAGCTGAAGTGTATTAATTACAATTTTTCTTATAAATACGCCGATTTCCACGTCATTTTTACCGGACGTATTTTTAACTTGTGGATTTTTCGTACATGCTCTTCCAACCTCGAAACCCGAAAGCTCGGCTGTGCCCATTTGAATCGCCATTTTTCGATCTTCCCTTTCTCTGGTTGAAGGTATTTCTCTCTCCACTCTTTGTTCCTAGTTTTTATGGATTGATTGCGCGTGAATTCTTCCCATTTTCTTGTTGGGTTTTGAAAGATTTTTATTCTTCTTCTTTCTAGAGTTGTTTTGAAAAAAGGGGTTTAGGTTTTAGGGTTTATCTCTTCTAAATTACCACTTGGTGCTATTTCCTCAAAGTTTTATTATGTGCCTGGTACATGAATGGTTAAAAGGAGATTGCATGTTTTGAAATTCAACGAAAAACCCTGTTTTTCTCTTCTCGGGTTTTGAAGGCTGTTGTGCAGTGTCGAAGACCCGAAGTATATTGAAGGCTTGGCGTGCCGGACTTTCCAGAGTTCTCGGCATCAACACAAGTGTCGGGCTTTCTTCCGTTTCTGACATCATCAGCAGTGTCGGGCTTTCCCAAAGTTCCGACATTATCAAACGTGCCGGATTTTCTAGAGTTTCTGACATTCTCAGCGCATCAGGTTTTTAGGATTTTCTGACATCATCTTCGCCAGTGTCAGACTCTTCCGTTTTTCCGGCATATCCAGCAGGTCGGGATTCTCACAGTGAGCAACATCTCCTGAGCTTCGAAGCTTTCTTCCTTCGACGTCCTTCATGTCGGATCCTGGTTCATCTCAGGAAAAGACCGAGAAGTCAGGGAAAATGAAATATAAGTTTAAAAAGCTGGAATCTCCATCGTATATTGATTGCAACTATGACATCCGAGACACCGAACTCGGAAATATAGACATTGAAGATTTCTGGAGTAGGGTGAGGAGTTCCTCCCAAACTCCATGGATGAAAACTATAGCCGATAGTGGCTTGCCTCTCGCAGCGGGTTTTCCCATGTTCACTAAGTGTCCAGAATTCATCTTGGCTTGTGCATCCAGTTATGACTCGGCGTCTCGTTCTGTGAGAAGTCAATCAGGTGAAGTAGTGATCAAATTAGATGGAGGTTACTTTGATGATCTCCTAAAACTGCCCAATTTTGAAGAGTATGGAGAGTTGGACATCAAGTCAGCTCAAAAATCCTGGGACAATGATCAGGAAGATTGCATCAAACATGTGAACAAGAAGTTCCTGATTAAGCCCAAACCAGCTGTCTCCAGATTTCCAAGGATTATCCCCAGGAGTGATTTCATCCAAGAAATCAATGACATCATCACCCTGCTGAGTCAGGTTTTTGGTTTGCCCGAATCGAATGTATTTCAAGGATGGATGTATCAATTTATGATCACCATCAAGAAGAATCAGCAGGGGATCAACTGGGGTACTCTCATCAGCAATGAGATTGATTCCCAAATGACAACGGTCTTGTCAACTGGGAAATTTTATATGTCTTCATATGTCACATACGCAGCAGCCGGGATGAGGAACTATCCCGGGCTGGATACTAAGGGAAGCAGAACGGCGAACCAGGTGTATCAATACTTCCCTCAATTGACAAAGAAGGGGTCCAAAGACCATTTCAAGAGGGTGAATGATGCCTTCTTCTATGAAAATATCTGCAAGATAAACCCTGAGCTGAGGAAGACAAGAGTCTCAGATGAGGCTTGGGCTGAAGTTTCTAAATGGGGATGTATCTTCTTACAATTCAAGAAGTTTACATATCTTCGGGTGGTCATGTACTCAGGTGATCCTTTTCGCCTGCCCCGATATCTAGGGGATAGACTGATATTGATGGATTTGGTTAGGCAGCTGTTGGATTTCCATAAATTCCAACAAAGCAAACATAAAGCTATTGTATCCTTCCCAATTTCTATTGGGAGATATACTTGCTCAACAGTAGTGAAAGCCAAAAATGTTGTCCACGAACTTTAGGACAAATTGAAGAAGCATATGAAGCCTCGAGACGGTTTTGACATCCGAGGAGTGCTCAGAGCATATGGAACCCAGCATCTACACAGGCCAAACATAGAGGATATTTAGGTGGATCTGCATAATGAGGATGTTGTTCGCAGAAAGGATAATAGCAGATTGACTATTGGTGAGATTCAAACACTGGAGCTTGCTGATTTACCAGAAGGTACGGGTGACAATGAAAGTGTTTTGGATCTTTCCTATGATGGACTAAAGGAGGATCAATATGTTTTCCCACCTATTGATTGGTCAGCCAGCGAAAAAGCCTCTATTACAGATAGGTCGGCTCTAATCCTTTCTCGCACCAAAGCATGGCTCTCCTCTTGGGGAATGAATTTTAAAGATGATAAGTTTTCAAAGTTAGCTGCTTCAGAGGCGGGGCCCTCCAAAAAGGAAAAGGACAGAAAATCTTCTGGGGAGCCTATAAAGGTCAAGATTGTCAAAAAGAGGAAAGAAAGAGAAATCTCTTCAATTGTTTCTCCAGTAGAAATGGTGAATGTGCCAGAATCACCAACACCACCAGAAATAGGAGAAATTAATTTGGAAGGAGGAAGCCAGCTTCTGTCTTCACCATTTGCTGATTGCTCAACTGAAGAGACCTTATCTCTTGCATCCAAGGCTTTGGAGTCTGGATCTGTGCCTCTTTCCACACAACCACTCCTACCTCCTTATTCTCCATCAACTTCTTCAGTAATGGCCATTATTTTCTCTGGACTTTCACCCGTCTCTGCTGGTACCCAAGTGATCACTAACACGCCCCCTCCTATGCCTCTTTTTATTGGATCTACTACCACATTGGTAACTATTCCTCCTCCACTAGTAGAATCTTCTCCCCTTGAGGGTATGATACCAGCTTCTACAACCATGGCAACTCCCTCTGATACACCGCAATGGCTACTCGAGCAAACTCCGAGGAATAAGAAGGTGATTGTGCCCCTACCAGCCTTTGATTTTAGCTCACTTAAGACTCCTACTGCGAAATCAGCTAAGAAACCCAAAACAGTTTCAAGGGTTTTGGTGGATGCTTCAGGAGATAAGTTCACAGAGATTGCCATTCCCTCGGCTGACAAAACTAGAGAGGATATAACAGCCTCTGATTATCAGGTGACCAGGGTGGCTCTAGGGAAAGTGACAGCAGAAGGGGCGCAACAAGATGCAAGGGATTCCATAAACATGATGTGCCAAAAGTTGAAAGAAACAAAGGACAGCAGAGATGAGCTTAAGGAAAAAGTGGAGCAGTTGACAGAGGTTTTGATTAAACTCTCAAAACCCCTTGAATCCATACCACCTTCTTCTATTTCTGTCGGATTCGATTTCTCATCAGTACCTACGATTGAGAAGATTGCTAAAAAAGGAAGGGTGGTTGATGAATGGATCCAAAGGTTGCTCCAACAGGGGAAGGAAGTAGTTTAAGACATGGTGAAAGTTCATCAGTCCTTGGGGGACATTCAGAAGGATGGAGAGAAGATGGATGAAGAATTCTCGTCAGGAAATTAGACATCTTGATTTGACTTTTGAAGCTCTCCAGGTGTTAAAGCAAATACCAGCACATCTCTTGGTGGAGAAGGTATTCTCCCACTACAGATAAGCATTCCAGCTGACCATAGGCCATCAGGGTCAGAATAAAGATTCTCAATGAAGCCTGCGTAAGTTGAGAGAATCAAGGGGATAAACTGATTGACGGGAAAAGTGATCTGGAAGAAGAATTGCTGAAGATTTTTCCAAAGGTGTCAGTTGGGAACTCAGTATCCGATTAGCAGATGATCTCTTCAAGCAATCCAGAGGTTGTTCAGCATGAACCAATACGATTGGCCTTGAGATCATTGATCGTTGGTAAGGGTTGAACATTCTTTGAGGCCTTAAGAGAGCTCAGCAAAGGATTAAAAAGCTTCCCGTGCAATGCCAGTGATATTCATGAGACCTACGAAATTGGAATGATCATTCCACTCGCTTGATGAGAACGAAATGCAAGGCATAATTCGGAAGTTCTAGAATTTCAGAGCAAACAGTCTCAGTTGGAGGAAGAAAAAGAGGAAGGAGGCAAAGGATGATGATTCAGATTGAGTCCCAACGTTTCATGTCATTTCAATCTTGAAATTGACATGCTTTTCATTTCTGTTTCGTCACATTTTTGAATCATATTTTGACTTGATCGCCTGCGTGAGAATCAAGCAAATAGAACTCTTGTTGAATTGCTATTTTTTAGGATCTGCCCTATTTAATCTCTACTTCTTTTATTATAAATAAGGGATGCTTATGCATTCCAAAGGGTCGAGATTTTTTGGAATATTTGGGGGCTATTGGAAGAAGAAAAACTTTGTGTTTTCATTCAATCATTTTGAAGAATAGGAGTTGATATCATTTTACAGACGTTGTGTTGTGGAATATATCTTACTTAAGACAGTGTTCTTATGTTCATGATCTTAAGCTATTCTTTGCATAGCATCTTAGTGTTTCTGATTATTTCGGACATTATATCTGTGATCTAAAGCTCGTATGATTATTTCGTGCTCTGTGTTTACTCGAAAGAAAAAAAGACGGTGCGTCACGGAAGTGGAGGATGGGGTAGGAGGGCGGAGGAAACCAGGATGTGATCCGTGTAACAATTTTCTAATCCAGTTCCATTTCCGAAAGCCACTCCTTGACTGTTGTGAATGTGGATTTCGGGATTCCATCCACCCAATGGTTATAGAGTAGTGTGATACTGTATATATCGTTTTTAATGTTGTTTTCAGTTCGCACTCAGTAGGCAGCCCTCACCTGTATTGGAGAGGAGATTTAATCTTATATACTTGGTTGAACCTCATCTTTTGGTTTGACACAATATCCACCCAACAACCTCTTGCTCCAGCCCCTGATATTCCACAGGAATAATTAGTCAATTCAAACGTTTCACATTACATATATAGATGTTGCATTAGTGTTGGTTTGAATACCATATTCTAGGGATAAATCTTGTTGAAGTAAATTAGTAGAAATTATGGAACGACCACGGTTGGTAAGGGTTGAACATTCTTGGGGCCTAGAAAAAGCTCAGCAAAGGATTGAAAAAGATTCCCGGGCAAATGCCAGTGAGGATATTCATGAGACCTACGAAATTTGGAATGATCATTCCACTGCGCTTGATGAGAAACGAAATGCAAGGCAGAATTCGGATGAGTTCTAGGAATTCAGGCAAACCAGTCGCCGTTGGAGGGAAAAAAAAACAATAAGGGCGAGAAAAAAAGGAAAGTAAAAAGTGGAAAGCGGAAATTTTGAAAGGAACTATAGTATGGCGCAAGGTAAGATGAACGTAGCCACAACCCTCAGCCTCCCGGGTTCGGCCCGAAACGCGTAAAACAGAATCCTCCCTAAGAAAAAGAGGACAGGAGCAAAGGATGACTGTATTAAGATTGAGTCCCAAGTTGTCAGGTCATCTTCAATGTTGAAATTGACATGTCTTTTCATTTTGTTTCGTCACATTTTTGAATCAATTTTGACTGATCTCCTGCCGTGGAGAATCAGACAAAAAGAACTCTTGTTGAATTGCTACTTTCTTTAGGATCTGCCCTATTTATCTCTACTTCTTTTATTATAAATAAGGGATGCTTATGCATTCCAAAGGGTCGAGATTTTTTGGAATATTTGGGGGCTATTGGAAAGAAGAAAAACTTTGTGTTTTCATTCAATCATTTTGAAGAATAGGAGTATGATATCATTGTTACAGTACTTTGTGTTGTGGACTAATCTTACTTAAGACAGTGTCTTATGTTCATGATCTTAAGCTATTCTTTGCATAGCATCTTAGTGTTTCTGATTATTTCGGGACATTATATCTGTGATCTTAAGCTCGTATGATTATTCGTGCTCGTGTTTACTCGAAAGAAAATACGTTTCTCTCATTTCCTTCTACTGTGCTTTCTTTCATTTGTAACACTCTTCTAACCCAGTTCATTTACGAAAGAACTCTATCCTTGAATCGTTGGGTGCATGTGGATTTCGGGATTCATCCCACCCCAATGGTTAGATTAGTTGTGCATACTGTATATATCGTTTTTACGTGTTTTAGAATTAGCAATAAAGTAGGCAGCCTCACCTGTCTTTGAGGAGGGATTTAATCTCATATACTGTGGTTGAACCTCATATTTTGGTTTGACAAAATATCCAACCAACAACCTCTTTGATCAAGACCCTGATATTCCACAGGAATAATTATTTCAATTCAATCGTTTCAAATTACATATATAGATGTCTGCATTAAGTGTTGGTTTGAATACAATATTCTAGGGATAAATTCCTTTGTTGACAGTATAATTAGTAGAAAATAATGGAAAGAAAAGGACTGGAACGTTCAATAGTTAAAAACATGATTAAAAGGCAAATAATATTTTCACCTCGAAGGGGTCATTCTGAATAATCCCATGAGATAAATAAGATGGCAAGAACTTGCTCACATCATCTCTGTTGTATCCAAATGTCATCTGAGTTAAGTCATTTGTCCCAAACGAGAAAAATTCAGCATGCTGCGCAATCTGCAAAGCAATGGTATGGCTTTATCGTGTAGTTGTGACCCAGAAAGATCCAAAATAATATATGCTTTTGGAATTAATTACCATCTCTTCATATTTGTAACCATCTCTTGGTAACTATGGAATCAATATAACATATGATTTTGGAATTAATTATACATGGAAAAAATAGTGCGCAGTCTTACCTCCATATTGCTTCCATCAAGTTGGTCCAGCGGTTGATGGCACGAATTCTACTTGCTGATATGTTACAGAGACAAACCAAACAATTTCCCTGCTCCAGTTTAGACGGCTCTGTAAAAATGGAGGCGAAGAAAATAACAGCTCCAGGGGAAAGGACCTGCCTGCGTTCCTTAGAAAATTACAATTTCATGAACAGTAAATGGGGCTTGAATGCGCGGTTAATGGGGAATACTTGCACAGTTAACGGGACAGCGATGGAAAACTACGGTGAGTCGGTGGAGATATTAATCACCTGTTCCACACATTAATACCAACCACTGTAAATTTATTGCCAAATCAAACACGTGGCTTCCCACTAAAATACGTGTTGTCAGGGGAATAAAATAATAGCGGTGATGGTTCTGATATTTATATTGGGTCGAATTTAATAGTATGCATGGAATTCTATTTCCACGTGTCATACAAATTGTGAACAAGTTTCAATGATACATTTTAAGATTCATAAAACGTTGACGAATCCAACATGCTGATTTGGAGTCCTAGTTGTCAATCTACATGGCTGTATAACAGGGGCAACTTATGGTGCTCGGAGATGGGGTCCTTTCCCCTATATATTTTTATTTTGAACAATTTTTTTGATAATTTGTCTATCGTATGACTATTATGATAGCAAATAATTGTGATTTTTGTAAAACTATCATTGAATTTTTAAAATATTGTATAATTTACCAAATTTTTCGGTATTTATTGAATATTTTTTATAGGCTTTTTTTTTCTATATTTTAAATCCATTATATTATACAACTCTGCACGAAAGTTGTACCTTGTCTCTAAGTAGGAAAATAATCAAAGAAATTATGTTTTATCAATAACCACCAAAATATGAGTGGCTAATATTTTCAAATTGATTCGTTTGCCCAGTTCTTTCCAAAACTATTCACAGCATCTCCTGCTCGGAGTGCAAGAGCATGAAAATTCATTTCATGTTCCAAGATCAAACTTACTTTTAGAGAATGTGTCAAGTCAAACAGTGGAACAAAGCACAAAAAAGTCTACAAGAAATTGTGCAATAGTATGCCCTCATTTCGATTTCCAGCGCAAACTTCCGAGTAAAGAAGAAAATTGGATGCCACTTGGAAATGGACGCACTATGTTGAATATGAAAGTATATAATTGAACTTGTCAAAATAAAACATTGGATTAAAATAATAAACTTCGACAACATAATCTAACTTAGTAAATAGGCGAAAGAACCAATTGTAACCAAAACATGCAAAGCTTGAGTGGAAACTCCAGCTATTTTTTGGAGGGCAGCAAAGGCAACGGACCTATGGACCGGGCTATTGCTTCCATATTTATGTTGGAGATGGTCTTATGCCAAAAAAAAAAAACAAAATTACAAAACTGTATATAATAAAAAATATCCTTAAATTTTTGGAGAAGTGGTTGTTTAAGAAGAGTATGAATCCCAACCAACACTAGGAGCTGAGAATTTGTAGCAACTGCAGTGAGATTTTAGGGGTTCTTTTTGCCCAATGTCAGAGCACATTGGTAAAAAAAATAATTTATATTTACAAAAAAATATTGTTATATTTGTTTTAATCCTTAAAATTTAGGAGCTACCTACCTAGTAATTTTTACAAAGCATGAGAGAACTTTTCTGGGAAAAAAACTCTTTAAGATTTATAATCAATAGGTACCCACTTAAAATTTTGTGACTTGCCCCCTCCATGAGACAGCTACCTAACTCGTGATATTTTGTACGGTACTTGTCTTTTCGAAATATTGTTTATTGGAATTAAAAATTCCAATCAACTTGATTTACAGCATATCATGTCACATCTTATTAATAACATAAATGTGTCCGATGTCATTAATCCATTATTGATAGGATTGCACTACACCGGTTTTAATTATTACCTTGCCATTTATACAATGTTAAAATTATTGCAATAAATAGTGATGCGAGTTTGAGTTAAATTTTGGTGGCTATTGTATTTAACTTGATTTTTTAAAGTGTCAATTCATATACGAGTGAGGAGCTTTTTTTGGTCAAATCAAACATTTTTAACCAATGAATAAGAGATAAATAAATTGGTTATTAATTTTTAGCTCAGAAAAATATGAAATATCTAGAACAAACTTAAGAACTTTCACCATATTAATCAAATAAAAGATTTTAATTAATCAGTATACAAAACATTTATAGCAAAACTGATTTACTATAATTATCCTGCGTTTGGCAAAAGCTTATAAACCCAAACAGAAATGCCAAATACACTTTTTTTTAATAAAAAAATATAGCCCAAATAAAAATGCCAAATATAATTTCTCACTTTGATATGTATATTTTTACAAGTGTTGGAAAATGCCAAATACAACTCCTCACTTTGATCTGAATATTTTTGGAAGTATTGGAAAGTGATAGTCGATTACCCTCCAACGTACCTTCATTATTCTGTGGTTAAAAAGAAGATTATTTGCCGCTATCGCTAATGCTCCTCAATCACATTGTTGATATAGACGGACACGCTTTTGTTTTTTGACGATGATATTACATCACTCCCCTCCACAATAGCCGTACCCCATTAGATTCCCACTCCCACTTTCTCAATCTCAAAACACCGTTGATCATCATGATGACAAGCGAAGAGTTTCACTTCCAAGAACCCACAATGTTTACATCCCTTAGGAAAGAATTCCGCACCACTTCCAGTTCCCAAAAACACACTTAATTGTCATGAAGACATGCAGCACCTTTTTCGGTTCCAAGGAATCACAACGCTATAGTGAAGCAGGCTTAGGCTTTGTAGCGGTCTAACTCTGCTAGAGTTGCAAATTTGGGGAATCCAAAGCAACCATCAGCTGTAATGAGCACAAATTATGTGGTAAATAGCAATAACAGACAGTGCTTGTTGGTAACTTTTGGGAATCGAGAGCAACCACTAGCTGTCGTTAACAAGAAGCAATTACTGAAGTAGGCATGCTGATTGGGGGCATGATTCAAACGATGTGACACCAACGAAGTTCCGAAACCGCCACATTAAAAATATATTTTACTACTGGGATTGAAAGTAAAACTTTAGTGCCTTGAGCTCAAAACTCATGTTAGTCTGGCAGAAATTAGTATGTGAGTGCTATCAAAAAAGTCATAAAGAAATTAGGAGGTGAGTGCTATTACAAAAGTAATAAGACATTACTTCAATGTTATTCCATTCTTCCAAGTCACCTGGCAGGATGTAGTTTTGAAAATGTCATAAACTTCAGGAATATTGCAATGTCAGTAAATCATCGTAACTTCACCACAATGAAAAGACCAAGAAACTGTCATAAACCTCACCATAGCGACAACATAATTTTGTTCAATGAAATATCTACAAGCACCATTGTAACAAAGTAATTCTAATTAATTCTTCCACACCTTCAAAACAATTTCATGACGGTGCATGAATCCTTCTATATAACATTTCAATGGGTTGACAATCATATGTTCTAGACGATAATTTTGTATTTTAACCATTAAACGCCCACAAAGCACTTACCACGGCAAACTTATAACCATAGAAAGTGCAAGCAATTCATCATTGATTCATGATATTGAAATACACCATAAGTAGCCAAATCACTACCTTCCAAAATCCAAAAAGCCTTCTCCAGTGCAGCAAAATTGCATTTACAAAGATCTGCTTCTAGGATGTAACATAAAATATTTGCTCTCATATACAGCTTCCAATTACATAAGAACATGACTGCAAGGTGGACAACTCAATTATATACCATAGGAACACATGATATACAAAGAAGAGTCATTTAGAATGGGAATCTGTCCTTCCATTAGGAAAATACTGTGCTTGACAATTTCCAAGGGTACACTTGTTTAATGCAGTGGCTAGATTACCTGAAACAACAGTTTCTTTGGTATGCGTCCATACAAAAAATATGTCGGTAAATGGAAAATTCAAAAAGCTTTTGCCGACTGAATTATGCTCAAGTAGCTGAAATTCACTAGAATACATAAAACTGCAGAAATCTTCCATGCTACTAACAAGCAGGAGTCAATTACTACAAATACTAATTGCAGTTTTGACATTGTCTTAGTGGCTTTTAGGGATAGTCATTTTGCAATCCATTAGTGCCGAATTTATCAACTCCACGTGCTTGAGAAATTAATTCTGATTGTAGGAATGCTTGAAGTGATTAGAGATTCCCTTCATTTTGACAACTGCCCTCATGTACTGGAAACAGGTACAAACCTAATTTGAGATATTCAATGCATACAACATTATGCATATTAGTTCTTGGGAATAAATTTACAATTTAAATTTGTAGTAAATCCTTGAATTTCCACTAAAAGCGAGCAGATTTACTTGTGAATAAGGGGCTTCTCAAAGATTAACAGGCAAGCCATAATTCTGAAATGATTTAATCTCGCCCCCAAGGCCTGCTGTGACTATAACAAGGCCCCATGCAGTAGCTGCAGCAACTCTAGACTGAACTTGAATGGTATTGGAAACACCAGTATTCAGAATGTCATAGTTAGAAGGAGACATATTTGATAGGTTTCTTTTGCTCAATGGAGGAAGCTTTTCCTCGGGCCATGTTGCTGAGCCTTTAGACAAGCTATCAGAAAAAAAACCATGACTTGAATTTAAGTTATCTGTGTTTCTATCAGAAGCAGAAAACGTCATAAATCTTGGCTCATATGAATCAGACAGATGAGCTGAAACTCTAGAAAGACCGTCTAGTTCATTGACATCTGGCAAAGTTTCTAAGCGAGATAAATGTGACCCTTGAGAAACATAATGCAGAGCAGTTTCCAGTTCCTGTTCCTCGCCAGATGCTCTTGGAAGAGAGCCATTATGCCTTCCAGCATCCTTACATCTATGCAATGAGGACTGAGTGTCCCTCCGCCCAGATGAATTCAACTCTAAGAGTCCGTGGTTAATACCAGACCAAGGAACTGCAACTAAGACACTTTGTGAAAGAAAATGTTCATATGACCGACTAGTCTTTATGCTCTTCGCAGTTGAGCCACGGTGAGTGTCAGAGTTCCAAATATAGACATTTGAATCCTCGCTCGCACAGACAATATGTTTCCCATTTGAAGTGAATGATGCAGAAATTTGACTGCACGTATTCCGAAAACCTGCAAGACATATACATCAAAAATTGAGACCAGTAAACAGAAAAACAGGTAGAATTACATTTCAGTGGAGCAATGGCAAAGGTAGAGGAAGGGAAGCGTGTGGAAAAGGAAAACATAAAACACAAACAGAAGGTAGGAGCAGAACTAAGGTCTTGACAAAACATGACTCAAGTTACTTGCACTAGGTAGATCAACCTAAGAGTGTGGGAATCATCTTGTAAGACATATGCATAGAATCTAGATGGGCAACCCTGGCCTAACGCATAGCATGGTTGGTTAATATTTGCTTAGTTAGAAAGTGAAAACATATTAGATGACGCCTAAATTAAAAATATATATGTTGAGACTGCATCACAGAATTAGAAGTGCATATGCCTCTGATAAATTCCAAAGTGCACTATTGACATATGATGTAAAACTCGAAATGAGTTACAGCTAGGGTTGTTATGTTTTACTGTTTTATTTCTACAATTTTTCAGGAATGCTGAACCCAATTGGGGATGCCATGGAGCATGACATGGTTTCTGTTGCAAGGTATTCTCAGATGGAGCACGACATGGTTGCTGTTGCAAGGAATTCTCAGTAGAATGCTGGCTTCTAAACCTGAAATCTAGACTTTTTCAAATACCGCTTGAAGTATACAATAATAATATTCACTATTAGCACTGAATTTTCCCAGCACCTCTTCATCTTGTATGCATGTAGACAATGTAAGTTAAGATTTTTTCAGACAATTTAAAATACCTTTATATTTGCAAACAAGCTCAATACCATCAAACACTCGAATCCGTGAATCTGCAGATGTTATCAATACTTTCCGCAAATCTCCAGGCAAAAACTGAAGGAACAACAAATAATCATATCACCCATGAAGAACTAATAACAAAAGAGACAAATAAGAGAACCACATTGTAATCACTATATATGTTCACATAACTTTGTGTGCTACTTTGCAAGCCAATTGTACCAGTACCTGAAAACCAGTAACCTTCTTCCCAGGAGATTTCTTCTTACTATACACACTCTTTTTACTATGCACAGCCACTTGAGTTTCCAGTTGTAGTTTGTTTCCTGGTTCAAAAAATCCGTTTTCCATCTTTAATAACTAAAAGTCTTATTACGGTTAAGATCAACAATGTTAAGATAGAACACAGTAAATATATTCTGGCTATCCATCCATGCAAAAATCCAATTAACAGAAGGATAAATAATGCTTTATCAGTTGAAGAAAACATAAATTTCTTAGGAAATAAAATGTATGGTTCCCCCAAAACTAGGTAAAATACTAACTCAATAGAAATCACGAAGATCATTTAACATAACACATGCACTCCCTGTGTAAATGCATATTAACTTTAATCCATACCACAATAACAACAATCTATACATTGCCAATTAACACGTGCACTCCCTGCGTAAATGCATATTAACTTTAATCCAGACCACAGTAATAAGAAACAGTGCATTACCAATTGAAAACCTAACATTTTAAATTTTTTGAGAAATAAAATATATGGTTTCTGCCAAAATCAGGTAAAATAATAACTCTACACCATTGAGATTATTTATTGTACATGCACATTCTCTGTGTAACTACATATTAAATTTTATCAAAACCACAATAAGAATAAACAAAATAGATTGCAAGAAAGTAGAAACAAAATCAATATTTGACTCTGTGCTTCCCAACAATGTTCATGGAAATTATATATTAAAAAGTAGATACATCTTAACTTTAATCAAAACCAAGTTAACAAGGAGAAAAACAGATTGCAAGAAAGAAGAAACAGCAATCAATCAAGAAACATATGATTCCCATAAATGTTGGATTTCCGAATTAAATGCCGACAAATTATTAGTACGGACATAAAAATGGAAAAAGTTTATTAGTATGGGGCATGAAATGGAACCTTTTCCATAAAAACAAAATTTCATGGAAATGAACATTCTCTAGATTCAGGTGAGCAATCAACAACCAGTCATAAAAGAGACTAGACATGTCTTGCACGGGATTTAAAATGGACCCAACCACTCCAGTGAATGACAGATAATAAACACTTTCTAGCAAAAGTACTTCCATTCTAAAATTCAATAGAAGCAAAGCAATTAATTTCAGCATACTTATTTGTGTTATACTATGCATCACTCATAAAGGTGACCAACATCACAACAACAATATTGAATTTCAACTAGAAGATATTTTGCTTGGCTGTGGTAAAAACCAAGGCTACGCTTGAAATGACTCTCAAAAAAAATAGAGGGCTCAATATCAATAAATTGTTTTTCACCTTTCTAATGTTCAAAAGTAGCATTAAAAAAGCAACAAACAGCATTAGCTATAGTGATACACTCATCCAACATAAAACAGACTATATGTGTAAAGAGATAAATCCTTTGTTACTGGATATGCCCTTCCCTCTCCCAATCACGGATATCCGCTTATGTCATACAGTATGATATTCCTCAGAAATGGCCCAGGTGTGTATCCATATATGAATATGACCTGAATACAACTCAAGATATCAGATGGGGCCAATACAAAATCTGAACTGCATCCCATAATTTTTTTGAAAAATACTAGAAACAAATTATAAAGAGCAAAAGCTCAAAAACACTTGAGAGGCAAACCACCTTCCTTTTCGTGTGTATATATATATCGCTCATCTTTGTACCACAAAAGGGCTTTTGGCTAAGAAATTTCTGCTTTGAATTGTCTTTTGGAATTTGCATTTCCTTTTGTCTACCACAAAATGTCCCCAATATGGTTGAATGTTTCCCCTTCTGGGAAAATAATCAGGAATTCTCCTTGCACCAGGAACTGAATTTTCAGTTTTAAATGTCGTTCTCATCTAGCACGGTATCCTTCAGTGTTGTCCTATTCACTCCATATTGCTTTTTGTCATATAACAATTCTCCACTCCGCTGCCACTATATCTTCAAGACTTCAACCACCCAATCAAACAACCCTTTACACCAGGAAGTTGGATATTTGCTGCATTTGGATTGCTACGCAAATTTATTTCCTTGAGCCTTTTTTACACCTCAGTAAAGAAATAATGAACATGTATTCTTATGTACACCCAACTCTTCACGCCTAAGCCATGACTAGCAAAAGATACTTTAATCCAATCACAAAGGTAAGTGATAGAGAATCAAAACTAGTAAGTGGCATAATCGTAGAGAACCTAGATCAATCGCAATCACTCCCATTGCAGTCGAACCAAACACATGGGAAATTGCAACCCATGAAGTGTTATTAAGATTTGTTTGAAACTTACTTTCAATCAACTATATACTCCAATAATTTCACATACACTCTAAGTTGGTTGTTTAGTAGTAATTAGTTTGCTTCACTCATTGAGTTGTTACTTTTATCGTTAATTTTGTCTCGTCTGGTAATTTTTGACAATACATAATAGAAATTATAACAGAAATCCAAAAACTTTGAATAGCAGCTCACTCTATCTAACAGACTAAAGAAAACATAACAATGGAAAATGCACATTAACAGCATTTTGTCATTTCTGTCTTTCGAAATTGCAAAATTGTTTCTCATAGGCAGGACACTTTTTGCCTCTTTCTATTTGATGACAGACCTGCTCTTAGAACTTCATATAAATCCTCAAAAAACTTTAATGGTGCTTGCCTTCTCTGCCACTTCATCTCACGAAATAGATTACTATGAAAGACAGTATTACATTGAATTTCCTGCAATGTAAGGCCACAAAACATTTCAAGTTCCTTGTCTTCACCGTTACTTCATCTCACTAGATTGACAACTAGGAATAATAAATTATTACATTGCATTTCCTGCATGAACAATTAATACTTTGCATGCATTAGAAAAGTAATTGACGGCGCTAGTCGGAAAATTGGTTTAGCCTGAATACTGCCATATATGTACCCCTACCATCTTCAAACATGACTAACAAACAAGAATCAGTTATCTAAAGGACTATGCTTGTTCCTTCCCATTATAGGCACTGTTGCTCACAATGGCCATGATCCATCTATTTCATTCAAGTTTTAATACATTTAGTGTTGGTTTTTATGCAGATTGGAATGCTAGAATGTAATTTGAAGGTCACCCTCATCACAGATACATCCAACAAATACATAAAAATGATCTTTACAGAAACAAAAAATAATAACAGGTCCAGTATGTCATCAATAAATAGCTATCTTGTAAATCTATTAGGATGTCAACACACACCACTCAAGGCAAAAAATTATCAAACAAAAGATGAATAAAATCACCACTTGCAACCTAACCGAGTACATGAAAGATAGACTTATTAATGAAATATTACTCTAGCACTTCTATGGGAAATTATAAGTGGTTTGTAAAGGATGCAAAAAATGACAGAATAAATGGTTATCAATAACTTAATATGTTATTTCCTTGCGGGCATCCACCCAGTTAATTTAATTCTCTTACAAGTAGAAACCAAATGGAATACAAATCAAATGTCGGTCCCTCCCAATCCTCTACCCAATAAATTTAGTCCTCTAACAACTGTAAGAAGAAAGGAACGTAGCTATTTTTTAACTACCAGTAGGCAGTAGCCAGTAAAACTAGCCAATATCGCAAGAGAAGCATACCTGATGTATTATAGAAGTAGCAACTTCCCTTGATTGAACCAACTAGTCCACCCTGCTTGTACAGTAAGAAAATTAGAAACTTAAAGCTGTTCAGGAAGTAATCACTTATTATTAACATGCTCATTTGGTTCACAGGAGCTATGGTTCAACCTAACAAAGTCAGAGAGAGGCACCAAACCTGTCCATCAGGAGTGTAGCATGCTGCAGTGACCATTTCCCGTATATCACTCCAATCAACAACCCGGCGATCAGGAATGCTCCAAATTCGTACTTTGCCATCCAATGAACCACTGATAAAGTATCTATCATCGACTGGATTGAACTGAATACAGGTCACTGTCTCACATGTCACAACCATAATATAAGACAAGGAAATGCAGAATGGCAAAAGACTCAACAAAAGAGATGTACAGTTCAGTCTTAGTAAATGAATTGTGAGAAACCTGTAAATATTATAAAAAAATACAATCACATATCTTCATGCCCAAATGAGCCTATATGATAGAAAGTTATCCATTTATAAATCCCTTTAGTAGAAGCATCGTCGCAACAAAGGCCTCACTAAAAGAATGTCTAAAAAATTGGACTCCTGGATCTTTAAGCTTACCATAATCACTATGAGAAAATATTTTTAGGCAACTCTGATGTTCCAGATCCCACAATCGAACTGTTTGGTCCATTGATGATGAGAGCAGCAAATACTGAAACAAAACCACAAAAACATGCCACGTAAGATTCTCTCCAGATAAGCCTGAGAAGTTGAGTTATTGAAATTCCCTTTTCTCTTGGCATGCATTCAAAAGTATAAATCTACAGCCTCGTACATGGTCTATATCTATTACAAGTAAATCATAGAACAGACAGTTACCTTATGAGACAATCTATGCCAATTGGAAGTGGGATTAGAGGTATAGATAGTCATCTAATTATGCTACAAGAATAAACATCATTAATTCCCCCAGTAAAGGGGTCTGTGGTAGGAGAGTCAATATAGACTCAGTAAAATAAAAAATGGGTCCCCCCAGAAAAGGCAGATTTGAATTGAATGTTGGCAGTGCCTCAACAGGCAACCCAGGTATTGCAGAAGCAGGAGGGCTCACGAGGGTTGGCAAACGTAATCCCTGAGTTTATTCCTTAAAAATTTCGGTCGGTACCTACTGGCTACTACCAATAAAATTGCAGAAGCTAGAGGTTTGGTAGAAGAATTAAAATTGGCCCTCCAACTTGGTATTACCAGACTAGAGCTAGAAGAAGGTTCACTCCTTATGATCAAAGGAATGCGCAAGAAGGGATTAGCCAGCTGGATATTAGTTAATATATTAGTAGAGGCAAGAAGACCATCGGTGCTATTCAAAGACATTAGTTCTTTGTGTTTTAAATAGGAAAACAAACCAGCAGACATCATCATAAATGTGGGCATCGTTAAAAGCAATCATATCCCCATTGTTAGCCAAGACTTAATTTTGTGGGAAGCATTAGAAGGCATCAAAAAGGAGGCCACTGACCTCTTTGAAGGCAAAAGGCAATCAGCGAGGCTTTTCTCTTTATTCACTATGAATTCATTTGCCCCTCATTCTGCTTTGACAAACCTTTAATTGGGAAATATGGGCTGTGAGACAAGTACTTCTAAGCTTTGTTCTAGAATTCATGAGTACTAGTGGTTACTCGTGATTTAATGCACCTTTTCCATGGCCGAGTAACCATTCAACCACTCAAATAATATAGTGATTTTATTACAGACCTGTACAAAGACAATCAGCGAGGCTTTTCTCTTTATTCACTATGAATTCATTTGCCCCTCATTCTGCTTTGACAAACCTTTAATTGGGAAATATGGGCTGTGAGACAAGTACTTCTAAGCTTTGTTCTAGAATTCATGAGTACTCAGTGGTTACTCGTGATTTAATGCACCATGGCCGAGTAACCATTCAACCACTCGCGAGCTGAGTAGCAGGCTCAGACTCACAAGTAATGACAAGTAATTACTTGCCATCACTCACGAGTCCAACCCTGTTACTTGGCTACTAGCAGAATATAACTTCCCATGGGAAGAACAAACATCATTTTTTGTGTACAGTCACATTTTTCTGCAATTTCTTGCTCTGCTAAGGCAATTTTTGTCATTTTCCAGTTGATGCTACGTGATTGTCAGTGATTTCCATCAGCTTGAAAGATTTTCACAGGGATTTGCAAGGTAGGAGTCATTTTTTTGTTTTGAATTTTTTTCCCCATTTTCAGATCTACAGGTCCTAAGGTTTGAAAGTTTTTTCTTTTTTTGTTTTCCCATTTTCTTCTACTTCTTCCTTAATTAGTCACTAGCAGCTATGGTTTTAACTTAAAACTTTTTACCCTGTGTATTAGGGTTTCTACTTGCAGTTTGCATTCAATTTGCGGTGGTGTAACAGGATGGCATCCGGATCAGGTAGCCATAGGCCTAAGAACTCTGATGACACTTCTTAGAAGCATTGCAAACTGAGAACAAACTCATAGTACAATTCTGTCATATGCAATGATTGTGAGTTTAAAATAAGTGGAGGCATCAATTGCCTCAAAAGTAAATACCAACTTACATGAATCGCATGTAACGATATGCGCAATTGATAAAAAAAATGGAGCCCAAGGTTCAAAGAGAGATAGTTACTTCCCTTTTTCTCTATGAGAGAAACCAGGAAAGCTGAAGCACTTGCAGCCGTAATGAATGGGGGGCATGAGGGTTGATTCCAATGAGTAGTATTTGGAATCCAAGGGTTCAAAGACGGCTCATCTACTGAAGACAATTCGGGTTCACATAGACAGGGTTTCTATGTTCTTCAAAATAAACCTAGGGCACAACCTTCACTCGAAGGTACTACTTGGAACCAAAAATTGCATAATAAAGCAAGGGTGATTGCGGTAAATTTTTGGTAATATAACAAGATACCATTCGATGTGGCAGAAAGCCCATAACGAGAGACATTGGTAACTGCATTGACTAATTTCGAGGAGTCCAAGGCACCTACTCCTCATGATTTGAGTGGCCCATTGTTGGAGGATGCCATAAAAAACACACAAGCTATAGTAGATGAGCAAAAAATAATACGGCGTAAAAAAAGGTTGTTGTCTAATGGGTGGACAGATGGAAGGACCCACACTTTGACTAATTTTTTGGTGGCTTCAAGTGGGCAGTTGGTGTTCTTGAAGTCAATTGATGCCTCCCATTAAGTGAAAAAGGCAAACACTTAGTGTGATATGTTGGATGAGTGGTCATGGAAGTGAATGTGGCGAATATTATCTAAGTTGTGACAGACAATGCAGCAACATATGTAAGTAGTAGAGAGACTTTTTTAGGAGAAGCACCCTACACTTGAGAACAAATCAAAAATGACATGGGTGAAAATGTGGTTGAAGAAGCAACATATATCACATAATTCATTTGAAATCATCCTTGGGTGTTAAAGTTGATGAGAAAACACACCAACGGAAAGGAGTTTTTGCGAGTTGGAGTCACGCAATTCACCATAACCTTAATCACATTGTAGAGCCATTGCCGCCTCACTAACATCTCTTAAACAGATTTTTGTGAGCACAATGTGGTTGGAGTCTCCCTATTATAGGAAGGTCGATGGGGAAAGGATCGTGAAGACCATTTTTGATGATATATTTGCGAAGAAAACAATTGAAATCCTTAGGGTAACTTTAAACTTAATTATTTTTATTTATCATTTATTTTTAATAATTTATTGGTTCAAATTGCTCTTTTACAATTATACATTATTTTGGTTTAGGCATCATAGCCTTTGTTTAGGAACTTAGAATTCTACGCTTGGATGGGGACAAAAACCCAAGGGGTTATCTGTATGAGGCCATGGACAAATTATTAAAAGGAAAATATTAACCATTCCGCACATAATTGATCGGAGATAGAACAAGTAGTTCCACCAACATATACATACTAATACAACGGCCTACTACTTGAACCCCAAGCTTTTCTTCTCTAATTCATTTATGGTTGATGGTAAGGTTATGGATTGCCTCAACAAATGCATAGAGAGGATGATTCCTAACAAAACCACTAGAAACAATTCTTGATGGGCTGCAGATTTAGGAGAGTGCAAAGGTGGGGCACTTTTATTTGGCTTTATGCATTCAACTGAGATCAACCCAACAGCCAAGTAAAAACAAATTGAGTCATTTGATTGTGATCTTGTTACTCGTGTATACCATAGTTCATTAATGAATGCAAGCCTAGTTAACTTACGAAGTTACAAATGTCCTATTTGCAAATTTGTAGTGAGAAGATTATGGTGCAAAAACATTGAATCTTCTTAAGCTAGCCATCTGCATTTTGTGCAGCCATGTAACTCTTCTGGGTGTGAACTTAATTGGTGAATGTTTGAAGTTGTTCCCACAAAGAAGTGCAACAAATTAACATGCCGCCTTAGTGAGCTTGTTTTTGTGGAACACAATCTTCATCTTCGGGTGATATAAGTGGAGGGGCAAAAGAGTTGTGAGGTAATTTGCCTAGATGATAATGATATGTATGCAAACTAGATGTTTGAGCCTCAAGGTGTGGATGAGCAGCCCCTGTTTACTGAGGAGGTTGCAGCTTTGGAGAGGGAAGTAGTGGAAGTGATAACGACAAGAGCAGTAGAGGATCGGGAGGGGTTGATGAGGATCTACACGATATGTTTGCCAATGATTTTGTTCTAGAGAAGGAATCTTTACCTTCCACTTCTAGAGGGTAGAATACAAAGAGTTAAAGATGATATTAATATATTATGATGCATTAATGATTATATAGTATAGTCTAGCATTGCACTATTTTTTGGCCAAAAATTAATAGAAAATATACTTACACGTTCTCTCCAGAGTTGCATGGTTACGGATGCGGATGTGGATATGGATATGGTATCCGATACAAATGCAACTAGATTTTAACACCCCCTGATATCGATACAGTTGGATATAGCTAGATACAACATATCTATAATATTTAAAATATTAAATAATCTAGATTTAAAATTATAAATATAAATTATTAATAATTATCAATTTTAAATAATAAACGAATTTATACATTAGATTAAAATTACATGCAATTTACACACTCCCAGTCCATGCGAAGGTAGGAACTTCAGTAATCAATGGATATTTAAAAATTGCAAGTTGTGTAGGCCAACAAAAAATAGACGAAATGAAAGAAATGAAGCAGACTAGGTCAAAAGAAAAGATCAAAAGAAATGCAGGTTGATCAGAGCCGATATGAAAGTTAGAAGTAAAAGAGCGAACCAACACTCCCACCTCCATGTCCTCAGTTGTTGCTAAAATCATAAATGCATTATAGAAGATCATTTGCAGTTTAGTAGCATGTGTTTGGTCTTTTGAAGGTTTGTTTTGTTAATTTTTTCAACTTTGAAATCAGATACAGCTATAGTTGCCCTGCATACAATATGTAGTTGTGCTTGAATCGGCCCAATCACAGGTTTGGATCTATACATGGCTGGGTACAGTATCCGCAACATATCCATATCCAACACACAGATACACGCACCCTAACAGTAGGGGTGGCGTAACCCACAATCCTGGTTCTCTACTTTCATTTCTTGTGTCATTTAACAGTGTTTTACATGTTATTTGAGTTTATTTTATGAATTTATATTTTACGTAGCCATAACGTTAGAGTAATTGCTAAATCCCTATTCCAAGTCAAAATTTTGGGCTGCCAAGTACAATTTTATGAACTATGCTTCTAAGCTAAGTTGCAAATATGTTTTGAATATGGGTACAGATATGGCATTGGATATATATATATATATATATATTCCAGATAAATATATAGGAATTAACCTAAGTTACCGAAACGTTTTGGATACGGGAGCGGGAGCGGGGTATCCGATACGCAGAAACGGCAAATTTTTTTTTGACCCCGAATACGGCGTAGGATACGGCAGTACAAAAACTATATAAAATTTAAAAAATATATAAATCTCAGCCTTCTAAATAGGAATTTAATTATAAACCACATATTATGTATATGAAAAACAAGATAAAAGACAAGTTATACTATTAACTATAAATTTATAATAATGTACAGTATATACAAAACGAATAAAATTAAATTCAAAAGATTCTTTCAGAAGATTGCAAGAAGTTGCTTGGTCCAAAAAGGTGCAAAAATGGATTTTATGAAAATAAGAAAAATATTGCCATCAATGCGTAGAGCTCGAGAAAATATACACTTTTAGAGAAAACGACACCTGAAACGGAGGCACAAAATGAAAGTTATGGCTCATCCAAGTTTTTACTGCTACATCTTCTCAAACCCTTTCCAAAAATGGCAAAAAAATTTCTTTCCTTAGTGTTTTTTTCACCGAAAATCCAAAAACGGAAAAAATTGCCAAAAAAGGAAAAAACGAATCCGTAGGCTCTTGTCGCCGCTCCCGCTGCCTGCTGCTCCCGTACCCGCTCCTGAGGCCCCTACCTGTCGTTTCGGTAACCTAGGAATTAACCACATATCCATATGAAAAACAAAACTAACCAGACTAGGTCTAAAGAAAAGATTAGAATTGCAGGTTGATCGATGCCGATGTGAAAGTTTGAAGTAAAAGAGCAAATCGACACTCCCACCTCCATGTCCTCAATTGTTGCTGCTAAAATCATAAATGCATTATAATAGATCATTTGCAGTTTTTAGCATCTTTTTAGCCTTTTAAAAGGTTTTTTTTGTTAATTTTTTTTAACTTTTAAATCAGATGCGGTTATAGTCAAACTGCTTATAATATCTAGTTGTATCTAATATGGCCCAATTACAGGTTTGTATCCAGATACGGCTGGGAATGGCATCCGCACTGTATCCATATCCAGTAAGTGGATATGCATGCCCTCGCAGTAGGGGTGGCGCATCTGGCAATCCTGGTTTTCTGCATTCGTTTCTCATGTCATTTAACAGTGTTTTCATGTTATTTGAGTTTATCTATATCCAGGCCATACCCGTACCGGGTGCCCTAGGGATGGCATTTCAGTATCTTAGCTTCTAAGCATAGTGCTGGAAGTATTCACAATGGCAGGACGTTGAGTAAATGTCAGTCAAAGATGCAGAAGGGGCAGCACATCCAAACAGCCCGCTGTCCATGGGCACCGCAGAAAACATCCAGATGAGACATCAAATCAAATTTGTCTTACATATCCTGGATAATAAACCCCGGCATATGATTCATGTTGTCCCAGGTCTGGAAAAATCTGAAGCATATCCCATGGGTGGCGAGGACCCCCACATTACTGACAAATGATTCAGTACTAATCTAAGTGAGGGGGTGAAGGGCCAAGGCCAGAGGGTATGTATTCTGGAGAAGGTCAGCCATGAGGACTTAAGAGGAAGTAGAAGAAATAGAAGAAGGGATAAGTGAGGTTGCATTTCAAAGTGTAGAAGATGTGCTCCCCTCTGACAGCACAAGTTGAGGCCTTAACCACTGCTATGGAAACATATGAGGAAGAATTCAAAGCCCCGAAGCACTTCACGCATAGTTTGAACCTGCAACTAATTAATGGGCAGATGGCCTTAACCAGCACTGTCCCCCGACCACCTGTGCCAGAGTTGGTTGCAGGAGAAGTGGGTTGAGTAGTGGCGCAGGGAAGGCAGACTCACCCTTTGGACAGGGCCCGACAGAGAAGGAAGTGAAGAAAACAGTACTGGTCATGACAGTTGCAGCCTGCAGAGGGTTGGAGCACCGTGTCATCCTAGAGTGAAGCTGAAGATGGGACATGTGTCATGCAGAGGTTACCGGCAAGGTGTAGAGCTTTGATGAGAGGCACATGAAAGCAAGAAAATAAGGCTCAAGCAGCCCCATCAACTGCAATAGAAGTAGGCTGTTTTAAAATACAAGCGCATGCCGACATGCATGTCCTGGCACATAGCGTATAGGCTTGGTTATTTATTTTCTTTTACCGGGCAATAAAATTGACCCTAGTTTAATGGGACAGCTGTATACCACGCCTTTTTGTAAAAACTCTCAAATTATTATTAGATGTTTTTAATCTATTGAGCCTTACCAGGCCATCCCAGCAGACATTTTTTTTAATTTGGTGATTAGTTTTCCGGTGTACTGGACATTCAAACCCTACGGCCTACTGCTCCCCAGATTCAAACCTGGACCTCCCCTAAGGATTATCCAAACCTTCACCATCAGGCCACTCAGGGCCTACAGGAATTCTCAGCATTACGTGCTTCAATCATATGTTTTGATTTTTTTGGTGATGGTTGGAGGATCTGTTGTCATCACGATTTACCAAGCAGGAGAAAAAAGAATACATGTTATTATAAATTGTTTTCGAAGTTTACATTAAATCTCCTCAATCAAATGCCATTTACATTTTCCATCGAGAGAAAAGCATGTATTTGAAACCATAAAAACTATTTGAAAAGAATGCCTATATAAATAGCAAATGAAGAGAAATATAGAATGGCTAACAAATAAGACATGTGATAGCCTGCAAATAGACAAGACATTCCACAAATCATTTTAACATGTATCGTTTCGTTGCCAAAAACCTCAATATTTGATCTCAATTCCCCACTCAGAAGTAAATTTGTCTCAACACTCACATTACATAACCAGTCCAAACAGAAAAAAAGAATAAGAATCTTAAATGTTAAAACTGTGAACTCTCTCAACAGAACATAGAAATACATTAAAGAAGAACGACTATAAACAGAGATTTTCCATCAAAAAATTGCAAAATGGACACTGGAACGTAATATTGATAGTGAGAATTAATCCAAACTAACCTGTGAGGGAGACCATGAAAGATCCAGGACATCATCACAGTGACCGTGAAAAGAACACAGTGGCTTGTCCGAAAGCTTGAAAACCTTATCAGGCAACACTATACAGTCCGAGTTTGAACTCCTTTTGCTGTATTTAACCTTCCATCCTTTTGTGTTATTAGCATGGTCTTCAATGCTCAAGGGAAACACCTCAGGCGAACCATTGACAGTAAGGTAGGCATTGGTCCCATCTAGGTCAGGTGTATCAGCCCCCACTTTTCGTTTGGATTCAATCACTTCCCTTACATGAATCACACGGTCCTGACCAGCACTAGCAAGATAACGCCCATCGACACTGAATTTCATTGTCCAGATGGAACCTTCGTGGGCTTGAATCTCCTGACCCATGTAAAGAGCGCTCAATTCTCTGCAAGGCTTTCTGTTGTGGTGTACTTTGGCTCTATGAGGCCTTTCCCAAGAAACATCTGTAAATGTCCCAGATCTTTGCCTGCTATTTTTTCCAGAATCATGCCTAAGATGATCACCTTTACGCAGTGAAATTGAATGGGCAGCAAAACTTAAGGCTTTCAGCCAATTCCTCTTTATTTGTCTACTAGAAAGATTTCCATTATCTTCAAATTTCTGTGTCTGTTCCACTTCATTTGGCCTCTTCATGACATCTTGCACAAAAGGAGAAAACCCCACAGACCTTTCAAACTCCTCCAAAGTTAAATGCCTATCCGTTCCCACTTCTCGAAGCTTATTCCACATACCATCTTCCCTTATCTCATCTACAATGAACTCCTTTCCGCTATCTAAGTTCTTAATTTTGCAGATGAATTCCCCGCTGCTGTCTGCAGGGGAGAAGCTGACGTCTGCAATCTCTCCCATATCTGTAGTACCATCACTTGAGTTGCTAGATGTTATCGATGAACTGTATCTCTGCTGAAACATGGCTGCATTTTGGCAGCTATAAAGGGGAGGTTTGCCATGAGGGTCTGATCTTGTACTGCTTCTTAGCACAGCCCCACTATTTTCTCTGAGTCTTTCAATTCCAAGACATTGCTTAGAATCCACATCTGGTTCCAAAGAAATGAAATTATTTACTTTAATGAACCCCATCTCTCTTAAAAACGTCTGCCTCCGCTCCTGAATGCTGATGGGCTCTTTCTTCCAAATCTCATACTTTGCTTTTAGGTCTGCATTTTTGCAAATTGTGGTCTCATTTTCAGCAGAGTCTGATCCAGAGTCGGAGACAGACGCCATTTCTTCTAAAGTCTCAAAGAATTGATCGCTCTCCTCATCGCCAGAGCCATCCATCATTTTTTCTCAACACACCTTAAAAAAGCATGGGCTCACAACGCTCCCAGATTCCACGGCGATGCAGATAAATAGGAGGATGAAAAAAACCGATTTCCCTTATTTTACGAAAGATGGATCTACGAACCCCTAATTTTCCTTATTTTATATTCTGAAAGAATCCAGAAGTGACACCAAACCAGATTAGAAGCAGCACTTCCGCGGGAAAAGGATAAACTCATAAAACAGAGCAGTCTTAGCAAACCCTGGTTCTGCAATACTATACCCAACAGCTCCACAACGATCTCTTTTAAGTTGGACTGCAAATTCTTGGAAATAATGAAGGAACACAAAGTGGCCATAATACCCTAATTTCCCCACAACACCAGAGACTATTGCCAACACACAAACGATCTCAAACTTAACCAGTTTGATGCCAAAAACACCTTATCTCCTCTGCTCAAATACATTTTATCGCCGCATTTAGCCTCGACACGCCATATTTCCCCTCCAAATGTAAAACACTTTCATCAAATATTATGCGGCCTCAAATTGCACAAATTCGACCCCCAAAACACATTACTTACCTTAAATGTCCGCTGCATTTCACCTTGAGCCGTCAAATTTCACCTCTAAACCTTAAAGATAGTTTCACCCTAACAAATAACCTCTCATTTTACCTCCAAACTCACTCCTCGTCTCAAAACCGCTGCATATAACCTCGAGTGGACGAATTTGTAAAACTGATTTTTAATATTACTCTAAACCCTCATTTCAACTTCTGGGCGGCTGCCAGACAGCCAAATCACAACCATTTCTTCAAATTCTCTCACTCAATTCTGGATCGTAAAAAATACTTCAGATCGCCTAAATTTAAACCGATCTTTCATAGGGTTTACTCTGCAACAAATTTATTTTGGGCACAAAATCGAACCAAAAAAGGCCAAAAACAAAATGGGCAGAAAGGTTTCAAACGGTGATTGCAGAGCTGATTTATAGAAAGCAAAAAGGAGACCTCGAGTTTTGGATAAAATTTACACACGAGCGAAGAAAGCTCGAACACCAAAATTATGTCCGTTCTGATGAAAAATACCTCAAATTTAATTCAATTCAATTCAATCCAAACCCGCAGGACGAAAAGAAAAAAAAAGGAAAAAAGAAAAACCTCGCCTGCTCGATCGATCAAATCGGTATTCTTCATCAGAATTATATTTAAGTACGTACATAATATTCCACGTTGCTCTGCTTTGTCTGTATTAACTCGAGCTTCTTTTTCGTATTTTCCACCGCTGAATATAATTAGTTTAATATTTTTTGCTTTTTTGTTTTTTTAAACACCGGCTGAGGTCATATTAACTGCAGTAATGATGAGTTTTGATTAAGTATGTATACCGGATTTATTACCGGCGAGTAATATTTTGATCGGAGAAACAAAACACGCTGAGCTCTGACTGACCTATGGCAGCCGGTAATGGTACGCATGCACTGTACAAACAGCGCACACCGACAGCTGCCTGTCCGCCGCCCGGGCTTAATTGTTGGGGAGTCAGAGGGAGCTCGTTTTTTTTAGTTTGTTGCGGTGTTTGGGAGAGTTGACGATTGGGAAAAGGGATGGCGAATCGTTGTGTTTTGTTGGATTTTTTAGGTATTACTAGGTATATGTTTGACGTCGAGGGATACTAAAATTATTAACTACCTACTAAGGGGTGACATAGGTCAACCTACATGTTTGCCAATTTTCAATGGGTAGGCCAATTTAAGAATGTGGTCCCATGGTGAGAGAGAGGAAGAGTTTCCACTTATGCCATCAAAGTGGTCCCATACATATATAAACTAGTAAGGGTGCATTTAAGCGGTGTCATGATAAGGCGGAAGGGGTATACTAAATTTTGTAATAAATTTTTTATTTATCATAAAATTGGGGCTAGTTTAAAAAATATATGTATGATTGTGGCACTTGACACACCCACAAAATCATTTGTCGAAATAATCTTAACTCTTATAGTTAGGGGTGTGATTTATTTTATACAGTAGACACTCATGCCATTGAAGTACTTACAACCCTCATCCACTAAACCTATATGCTTGACAAATGTTGTGGGGCGTGGCTTTACCCCTGCCAAATGCAAATTTGTTTGAAAGTTTCAAAGGCCTTTTTAATAAACTCATTTGTACATATTCTACAATCATTGCAATCCATAAGACCACATCTCTTTGAGGCATTTCATCAAAGAGTTCAAGTACCTTATGTATGCTTCCAAAATTTGCACACATGTATACTAGGGCACTTGCAAGTACATCTAATCAAAATCATCTTTTTCTTTATACTACGATGGATGTCCATCCTCTATTCTAAAGCTCTCGTCTTGACATTTAAAAAATCCATATCTACAATCTCCTAAATCCAATATTTTATATTTCCTTAAAAATAGTATCAACTTTAACAATATTTCTATAAATACAAGGGTGTGAGCATAAACTACAAAAGATATGAGAAGGTGAACACCAACTAGTATGGTCTCCAATTCGTTGGTGTTGATATATCAGTGACAATTAACACATATTCAGTAGATTTTAGGTGGAAGATGGAGAATTTAAACAAAAAAGGGGATTGGAAACTTACTAGATGGTTCTAGTCCAACAAACAATGCTTGTAGATGTATTTATAATTTTAAAAAGGATCTTCCGTTAATTTAATACTCGTTTGGAGTGAGGAGGGCCAACTAAAGAAAGTTTGTCTTTTCAAAAATGAATGTCTGAGCAAGGTATCGTTTAGAGATACGTCTTCATAAATATCAATCATGGAAGCTAATTTTCGTGGATATTGAGCAGAAATATGGAAGAGACTTGGTTGATCTTAGATTGTAAAGAACCATGAAGCTCAACATCAATAATGTATTATTTATCTCCTAAACCCCCTAAACCAAGAAATAAGAAGGGTAGCCTACTACTATTCTCTCCCCCCACACAAAATTTATTTTAACAATCAATGTATCATATTATTTTTTGCACCTCTATGACATGTGAGCTTCGGGTAATAATTGAGTTAAATGTCATTGATATAAACCACAATGTTAGCTAATAATTTTTTTCCTATGACTCTTCGTTGGGGCATCAACTGATGTTGAGGGATGGATGTTACCATGATTAACAATCTCTTAGATATGTTTTCCCACTACACAAAGCATTGTTCAAGCACATTTATGTGTGTTGGTGTTATGCTAAGGAAAATATATCTAAATAGAATTTGTTGCATCTACATACGAAACTAAGTTAAATAAACCTCCCCATCCTTGAAAACCTACCACATTGATATAAAATGGGTACAAATAATGTTGGAAATGACGGGGAGAACAAATACCGATAGGTGTAATAAAAAGGGTAAAAGTGATTGCATGAACATTTAAATGAGTTGTGGCCTAGAGTGATGGATTTTATTAGATTAGGAATAGTTATGCCTGCATTGTAGGTGCAAATCTAAAAGGGCATTTATGACAATATTTTTAAAATTCCCCTTTCTAAGATTGATGTCAATATAGTGCTCTAAAGCTTAGTGCTTGCATTTGGTGAAACAATTTCCACACCTATAAAACTCATTGTGGCAAGATGGAACGAGTTTATTTCATTTAGTGAAACAAGATCAATGCATTGTGAATGGAAAATAAATTTTTCAGATTGTAGGGGAAAGAAACATAGCAACCCAAATTAAGATATAAATCTAAACAACCCAAATTAAAATATTTGAAAACTAAATTTCTCACCCGACAATTCCATAGAATAGAACACATCTATATGTACTACAGTGGAGTAGGAGATGTTAGTGCAGGGGCCATCCCAAGGAAGGTGTTGTCCTCCATTTCATGTGTATGCTTTGTTGAAGAGGAGAATGGCATTTCCTTTGAACTGGAAATCTTAATAAAGTAAATGTAATCTTGTATTTAATTTGAGCATTACATATAAACATGACAATCTATATAAAATAAATCAAATTGAGTTAATTTAGTAAATGTTGAATAAAGTAAAATATCAAATACATTTTACAAAATATCTATATGAAACAAGGTAAAAAAATTAAAATAGCATTGATTTTAGTGAAGAGATGCCGAAAAAGTCTTGTCAGAAAGACTTGACACTTTCCAGTAAAGAGTCCCACAATAGGGAACACCTCCGATGTAATTAGAATTAAAGACCTAAATATATATTAATTTTAATGTGAAACCCTTTTTTTGGAACCCTTTTTAGGCAAGAATCTCTAAATTTTACCTTGTGAAGGGGGTCATATTGTAATTTTGTATGTATCCCTCCAAAGGTTAAATGAATGATACATTGATTGTATCATATCTGGTAAGTAATAAGTTTGTTTGTTTGGCATTTTATATTATGTGGTTTCTTAGTACATTTAACAATTGCATCGAAGGGGTGAAATGGAAACGTTGATAGGTGTAAAAGAACACACTATGGCTTGTGCATGGGAGGATCTGAAAAGGCAAGATTTTGATGGAAATGTGGCATGTAGTGTAACTGAGTGAAGATATAGATGGGAGTGTAATGTAATGTTATTTTGAATAAGAGGGAAGATCAATTATTAAATCTAGAGAAAGAATTAATCGTTGAAGCACGTGAAAAAGAGAAAGATCTATTACATGGAGGTAGAAGAAGGAAGTAATGAATTGGATACATACAAATTTCAAGAAGCTCACAAGGGGTGCAAAGCTAGGAGGCACTTCTCCTCTTTTTTCCTGAGGTGGACGTAGACCCCGTGAGACATATTGGACTACCTTTCAAATGAAAAATTCAGTGATAAACATAGGTGCTTCACGATTCTGACTTTTGAGACAATTGTGAATGTAATACCCTATCATTATTTAACTCCAAATTCAATAGTTGCCCTTTCTAAAGTGAGCCCCTAGGGTGAATGCATAAACATGTGTCCACTTAGTGACATTTATAGGGGATGCACGACAAGTGGCAATAATTTCTCGAGTTATGATCATATCCTAGGCAAGTTAACATGGTACTACGTGGTAACCGGGATTACAACCATAAGGGTTATGCCCATAACACTTACAACCATAAGGGTTACAATCGTAACCTAGCCGACATTTATAAACCTAAAATTTGGGTCCATTTAGTATTATGGATAAATATTTAGGAGTGTTTGCAATTGCGTGTGCAACAACTGTTGGTTGTTGGGTGTTGGGTGTGGCAAGTGTTTGCAGGTAAAGATTAAAAATTATTTTTTTAAATTTGTAGTTGAATAATTTTGTTAAATTTTTGATGGGCGAGTGTTTCCAGTAGTGCGAGTGTTGGCATGTTAAGATTAGAAAATACATTTTTAAATTTGAAATTCAATTCAGTTTTGATTTGAAGTTAAATTTAATTTCTATTTGATCATTTTTGTTCATGTTCTGCGAAAAGAAAACAATGGAAGAAGAAAAACAATATACTTTTAGTTTCCTTTTTATTTGATTAAACCTTGTGAAACCAGTTTATTTTTCAGACTCAGAAAGTAATTTTCATTTTTGTGGCTTTTAGAAGACGGTTTGGCGGTAGTAACACCCAAAGAATCAACAAAAACACTACATATTTAGGTTATTCCATGCAATACACATTATTAAACACTCCATATTCGGCTCTTAAGGTGTTGAGATCGGATTATAACATATTAATTGATGGGAAGAGATAAATCATTCCATGTAGCTCAAAATTGATCACATATTTAGAACTTATGAAAAGAATAAAAAACAATATATTTATCTTAAATTGTGTAAGGACTGAACACCGTCTTTGAAAACTTGTTTAACAGGCATATTTGATTGTTATAATTAAATCCTAACCTTTGTGTAAAACAAACATTGAATATTTTTGTGGTTTTTGAGAAAGTGACATCTTTGATGAGCCTTTTGTTAGAAATTAGCAATCTTAGATAACTTGTGTTCCTATCCAATATGTAAGAAAAGAAAAGAATGGAAGAAGAAAAACACTATATTGCTTTTAAACTGTGTAAGAACTAAAAATTTGAAAAATTATTTCACATGCATATGTGATTGTCAAAGTTAAAATTTAAGCAAAAAATTACATTAAATTCATCAAGGATTGACCATGGTCATTGAAAATTTGTTTGACAAGTATAGGTGAGTGTTAAATGTAAAGCTTAAGTTGTAGCCTCCTACTTAACCCTTCATACAAACAATACATTGAATGTGTGTGTGTGTGTGTGTGTGTGTGTGTGTGGGGTTTTCAAGCAAGTGACATTTTTATGAGGTTTTTATCAGATATTAGTAAATTTAGATAATTTTTGTTCGTTTCCAATATCAATTATGTAAAAACTGAACTCGATCTTTGAATTTTTTTGAAAGGATTAAGCCTCTACTAAACCCTTCATGTAATACATTAGATACATTACATAAATCAATTAAATCAACTATACAAAAACTATTACATAACTAAAACATCTTTGTAGAAAATGATTATAAGAAATAATGAGTCAATTAACATATGTTATCATATGAAGAGTGAAATGGGATTTTTAAAATTGGCTTTGAAATTTGGTAATTTTTTAAAAATATTGAGTACATTTTGTTAATAGTGGACCATATCTTTTTTTTTTGTCTTTATCTAAACAAGCAGCTACATATTTGCACAGAATAATATATTAATTCACCCACATTTTTTTAGTGCAATACATAAGGCTATTATATAGCCATCATAACAGCAGATCAACCTCCTATAAAATAGGAAGGAGTCACAACAAATAACCCGGAATGTTATTCACGGGTATAACAAACTCTAAGAATAATATATTGTTGAAACAATATATTATAACAAAATACTTTCAAACCTAATATTTAATATATAACAATATTAAATATTAGCTAACAAACTATAATGTAAACATTAATATTTAATTTCCTAACATTCCCCCCCTTAATGTTTACATGGTACAACATATCTTGTTCACTGATTGTAGCCTGCCACCTCTGTGTGCTCATGATCAACTCCGCAAATGTGCAGCATTGGGCTTGCACAAAACTCGAACATGTGCCAACGCACATTTCTTCCACTGATGGTTTTCTTTGGCTTCTACCAACAACCTTACCAATTGGTTTTGCAGGTGTACTAAAAACCTTTCACACTTGGTTTTGCAGGATCACCAAAAACCTTACACGATTGGTTTTTACAGGTTTACCAAAAACCTTTCACAATTGGTTTTTATAGGTTTACCAAAAACCTTTACATCATGATTGCTACAATACTTTTTGATCAATATTATACAATGTCACTACAAAAGGGAATCATGTAGGAAATATTGCTTCCAAAACTGAACAATAAAACATAATGGAAATGGAACAATGAGACCATGTTCCCCCCCTCATTGTGAACATTTCACTTATTCAATCCAAAACAGGAACTCTGAAATCATACTGCACACAACAAACTGCAATTCTGAAATGAAAGAAAACTCACCCACACACTGTCACCACAACTTCATGCTACCCCGTCGTTGGCGACTGACGAGAGGTCGCTGAATGACCTCCAGCCTCCTGTGCCTCCGTCCTCCAGTCAAAAATCATCTAGAAGAGAAAATCTTCATCACTTTGATGTGCAGTATTTTCTTCCTCTTCATTTTCTCTTTCTTCATCAACAATCATGGCATTATCTTGTAGTTTCCCATCAAGTAAGTCTTGTGCTCTTTTTCTGCAATTGTTAGATATATGACCAGGTTGTTTACAATAGTAGCATGTAAATTGTTTCTTCGGTCCTTTAGAGGTTAAACCGCATTTGGGTATTTTCTTACCAAATGCTTTCTTGTTTTTGCCAAACATTGCAGTCTCCTCTGGTTCAACAACCATAATTCTTTTTTCTTCATCTAACAAAGAAGAAATAAGTTCTTCTAGACTTGGATTTATTTTGCTTAATGTAAAGACCATATTAGAATAACATGAAGGCATGCTATTAAGTAATACTGCTTTAGCATCATCATCAGGTACATCTACTTTTATGCCAGCAAGTTGATTACAGATAGACCAAAACTTACTGATATGCTCCACCATGCTCTCACCTTCTTCCATCTTGAGGCCGAACAATCTTTGCTTTAAGGATATCGCTGCGCTTCCCATTTATGATCCAAACAACTTGTTCAATGTCACCCAGATTGTATGAGAGGACTTTTTTAAGTCTATATGATGTAGATAAGCATCTGATAGACCCAATCTGATAATTGTTGTAGCCTTTCGATCTCTGTTGTCCCATTTTATTGCTTCATCTGCATTTGTCAGTTTATTTTCTTTTCCATCAACAATATCCCATAAGTCTTTGTTGATTAGGAATAATTGAGTCCGCACTTGCCAGGTATGAAAATCTTTGCCTTCAAATTTTTCAATGTGACTCAACTTATTCATTATGAATTTTCACACAATTTGGACGTCGAATTCTACCGAGAATGCGTCCGTGCAATAACATGTAAAAAGTAATTAAAGAGACTTAACAATTTTTCACAAACTACAACAAGCTAGTTAAGAGTAACTAAGAGCCATAATTGCCCTGACCTCTATAACATGTGTATGCTTTGCTAAGAAATGCAAATACCTTTGAATATTGGAAAAATACTTGCCTTTATTTGTCTGTCTGATCTATAGCTGGATGTGACTCAATGCATGGCGATTCAATTGAATCAATTTGTAGAAGTTATTGATCGAGCCAATAAAGTGATGGAACAACGGTTTGCACAGCAGTACTGTCAATACAAAACAACTCAGGGCCGAACCAAACAGACCCATGAGAACACTAAAACTGTCAAAGGATTTGACTGTGTAGACCATTCATTTTTTTTATGACTATTACACAACAATGACAGCTTCTCAAAACTCGAGCTCAATGTGTATATAAAAAAATTCCAACATAGATCTCTGCGCCTGCAACTTGTGTGGACTGGAGATCACTGTAATTCGTGGATCTATGCACCCGCAGCCAGATCTCTTCCTTAAATTTCTCGTATGACTATTGTAAAACATCTTTTATTATGCATGCATATTTACACGAGGGCACGTGTTGATCCGAGTGTAGATGGGCACATCTTTTATCTGTCTTTTATTATGAATGTTTGATGAAATAGATCACAGAGGAACCAATCTGAGACCATGGGCAATAACCTGAATGGAATCATATGGAAGACGTGTCTACGCAGGAGAATATTAACACTGATAAATTTCATGAATGGATGATTTAACAAAAAATCTAAAAGATCACCAGGACAGCGCCTGACATATGCAAGTTGGCTCAACAAATGATCAAATCCAAGATATAAACGAGTCTTTATTTGACTAATCTTCCTCCAAAAGGGTTCAAAAACCAATATGTTGTCATTGATTTAAAAGGCAGCAGTCTTAATCTATTATCTATAGACTTAATAAGATGCAAATAACTCAAATCCAATGAATATTCCTGAAGCTGCTTATATATGCAAGGAGAGACGTCTTACTGGTATGGCTTGACTGCGGTAAAACAAAAAAAAAACGACTTGCATGTACAGGAGCAGTAAGCGAAGCACTTCCATCTAGAAAAAAATCGCTCCGATACCAAATAAACAAGCAGCTACATATTTGCACAGAATAATATCTTAATTCACCCACATTTTTTAGTGCAATACATAAGGCTATTATATAGCCATCATAACAACAGATCAACCTCCTATAAAATAGGAAGAAGTCACAACAAATAACCCAGAATGTTATTCACGGGTATAACAAACTCTAAGAATAATATATTGTTGAAACAATATATTATAACAAAATACTTTCAAATCTAATATTTAATATATAACAATATTAAATATTAGCTAACAAACTATAATGTAAACATTAATATTTAATTTCCTAACATTATCATCATATTTGTTTAATGAGTGATCATATGTATGTGTATACATATGTATATTTATATTTGTGTGTGTGCGTGTGTATTTTATTCCAAATTTGTACTTATTAAAACCCACATCGAGATCAACACCAGGATTATCATGATATTTTTTTTTCATATAGCTTGCACAATTTATTTGATCAGTCATTTGATACCTACAAGAGAAAGGAATACACAATGATTCCTATTTAGCTTAGCTAGAGTGGAAACACGATGGACAAAATAATCTAAGTATCAAGATCACATTTTCCTCGAGGGTAACATAACATTAGGTCTAAAATACTTCTAGGGACCATAAACAAGGTTTGAAGTACAAAAACCCATTCTCGCAAGGATGGGAATAGACATGTCATATGGTAAGGTTCACACATATATGTATACATGTGTATATTTATGTATATACATACATACACACGTACGTACATATATATGTGTGTGTATAAATTATAACATTATAATAAATACATCTTTCTTATGGACTGAAAATATATATTATATATGTATACATGTATATGCCTATATGCAGATGTATATATGGGTATACATTTATATTCTTGTAGAATTTAACTTGTCAACAATTATGTTTACATTAAATTTACGATCAAAATTCATCAATTTAATTTTACTTCAAATTTAACAATATAATTTCTAAATATTTACATCCATTATTTTCTTGCATGTATGAATATTTAAATTGTCCTTGAAATTCTTCAGCCACTTCCCTTCTACAATTGAGAAAACCCTAATGGCTAATTTAGAGTTTATTGGGTTGTAGTGAGGAAGTGGTTGTGTCGATGTTTGGAAGATTTAAATTATGTAGTGTTTGGAAGATTTAAATTGTGAAATTTAAAGAGAATGTTATTTTGTCTCCAATGATGTTAAAAAAAATGTTGTTTTATAATGTAAATATATTTTATGATATAAATGTATCACAAACTTTTTTTGCAATGAATAAATTATTTTTGTAACTTTATTATATTGTTGAGGAATATTTAAAAATATTGTGTTAAATTAAATGATTTTAAGGTCTAATTTAATTACATATTAGTTATTGTTTTTTATATTTTAAAAATACAGGTTACAAAACATAAATTTTAACTATAATGAAGATTTAAGCAATGCATTAGATGCATATAGATTTCAAGAAGCTAAGGGGTGAAGAGCTAGGAGGTGTTTCTCCTCTTTTTTCCTGAGGTGGATGTAGACCTCGTGAGACATCTTGTATTACCTTTCAAATAAAAAGTCATTGATATATGTAGGTGGTTCAGGATTTTGACTTTTGAGACAACTACGAATGTAAGACCCTACCATTATTTATCTCTAGATTAAATAGTTTCCTTGTCTAAGTGAGCCCCTAGGCTTTATGTATTGTGAGTTTCCAAGCCATCTTCAAAGGGAGTTGTCTTTGACACCCTTTGAATACTGGAAATAGAGGGACATGAAAAATCTCAAAAAAATGGTGTCACTTAATGAAGGCTTCGCACAAAAAGATTTCTTATTGAATATTTTAAATAAAACTAAATTTAATATAAAATAAATTTCTTAAGTGATAATTCCTACTAATACGAAAAAAATAAGGATAATGTGCTTTGATATTTTAAGTTTACAAGATTGAAATGAAACAAATGTACAAGTAAAATATGTTCTAAGGTAATATGTATTCGTCATTTGAAAAATGAATTGAAATTTTTTAATTATACATTTGTTCATGCATTTGTTTATCATCAACAATCTAAATTCCCAGATCTACACTAATGAACACTACATTTGTTCAATCAACTCAACACTTAATCAAAACATATTGTCTCTTATACATATATGGCTTGCCAATATACATGGCATACCATTATATAATCACAACATATCATTCATTTAATGATAAAAAATAAGTTTCATATACTTTGTTAGGGGATTAACAAAACACGAAATATAAAACAATATCTACAAGGCTATTTATACGACTGTGTACACTATTCTATGTTGGTTCACATACACTTTAAGTCAGTATGAAGAAGTATATATATATGACAAAGGTACAACAATAAAATATAAATGATTATAAGATCCTAACATGATTTACATTGCATATCCTTATAAATAACATTAGTAGAGAAAAATGCGATAAAGAGCATGCCTTCAAAATATAAACATGACAAGTCTGCTAGATAGTTATATTATTTTTTCCTATCAGTTAAATAATTGTATTGTTATATAAATAAGAACAATCACATGTTATATACGTAATAATAAATTCATAACTTACAATGTATCAAGGGCCATTGAACCAATTCTCAATAAAATATGTTACCTCTACTAACATATCTACAAAATGTGGGAGGAATAGACCATAACATGTACATAATAACTACTATGAGAGAACATGTGCGACCGATACATCCGAAAAATAAAGAAACATTGTGTAATTTGAAGTAAACATAATACCCAACCTACCTAGGCCCAAATGGTGGGAAATCAACTAGAGTATTGAGCCTAACACACTACCCACATCAAATAGTCATTGCACTCCCTAGATCACGCAATAGATCCTTTATCACACTTTACGCACATGTAACAAAGGTACAAAGTAATTTTTTTGCACCCAATAAACCTCCAAACTAATTGACTGACTACATATAGGCACGTGTGCATGCACAAACACACATATCAACCTTCTTGTGGGTAGCTAGGGGTAGGGGCACCAACATGTAAACACTACAACCCATCTTGTCGATAATGAAAACCCCTATAACACACACAAATGTAATATTAATGTAGGCCCCACTAATTTCACAAAAATAGAATTATGTTATACCCTAATTGTAGAGTCACATATGATAAATAAACACTAAAGCACAAATTTGACACAAACAATAAGATAGATAAAAATGAAACCCTAGGTGCAAGAGAGAGTATAAAAGACTTAGCTGATATTCGCTTAATCCTGAAATATGTTGAACTGGAAAATTGATGAACAAGAGGAGCATACTGTCGTAATCAAACTCAAAAAATCAAACTACTAGATGAGCCTATACTAGGGTGCATGGACTATGGCAAGGGCGCCAAAGACCTCTGTTTAGCACATATGACTACGTAAGAGCTCAAAAACTATTTTTTCTTGTGTCACAAGGTGGTCGCTAACCTTCACTGTTGGTCGCTTGTGTGTCGTTGGATGATCATAGAATTCGTCTGTAACCTGCAAAATAAATGATATCCTGAAAAACCCTCAAACTACATCAAATCCTAAAAAAGAAAGATACAAATGGGGAGTCAGACTGACCCCAGTGGTCACCCAACAGAGTGAACTTATGACCTGGCACTATACTACATCTCAAACTCCATGTAGTTCTTGTGCGTGTGTGTATAAATCATGCCCTAGGAATCCCTTATGCAATTGCATGTGATAGCGGCTGATAACTAGATGTACCAATGTAGATAGATGCGTGGATGGAAAAATGAACCTCCCATCCTATGTGTGTATACAGATCTAATGTAGTCCCTTGTCCCTTGAATGATTGTCTTTGATGCTCTTAGAATGCCTTTGGATACAACATTAGGGGATGATAATAGATACTTAGAGCTTGGTCCTTTATTATGGTCACATAACTTTGTATTTATATGATTCCCTTATTTGAATTTCATAATTGACAACTAAAAGGATGACCCATAAGAAAACAAAATCCCCAAAAGATAAAAGAGGCCCAAAAGAGGCGAGTAAGATAGAAGGAGGACGAGGGTGCCCAGAGGGGACGAGGGTGCCTGAGCACTGGCGTCCTAGCTAGGTGTTGGTTTTTAGAGTCAAGAAAGATAAAGCAATGAAGATCATACTGGGTTGTAGGGTGTGCAAGACCAAAGAAGAAATAAGAAAGATAAAAAAGAGGCAAAAGATATTAATCAATTACTAGTTTTCTCGCTTATGAATCATATAAATAGTAATATGTGACTAGGACCTAGAAATGTACCCAAGTGCATGATTTTGTGTCTACATTTTCCCTTGCTTTATTTTGTTGAGGGAATACTCAATAACATAAAGTAGAAAGAAGATGTGTACCTGATAACCCTATAGATCGATGGTGAAAACATGCTGAAGAGAAAAGAAAAAGCATGAAGTGATAACTATTGTTGCCAAATCACTGCACCCCCTGAATGGCCTAAAAGTGAATCATGACATTCGGTGTGATTGGGACACATGGGATCACCTCTCAAGCTGTGGGACTTGGGCTCGAGGTGAACCTCCGAAGAATTCTAGATTCCTCTTCCTAAACTAAGCACTACACTACTCCTAATGCAAGATAAATGACTAACTAGACCTATGCTAACATTTCAAGGGATTAGGGAGAGAGATTTGCAAGGAAATAAAACCTATACTAGAAGTGGTGATGCACCAAGAAAGGGTTTAGCTAGACAAAATTCCAGCTTTCCAATGAAGAGAGATAATCATGAGGAATAATGAACATGCATTACAAACTCAATTTACATACAATACTTCACTCCTTGATAAGCACAATGACCTCCAAAACTTGCAAAAGAAACCCGGGTTGCACAGTTCACCTATAAACATGAGAGAGGAAAATAGAAGCAAAAAAATAATGAAAGGACATATAACTGATCACAAAACATAATTTCCTTTACTTCAAGCACTTACATAGTGCATCATTACATCAAGGAAAAGGCATAGGCTGCCATTACAATTTGAGAAGAAAGGCTTTAGAGCCTACAAATTCACGGCATCTCAGCTTGTGAAGAGAGGGGAAGCTTGGAAAGTGTCTCACCTTTAGAATAAGCACCCCTTTTACATTTATAGAAAACTCTTGAGTGGTTGAGAGATAAGGAAGAAGCCCTAGAATCTAGGCAAGAATGTAGGAGACAATTCATCATTGTTGTTGGCCATGTTTGCTCATTTATTCCACCTCTATCTTTCGAGGCACCAACCAAGGAATGAGGGAAACCTATAATTTTGGAAATCAAAACCTCCAAAAATCCATATTCTTATAGCTCCATGGTGTATTTCTCTTTCTCCTGGTTCCAACGACTATAATTTTGTGAAAAATGGGCAATCGGGGAGAAAGTTGTGGCTTCCTGAGTAAAACTTGCTTGTTTGGGCATTCTGGAGTTGCATTTCATTAGCTCTCTGATAATATCTTCGTAGTGCTACATAAGTTTAAAAATTTGAATTTATTTTCATTAAATTTGCAATAATATTGCAATATATTTTCTAAGATCATCTTCATGTGCTTCGAAACCCATGGGTTTAATTTGTATGTGAGAGGGCTAACTTGGGTGGTTAGTGCTAGCTTCACATTTTGTTTAGTCAACACTTCGATACACTTTGGAGAGCCACTCCACATCTCCCGACCTTACCAACCTTCATATGGCGGGATCTTAATTATCTCCACTTGACCTTAAACGAGCTATCCATGTTTCTCGTTTTATGCACACGCTAAATGGGTGGGCTTTGAAATACACCAACCGTTCATTAATGAGTACTTTGCCATTTATTAGTAAATACCACACTGCTTTAAGCGAGCTACACATGTTTGCGCCGGCAGATGACTCGGCCTCACCATGCTTTATATTGAACGATGAATTTGACTCCCTTTAAATACTATTCAAGCTACGTGGCACATACCGATCCACCACCTACTAAGCCTTTATATTTGCATTAGTCACCGCTTCGCATGGGCACGTGTTCACGACAAGCTTCGCATCACTTCCCGCTAAACCTATGACTCGACTTGTAACTCGGAGAGGACTCGGTCAACCTGAGCCTGCACTCATAATGACTCTAACCATTTCGCGACTTCCGACTCCCGAAAACCCGAAACTCCAAATTTTGGAGTTTCAAGGTTTCAGGCTTCAGAAGTATCCAACTCGCTTGACATTTTTGGTCCCAAAAACTCTGAAATGCTGAAATGGTAAACCCCAAAAACATGACTCCAAAAGATAATGCCAAAATAAAATGCAACTCAGCTTGCCTCATCCTCTGCAATATCCCAAACTCGGACATTGGATCTCAAACTGAACCTGCTTCTTTCGACGTCGAGTTCCCCAACCTGTGCAAATCTTTCTACCTCTCCATTATCTAGCTCAACTTACTAACTCCCGTTCTGCCCTTAGCCTAGCTCATTGAGCCGAGCCATTCAATGTTAAAATGATCCTCTATGAGCTCCTTCGCTACGTCCTCAATCCTCCTACATTTCTAACCTGTGCGTCAAGATTTCATCGCCATTGATTCGGCCAAGGAACGATCTTCCCTTTCATGCCAAACCACACTTCTGACATATGAGCCATCGATTCGATCCTCCTGATCAGCTCATTTCTCAGCCTTGCGTGGCTCCTTTGTCACGCTTAGAATCCTGCTCCGTGTCCAATGCCGAGGGTCGGGACTTCTGAGCTCACATTTCCTCCAACGCGTGGTCGGCTCATTACCGATCGCTCGGTTGCTGAAGGTTTGAACTGTACTCGCTAACTCCCCGAGATCCTTCCATATATGTTACGCTCGAAGCTTCTTGCGACTTGTTTCTTACATTATGGCTTGAGATAATTCTTTAAGCTGATGCACAAACCACTCCCTCCGGATTCGAGCTATAAATTTTACACACTGGGCTACTTTTCACAACCGATGTGACTCAAATGAACAACTCAATCGTACATCACCAAATTAGCTCGGCCCACTCTGTGACTATTTGGTTGACGATGCATTTTAACCAAGCTTTGTCATAGGCTTAAACTACACCGAGCTATATTCGATTCGTTCTCCTCATCAGCTATTGTCAAGCTCGACTAAGCTTCCACTTTGAACACTTGAGACTCACTCATCTGTCATCCGGTTTCCTATGCACCTGAGTACTAAGCTCGAATGGATTCATTTAGGTGAATTAATCACCCCACCCGAAGACCATTTCTCGTGATTCTGACCTATTTCTACCTTGAACTCAGCCAAAATGACATGGTTGCGAGAACATTACCTTTCTGCTTGTTCTGTTGACATCAATAGAACCCCAAGCTCGAGGCTTTCATCCAATGCTTTATTTGTCAACCCTTCAAGCTCTTAAACACCGATGAGCCTCCCGAGTCTCTTCATCGCTGAGTTATTGTTCACTTGAGCTCACATTCCCACCTATGTTTCCTGAGACATTCCATAGGTATAATGATGACTCACCCCGCTTTGTGTACTTTCCTCAAACTCAGCCGAAGTCCACTTCTGAATCGAGCTCCCTGTGAACCTGCTTGACATTTCTTCAACTCGACTCGAACTATCAGCGAGGCACTTCAACTGCTCAGCCTCCACTCGGCCCTCTCCCGAGTCATCTCGTTTCCTCTTCTTGACTCCAATGCAATGATCCTCCAATCCTTGGCCATGTAATGACTTGTCTGAGCCATATCGCTTGGTTTTACATCCAATGGCAAGTCCTTGGCTTGATCGATCAGGGCTCGGGCGAGTCCTTTCCATTGCATTACGAGCCCCACAAATATAACTCAATGAGCGCCTCGCCATGTTTTCTTGAACCGAATCTCTTACATCGGATCCACCATATGCCTCCGAGCCAATCCCCGAGATCACCATACCCCTACGAAATCCCAAATTTTCTAATGCCTTCGAGCTCCAAAATGACCCTTGAGTTTGATCTTGCCAACTCACATTTAAACAACTCTCTCGTGAAACTGATCCGCCAAACTCCCTGATCCTAAATGACGCTATCGAGACATCGAGATGTGAGTTGTTTCACCAATGTTATCGCATTTAAGCTCCTCATGATCAATCTTTTCTGGACTATTCCCCCACCAAAAACCATGACCACCGTTCATGGCACAAGTCGAGCTTGCCTGAGCTAATACAACAACTCGGCCTTCATTTCAATGCTTACATGATTTCACTGGCTCACTGTCTGAGCTGCTTGAAACACCCCAAGCCATTTTATTTATTTTCGAGCCACTCGGTGGCAACTCGGTATGTGTTGAATATCACTTTGCATGCATAAAATCCCAAATTTCCATTTTGAGTGCCCAACAACCTTCGAAACATCTTGGCGTCAGTTAATACCAACTTGAGCTACTCTCACGAGATCGTATCCACTATCATACAGTCGAAAAGACTCGACTCAACACTTGGTGCATTTCGCTTCACCATAATGACCTATCACCATCTTACTCGTCACGAGCCCTCCACCTAGATATCTCCAATTGGACTCTTCAACCTGGCTTGATCCAAGTTTTTTCATTAATATCACAAGCCATTGAGAAGTTTGGAACGTTTCTTTCCTTGTGCTGCAATATTGGACCTGGTCCCAACATGGAATTAACCTCTAAATGCACCCATCAAGCCAAGGTTGAGCAATCTAAGTTTCCTAAGTTGTGAATATCCTGTGACTTAGGAAATATGACTAAACTCTGGCATGTTTAAATCCCTAAATGGATATCCATCTCAATCCCTTAGTCACTGTGAAGACCTGACAATGACCTCCTTATGAGCTTGATGAATTCAATATTGATTGTCATTCTGCAACCTCGCATAATGAGATGAGCTATTTCTTTGTTGTGTCGAGTGAAGCATAAAGTAATATCTCCTCCTATCTCGATGGGACTTGAATTCATCATATCCTGGTATAAATTACACAATACCAAGCCACTCTGTGATGATGATCAACCAGCTCAACTACCTTTAAGTAATTTGACACATTTTTAAACTTTGTAACAACCCTTTTAATCTTTTAAGGATTTTTCAAATTCAGGGCATTATGTAGATGGAGTAGAACACTTGATAATCTTTACACACTAATTGTAACCATTTTGATTATATTGGGTAAATGTGGGCCCTAAATAACCTAGTGTATAATCCCTAAGCAGGATCGGAGCTCCTCAAAATCTAGAAGATGAAAATGTCTTCTAAGAATTGTAAATTTCCTCGGAACATTAAAATGATTTCTAAACACCAAAATTGTGCCTACCACCCAAAATTCTCCTGTGAGAGTCTTTTCTGATCCTAAGGTCCGATAGGCCCATGTTGTGTAATTCTTCCCCCAGGGGGTGAAAATTGGATAACAATAACAATGAAACATTGAAGCTAAGAAAGAGGAAGTGACCCTAGGGGTGAAGCATATGAGTGTTGTATCATGTTGTACCTATTGTTGTTGTAGCTTGATGAAGGGCTGCTTCTTGTTGTGTATTAAGAATAGACCTATAAAATAAGAGTGAAAGAGTAGTCAAAGTCATGTGTTATGAAAAATCTATAAAAACATATAAATGTGAAAAATTAATAAAAGTAAAGTGTGCACTTGATCCGTGGCATGTGAAAAGGATAGAAAATGTCCTAAAAATGTTGTAAAAGAGCGAGTTTTTTGGGCGATCTCATGTCAAGAGCGGGTTTTTTGTGCGATCTCACACACATAATGAGTTTTTTGGGCGATCTCATGCAAATTATGAGTTTTTGAAACAATAATGCTCTAATTCATTTGTATTCAATATGAATAGTACATAATATAAAGGCCAATTAACTCCTATAATTAAGGAGTTTGGCTCAACTATACAACAACCACTTCTCTATTCTACGTGAGTTTGGTTTAACAACCAAATCTCACTAAACACAATAATAATATGAGTTGTTATTGACAACTCATTTACATTTACATAATAATATTTATTATTCACCCATACAACACAATTTTATAATAATGGAGCACTAATAAATTCCTAACATTCCCCCCTTAGTGCGAACATGGGAGAAAAACAATCACACTTCTTCTACAGCTTGTCGCCCATGCATGCTCATGATCTTGGCTCTCCGATGGTTTTGAAAAGGCTGACCAACAACCTCGTTATAAGCCTCTGCTCATTCACTATGAACCCATGTTCACCAAATACAGACCCTTATCCACCAAAATGGTATCTCTATTCTAGGTATGAGCCCCTGCTCATCCTCTTCAAGAACCATGATGCTATTTTTTCCTCTGTGCTTTCATCTCTCCATGATATCTTCACATCAGGGAATTAACATAGGATAAACTGCTCATAGAATACAAATCTGAAAAATGAAGAAAAGAAAAGGAACATTGAGACCATGTTCCCCCCCTCTTAATATTTGAACTTTCCACTTATTCACGAAAATTAAGAACTCTAGACAATGGATTTTGTTTTCAAAAGAAGACATGACCCAACTATTTTAGACCAGACCTAAGCAATTGACTAAAGCTACTAAAGCTAAAGACCACATTAAAATATAAACTAAAGACACATGCTTTTATATACATAACCTGGCAGTGTATGCGATGACATACTAGAGTTAAGAAAACTCACAATAGTCACACTGTCACCACAGCTTGGTGCGGCCCCGTCATTGGTGACTGATGAGAGGTCACTGATCAACCTCCAACCTCCCATGCCTCTGTCCTCCAGTTAGATTTTTTCGGATTAGCTTTGGACAACGAATTTATAAATGAATACAATGCCCACACATATTCACGGATCTTTTTTGTGCAGGCTATTCTCAAAAAATTTCTATAGATCACGACTCACCAATTTAGAATCATAACTATCATTCCTTGGTTCTTCTGTATCACTTTCTTCTTCATCATTCATCAACAACCATTACACTTTCTTGTATTTTCAGCATTGATTACAAATAATACTGAGGCTAATAAATAGCCATGGAAATAGAAAACTGACTTCCTACAAAACCAGGAAGTCACACAACAAAAACAACCCGTTAATATCATTATGGGTATAACAAAAATATATTGTTGAAACAATATAACAAACCTATATTATTAATAATGAGTTATAATATAACTCATATTAATAATATTACAATATATAATAATGAGAACACTATGATATTTCTAACAAGACCATGTTCCCCCCCTCAATTTGAACTTTCCACTTATTCACGAAAATTAAGAACTCTAAAAAAGAAGTACACTAGAAATCAAATACTGAAAGAAAACTCACAAATACACTGTCACCACAACTTGGTGCAGCCCCGTCATTGGTGACTGATGAGAGGTCACTGATCAACCTCCAACCTCCCATGCCTCTTTCCTCCAGTTATATTTTTCTTACTTAGTATAAAAATTCTTTAGAATCATAACTATCATTCCTTGGTTCTTTTGTATCACTTTCTTCTTCATCATCATCAACAACCATTACACTTTCTTGTATTTTTCCATTAAGTAAATCTCGTGCTCTTTTCTTGCAGTTTATGGCTAAATGACCGGAATTTTTGCAGTAGTAACAATTGGTTTGTTTCTTTGCATTTTATGTTTTCTTAAATGAAGATTTGAATCTCCCTTTAGCATGTGATTTTTTTACCATACATTGCGGCTTCCTCTAGATCAATTTTCTTGGTTCTATTTTCTTCTTCTATTAGAGAAGAAATTAAATCCTCTAGACTTGGATTTATTTTACTTAAAGTAAAATTTTTATCAGAATAGCTAGTAGTCATGCTATTAAGTAATATAAATTTTACATCATCATCAGGTACATCGACTTTTATCCTAGCTAATTGATTGTAAATAGAGAAAAACTTAATTATATGCTCCACCATGCTTTCACCTTCTTCCATTTTGAGCCCAAATAGTTTCTACTTGAGTGCCACTATTGTGCTCCCATCTTGTGATCCAAACAAATTGTTCAATGTTGTCCAAATATTATTTGATGTCTTCGTAAGATCTATATGATGCAGATAAGCATAATATATTCCTAGGATGATTATTGTTATCACTTTTTAATCCTTACTTTCCCACTTTTTTGTTTCATCTACATCTGTTGGTTTCTTTACTTTTCCATCGACAATATCCCAAATATATTTATTAATCAGAAACAATTGGGTTCTTACTTGCCAGGTATGAAAATCTTTGCCTTCAAACTTTTCAATATGGCTTGATTTATCCATTATAAAAAGAAAAGGTTTATTTGACATTCTGCTTGCAACTTGAAGTTGACAATTTTATAGACTATAAATCTATTGATAAAAATCGAACAATTATTAAAGAATCTAAAAAAGCTTGATACTAGACCTTGCATATCTCCACAATATGAACTGCGACAAACCGATCTGAGATAGAAAGCATGTTATCCACTACAAGTGTTGACCAATGACAAGAAACCAATGTGATTTGAGAAAGCATGATAAAGCACGATGGTGAAAACATAGGGAGCACATAGATTGATGAAATTTGGGAAGATCTAAATGGCAACATGCACAATAGAGCCTCACATGAGATCATACTATGTAGAAGATCTAATTCTAACCAATGATAGTAGTCAAGTCAAGAAGAAACTTTCAATATTGACATTATCCAAAGCAATGTTTGTGTCAAGCTCTCAGTTTTGTCTTTTGGCTACAAGTTTCCAGTGAATAAATCCAATCCGAGTTTGATCTAAAAAAATGTGTAGGTCAGAGACCATGTAATCAATGTTGTTAGAGTATGCCAATACACAATGATTCAATGCAGATCTGGATAAACGAAGTTCTAGCTGTTGAAAGGATACAAACTAAAATTCCTCCAAATATTAAATTCTTCAATACAAATGATGATAATTCTGCCAAGGTCAATCCAACCACAACAAATTTGTTGTTCCAAATGTTAGGTCTTCATAGAATAGAAGAGTATAATCTTGTTGCTTTCAATGGACTAGGGACGCTTGTCAGAAATTCCAGAATGAAAGCTCAAAGCCGTTTTGAACCACAACAATGTCTTCTTCTCTTTTACCTATTATTATGGCATATAAATTCTCTCACCATAGTTTGGGGCATTTGCAAAGCATGGATAAAGCCCCTCAAAGACTCTCACAAGGATCTCATTGCTCTAATACCAGTTGAAACAATAATTCTCTGATTCATTCATATTCAATATGAATAGTACATAATATAAAGGCAATGAACTCCTATAATTAAGGAGTTTGGCTCAACTATACAACAACCACTTCTTTATTCTACGTGAGTTTGGTTTAACATCCAAATCTCACTAAACACAACAATACTATGAGTTGTTATTCACAACTCATTTACATTTACATAATAATATTTACTATTCACCCATATAATACAAATTTATAATAATGGAGCAATAATAAATTCCTAACAATTTTTTGGTCGATCCCACGCTAAGGTAGAAAATTGTTGGGGAGAAAGGTCTAGTGTTTATAGACACTAAATCAAGCAATTTGGGTATAATTTTAGTCCTGACCATATACCACTATTCATATGATTCCTAAGCAAGAAAAGTACTAATTGACCATTGTCGTTGGACTCTTTGTTTGCTTTCTATTTTCCTCTTTAGTCTTACACACATTCTTACCCAGTCTATCTTTTTATACTTTGGCATTTCTGACTCTGGAAACCAACACCCAACTAGGATGTTGGTGTTCATGCACCCCCGTCCCCTCTGGGTGCCCTCGACCTCTTTGTATCTTTCTCTCTTCTTTTAGGTCTTTTATAGCCATTTGGGCATCTTATTTCTTATTAATAAGCCTTTTATTGGTTAATTACAAAATTCAAACAAGGGAATCATATAAATACAAAGCTATGTGATCATAATAAAGGACCAAACACTAATCATCTACTATCACCACCTAAGGTTACGTTCAAAGGCCGTTAGAAGAGCATTCAAGCATCCATCTAGCACACACATAAGGGACAAGGGACTGCATTCTTCTGCATACACTTTAGAGGAGGGGAAGTTCATTTTTCCATGCACACATCTATCTACATTTTTTGCATCTAGTTATTGCTCGCTATTAAGTGCAACTTGTACAAGAGCCACCTAGGGCATAATTCTACACACACATAAACAAAAATACAAGGATTCTGAAATGTATTGCAATGCCCAGATCGTAAGTTCACTTAGTTGGGTGACCGTCGGGGTCAGTCTGACTCCCCATTTGAATTTTTTTCTTTTTAGGATTTGATGTGTTTTTGGGTTTTCCAGGTGTTATTTCTTCTTGTAGGTTTTAGGAGATTAACTGTGAGGTACAATGATATACAGATGACTAAAGGAGACATCTAGCAAACATTTTACAACCCTACAAAATTGAGTTTTGCATCTTCTGAGCAGTCACAGGCACCCAGAGAAGATCCCTGGTGCCCCAGGAACCCCTGACCCTACCTAAGTGCCCTAGTCCTAGCATTCCTGACATCTCTACATTTTTATGGGTCTGGTTGTGACATCCTTTTTTCTGTTTCCACCAATTTTCCAGCTCGACACAACATCAAATTATTGTGAATCAACTAAGTACTTTATCCCCTCTTTTGCAACTAGGGTTTCATATTTTTGTATCTTACTTGCTTGGGTCAAATATGTACTTTAATTATTTATATCTGTGTTGTTACATATTTAGATTTAACATCTATTTATTTCAATATTTTCTTAATCATTTGGTGAACCCGACTCATTCGACCACTCTTGGATCCTCTTTCATCACTTCTTATGTTTTTTCTTAGGCTCCTCTCATTGTGGATAAAACTTTTCATGATTTCTTGCTAGCCAATCTCGAGTTTCATGTTAATATCATTAATCTTTTGGATACTACTCCTGTTCCTTCCACTAATCCTATGAATGTTGTTTATAAGACATTCGTAGATGCATTTTTTCAACATATTACTTTTCCATCTACTATAGCTAACAATATTTCTATGTATGACAATGATCCTCCTCTATATATATGATTCTACATCAATAATTTGGGAGTCAAGTATGCTTTAGTTGATACTAGATGTGAACTCAATCTTTATATCCTTTATCATTCATTCAAGCTATAGGCCTTTCTGTATCTATGCTTAACCCAACATCCATCTCTGTTCGAGCAAATGATTCCACTACGCGTCCATGCGTGGGCATTATCCCCTTTCCACTCGCAGTTGGACCCAAGACTATTCCAGTTCTATTTTTTGTCATTGACATCCCAATTTCATATAATTTCTTACTTGGTAGGCCATGGCTTCATAGAATGCAAGATGTTTCTTCTATTGTTCACCGATGTGTTAGATTCTTACATGAAGGCTTTAAATATGACATTTGTGTTGATAGTAAACCATTCCAATATTGTAACCCAAATCTAAATATTACATTACCTATCCTGACTTTTGCTACTATACATCCTATTATTGATCAGTGACCCGTGCACTATCTGGACAACTTGCCTCCACTTGAGGGAGTCATTTTTACATTAGACGTTGTTCCATCCACTTCCAGAAGCCCCCCTTCTACTAATGTTATGGTACTTTATCGAGGGTCTGTCCATACATCAAACATCATACCACCTTCATTATCTCCTCATGAGCAACATGCGTCTATGACACCTCATTTCACATGCACTCTTTTTATGAGCATTACTTTCTAGTGACACATTCCATTTGATCCCACTTGCCTTGACACTGTTTACACACACTTGATGACTTGAATTGGATTGGGTTTACACTCTATGATATCTTACCTCCGCTACATTCACCAATCTATATCATGTATATGTTTATATTACTACTACTTATGGCCTTCAAATATTTCAATTATCAGTCTTTATTGCATGTAATCAGTGCATTGCACCACTTACTCTTGGATAATCGTGGCTCGACTACATTGGTGGCACATTAGATCATAATCATATCAAAATTTCATTCCCCATACCCTTTGGCCATATTTTCATTTGCAATGACTCATTTCTTGGTTATTCACAAAACCTTACTTGTTGGTATGCACATGGATTTCCATTACCACCTTTCACTGACGAGGAATATGCAATGGACATGTATAATCTACGCCATAATGTACTCTCTAAGGGATCAACAACATATTATAGCCTACCAAGTCTCAGATTCTTCTCCATTTAGTTTTGACCATGACAATGAAAACCTCTTAGATGAAATTACTTGATCAAACTCATCATCACACACTTGGGGGGCATCATACTTATTCTTCCCCACCTTCTAGTATATTCAATTGTCTCACATTTCTGCTTCTTCACTCTACACTTTGCATCTAATCTTCCACACACATTTTACACATCTTGATACATTGGTATCATCATTACCTAATGACACACTCTTGTGTTATGGTTCACACTTGATTGTTGAGGGCTCACTACATTCATGAACCTCACATTATCACATTGCACACTACACACTCAACGCATTCACGACACATCTTTCTAGCATCACACTCTCACATATCACACTTCCCTATGACACATTCTAGTTCCATGGTTCATACTTGAACTGCTGAGGGTATCAAAATGAAATGAACCTCACCATACTCACTCACTCTCTACGCTATATGCTTTGATGATCATATATTTCTAGTGCACAATTCAAACCATTTCCCGATGACACACTCTTGTTCTATGGTTCATTATTGACTGCTGAGGGGGCATTTACGAATGAACCTCATCTCATGCATACTCATTCACATTCACTTGGGGGGTACATTGCTCCTATAATTCACTTTTCATTCCATTTCATCTCACTCATCCATGACATATTGCATATCTTGGTTGCAAATTGTTCTTACTTACTTGTACTCGCATGTTACACTTTGCTTACTATGTTAGCTGGATACATTATATGTCATTATCTTTTCTATATACACATGTGTGTTCACTTTCCTTCTAGTTATGATCGCAAAATTTACACAGATCGATACACACAACATGGATGCTTGGCACAATGCCTATTATTAGTCCAACAACCAGGCTCCTCGGGGCATCCACTTTTGTACACATCATAGTGTACTATTGTTTCGATTTATACTACTTTCTATACATATTAGCACAATACATTATATTAAATTATACATGCTTTTGACATACTTTTTTATCTCTTCTAACATGTTAACGGGTGTTTCATGTGTAACATTTGTCTTGTAGGAACCATTTTTCACCATGGTTGTCTGTTATATTACTTGTTATTGTCTGTCATTATTTTCCATTGTATGCCATTGTTTGCGGGTTTTTCCCTTTATCTTATGTGCACATTGTATACTTTTGGCCATGTCGACCTTGATTGTCTTGTGACATCATGAGTGATGTCCCATGTTTGCAACCTTTTTGTCTATGGTCTACTTTGTATGCACTATTGCTTGTCTAGTTTTTCTTCTTTCTTGTAGCTTACATATTGTTTTCTACATGTGTGTTATCTTGTTTGCACTAACACTTGTTTTTCAACCCCTATTTTTCCATGTGTCTTGGTTTCTACTAAGCACATTCCCCCCTATAGGGCATCGGTTTTAGCACAACGTTGGTCCTCCTTTGGGCTGCATACTCCTTGCGACACCACATACACCCCAAATAAGAGGGAATCATTGGGTGAATCAGTTACCCCATACATTAGTTTACAATCACAATTTAACATAGTTCAATACTGATACAACACAATATTCAATCACAACAATGACCTAAAATTTGACTTGGGTCCTCAACACAACACAAACACCAACACCCAAATACAAACAATAACACCTGGGTGTCCCTGACCCTTCCTGGGTGCCTATGACCAGGGGAAGTTGTAACAATTTTTCTTAGTTTGGCACAGTTCACAACAGTTTACACAACGAATTTTACAGGAAAGACATAGTCCTTCAACACTCGGCATGCATGTATTACACATTCTTTTCTACTTTCATGGTAGATTAGACTGGATTAAAATGGATCGTATTTGTACACACCATATGCAGTGGTGTTTATACTTTGGGAAGTAGTCAAATGTTGGAGAATAACACTAGACTTTTCTCCCTACACTTCTTCCATACTTGGCGCAGTTGGCGTGAGATTGCCCAAAAAACTCCCACTTAGCACAATTGGTGTGAGATCGCCTAAAAACTTATTCTTCTACAACATCTTTAATATCCTTTATATCTTTTCACTCATCACGGATTAGGTGCACATGTTCCTTTTCACATTTTTACATACTTTTTACACATTTTGATCAAATTTTTCATATACACATATTTGACTACTCATTTGCTCTTCTCTTTTGCAAGTTCATCCTTATGGGAAATAATAGTAACATCATCAACACAACATGACATCAAAAATAGGTACAATGTAACATTTCACATGCACTTTCATCCTTAGGGTCATCATTTTTCACTTCCTCTTTTCTAGCTTCCATGCTTCATATTTTTATCACTCCATGCTTTTTCTTGTCTCCTCGACACACTTTTCGTAATCAATATACATGCTTATCAGGTACGCATATATTATCTACTTTATGTTATCAAGCATTCACTCAACAACATAAAGTGGGGGTAAATGTAGACACTAAATCACACACTTTGGGTATATTTCTAGTCCTGATCACATAATACTATTCATATGATTCCTAAGTGAGAAAATTACTAATTGATCATTGTCTTTGGCCTCTTTACTTGATTTATGTTTTCCTTCTTGGTCTTACACACCTTTTTGCCCAATCTGTCTTTTGATACTTCAATTTCTGAGTCTGGACACTAGCGCCCAACCAGGATGCAAATGCCCAAACATCCCCCATCCCCTTTGGGCGCCCTCGACCTCTTTGTATCTTGCTCACATATTTTGGGTCATTTCTAGCTATTTGGGCATATTTATTTATTACTAGTTGGCCTTTTAGTGGTTAATTACAAAATTCAAACAAGGAATCATATAAATACAAAGCTATGTGATCATAATAAAGGACCAAGCACTAAACATCTATTATCACCACCTAAGGTTGCATCCAAAGGCCATTATAAGAGCATTCAAGCATCCATCTAGCACTCACACAAGGGACAAGGGACTTCATTCTTCTACATACACTTCATAGGAGGGGAAGTTCATTTTTCCATGCACACATCTATCTACATTTTCTACATCTAGCTATTGCTCGCTATCAAGTGCAACTTACACAAGAGCCACCTAAAGAACGATTATACAACACACACACACACGCGTGTGTAAAACTACGTGCAGTCTGAAATGTAGTACAATGCCTAGATCGTAAGTTCACTCATTTCGGTGACCACCGGGGTCAGTCTGACTCCCCATTTGCATATTTTTTATTTTTAGGATTTGACGTGTTTTGGGGTTTTACAGGTGCTCTTTCTCTTTACAAGTTTCAGGTGAATTCGGTGATCAAGTAGTGAACTAAAAGTGATATCTGATGGACATATCACAACCATGCAAAACTGGTTTTCTAAGGTTCTGAGTAGTCACCTACGCCCAGGGAAGGTCCCTAGCGCCCCAGGTGCCCCTGAAACTATCCAGGAGCCCTAGTCCCGACATCTCTAAACATTTTTTTGAGTCTGATTGTGACATCCTGTTTTCCTTTTTCACCAGTCTTCTAACTTGGCACAACATTGGATTTATTGCAAATAAACTAATTATTCTATCCCTTTATTTGCAACTAGGGTTTTTACATTTTTTAGCTTACTTGCTTGGGTCAAATTGTACTTTAATTGTTTATATATGCATTGTTACATATTTAGATTTAACATCTATTTACATCAATATTTTCTTAATCATGGGTGCTGGTGTCTATGATGAATTGATGAACCAAGTCAGAATTTAAGCCATTCTATGATTGTAACTTTGTTTTGTTCTTATACTATGTAGTCATGTACTGAAGCTCTAAGCTAATGTATGGGGTGAATGATTCACCCAATGTATGCCCCCTCATTTGCGGTGCATGTGACATCACTAGGAGGATGCAACCCAAAGGAGATGACCCGATGTTGATTTGAAATTGATACCCTACAGGGGGAGGAATGTGCATTGTAGAAACCAAGGCACATGAAAATAAAGTGGATAGAAATATGTGTTAGTAGAAAAAGTGACAAGCATGCAATAAAAGACAATGTAAACAAACAATAGTGTAGACAAAATAGATCATGAAAAGTGGGTTTCAAACAGGGGACATTGCTCACAACTTCATAAGACAATTAGGGTCAAAGAAACCACAAACATACAAATAATGAACAAACAAGACATATGACATAACATGCAAACAATGGCAAATAATAACAAACAATATCAAGTAAAGTATTAGACAACCATGGTGGAAAATAATCCTTGCAAAGTAAATGTTACACATGAAGCACCCGTTAGCATGTTAGAAAGATAAAGAGTATGTCAAAGCATGTATGATCAATAGAACAAGCAGTGTGCTAGTAACAATAAGAAGTGGTATAAAATGAAACAATAAAACTTATAGTGTGTACGAAAGTAGATGCCCCTAGGATCCTTAGTGGGACTGGTAAGAGGTACAGTGCCAAACATCAATGTTACATGTAAATATGTGTAGGAATTTTGCATTCACAACTAGAGAGAAAACAAACAAACATGTATAAATATAGAAATATAATGACATATTAAGTATTCATTTAACATGGAAACAAAGTGTACATGTAATTATAAGAAAGCAAGACTAAGTGCAACCAAGATATACAATATGTTGTGAATGAGTGAGATGGAATGGTATGTAATATGAATATGACAAGAGCAACATGTCCCATGAGCAGGTGTGGATGAACATGAGATAAGGTTCATTTATACAAGACCCCTCAACAATCAAGAATGAACAATAGAACAAGAGTGCATCATCGAGAAATGGTTTGATAATGCACGCTAGAGAAATAGATCAATGAATCATAAGGCATAAAGAGTGTGAATGTGGTGAGGTTCATGTTTATAGTATGCCCTCAACAATCAAGTGTGAACCTTATTACAAGAGTGCGTCATAAGGTAATGAAAATACAAGTCGTGTGTATCAAGTTGTATAGGGTGATGGAGAGGGACTAGATATGAAGCACAAAGCATAATAGTAGAAATGAAAGACACCTGATAATGTGATGAGGGGGGGAAGTAAATATGTTTCCCCCCAATTGTATGATGTATAAAAGAATCAAGTAATATCATCTAAGACATCATCGTTGTCATGGTCGAAGCCAAACGGAGAAGCATCAAAGATCTAGTAAGCGATAGTATGGGCATGATCATATAAAGATCCATTGCGGCGTAAATGTACATGCCCATTGCATATTCCTCATCGGTGAATGGTGGTAGTGGATAACCATGTGCATAACAATGAGTAAGATTTTGTGTATAGCCGAGAAATGAATCATTATAAATAGAAACATGATTGAAATTCATGAGAAATGTGATGTCAATATGATTAGGATCTAAAGTGCCTCCAATGTAGTCAAGACAAGACTGACCAAGAGTAAGTGGAGAAGTGTGTGTAACAAAGACTCATAAATGGAAGACGCAGAGGCCATAAATAGTAGTGATGTGGATATATCCATGATAGAGGTGAGGCGAATGAGGTGGAGGGAGGAGGTTAGTGAGTGTGAATCCAAGCTAAGTCAAGCCATCATGTGTACAAAAAGTATCAGATAAAGTGGGATTGAATGGAATATGTGGTCAATAAGCATTATTGATGAAAATATTTCATGTGAAAGGAGGAAAAACTGATACAGAGTGCTCATGGGAAGATGAGGAAGGTGGTATGACATACAATGTATGGACAAACCCCTGAAAAAGTACTATAACATTAATAGGAGGGGGTTTCTTGAATTGATATTCACCAGGGCTAATAGTAACAAAAGTATCATTGAAGTATGAATCATCTATCTCAATAGGATTAAAATTAAGATTACACAATTTTTCATCAGTAAGCTCAACAATATCAACTTTGTCATCAGAATCATCAGTGTTGGCATTGTCATGTTGGATAACAGTATCAAGGATATTGATAGGAAGTGAGCTAGATGTAGGAGCGAGATGAGTCTCGATGAGCGGAGTGGTGGTGTTTATTGGAGTAGACATGGTGGGTGAAATGATAGCAATAGTATGAGTGGAAATGGATGTTATGCTTGCAGAGGTGGAAGAAGGTTGTGAAGCACTAGATTGACCAATATCATATGTATCAATATTTTTATACGGAATAGGCTGTGATGGAGGAATAGGCATAGCAGTCATGGGGTCTATGCGATAGAACTTGAATGGATCAGGGTTAACAACAATGGTATGTTTATAACCATCATGTAATAATTTAACACACATATGAATAATAGATGGTACCAAATGCATTGCGTGAATCTAGGGTCTACCCAGAAAGAAATTAAACTGACATGACACACATATGATAAATAAACACTAAACCACAGATCTAACACAAGAAATAAGCTAGATAAAAATGAAATCCTATGTACAAGAGAGAGGATAAAAGACTTAGCTAATATTTGCTTCATCCTGAAATATATTGGACTAGAAAACTGATGAACAGGAGGAACAAATTGTCGCAATCGAACTCGGAAAATATTGGAACTACTAAATGATCTTGGATTGGGGTGAGGGCACCTAGGCATTAGAGATCTCTATTGTGCACATGTGACTGCGTAGGATCTTAGAAAATGGTTTTTCTTATGTCGCAAGGTGGTCTTTAACCTTCATTGTTGGTCACTTATATGTCTCTAGATGATTGCAGAATTCACATGTAACCTGTAAAACAATTGATATCCTACAAAACCCTCAAACTACATCAATACTAAAAAGAAAGATGTAAATGGGGAGTCGGAATGACCCCGATGTTCACTCAACAAAGTGAACTTATAACCGAGCACTGCACTACATCTCATACTCCATGTAGTTCTTATGCGTGTGTGTAGAAATTGTGCCCTAGGAAGCCCTTGTGTAAGTGCATGTGATAACAGGTGATAACTAGATGTACTAGTGTAGATAGATGTGTGGATGGAAAAATGAACTTCCCCTCTTATGCGTGTATTCAGAAAATACAGTCCCTTATTCCTTGCATGAATGCTAGATGAATGCCTTTGATGCTCTTAGAATGACTTTGGATGCAACTTTATGTGATGATAATAGATGCTTATAGCTTGGTATTTTATTGTGGTGACATAGCTTTGTATTTATATGGTTCCCTTGTTTGAATTTTGTAATTGGAAACTAAAAGGCTGACCCATAAGAAAACAAGATTCCCAAAAGATAAAAGAGGATCAAAATAGGCGAGTAAGATAAAAGGAGGTTAGGGGTGCCTGGGCGCCGGTGTCCAGAGTTAAGAAATATAAAGCAATGAAGACCAGACTAGGTTGTAGGGTGTGCAATACCAAAGAGGAAATAAGAGAGATAGAAAAGAGGCCAAAGACAATAGTCAATTACTAGTTTTTTCGCTTAGGAATCATATAAATAATATTATGTGATTAGGACCTAGAAATGTACTCAAGTGCGTGATTTTGTGTCTACACTCATCTGTATCGACATAAAACATATAGAGAGGGAAGATGCATGACTTCTACATACCACCTGAAACACACAAAATAACCAATCAATCCTTTCTTATAGTCTATAAATTACTCGAGTAGAAACCACACCCTATGTACCACCAACAGAAAAACAACCCACTCAATTGGGTTTTTTATGGCTTGCCAAGGCATACATGGCTATCAATACCTTTTCTTATAAGAAAAGAAAATTATCTTGACATCCATTAGCCAGCCCCAAAAATGACCTTACCATAAATATCGCCACATATTGATTGAGGGCTCCTACTTTACCACATTCTTACAGGCCGCATGACATGCAAGAAATGTGGATGGCCATCATTCCAAGCAATACCTATGGAGGTAGGGATTTTTCAATGAATTATATGCCTTGTTTAGGTTGCTGGTAATAGAAACCCCTAAGCTGACGTAAAATTTTTAGGTTGGCGTATTATAAAACGTAATCACCAACATCAATAATCAACATAAACTTAGAATTATCCATTTTCTATCCTACAATAGGGTACGTGTCCATGTGGACCACCATTGATCATTGTATTTCAAATTATGCATGATAGAGACATTTTCATCACTTGTTTTATGACATGTTTCTGCACCAATAACCCTTCATCCAATAGAAGGGAATATTGAAACGTGAATTCCCTATAGTATAACATTTTAGAGAAAAGTTTCCATCCCATTCAAATTAATTAACGAGATCAATGTTATCATTAAGAGTGGATTGCATAAATATAGTGTGAGAGTATTACTGCCACATTCATCTTAAGAGTACTAGATAAGAGGAACCACTTACTCTATAATTGGAGGAAGACATGGTATATTAGAATAAATTTCAACACCTATTGTAAAGTCGTAACAAATTTAATAACTTTAATTATTATTAATAAAATATGGGTGGGACACATTAGATTGTTGGGGATCTATTAACTCTTGACATATGACTAATAAAAAAAATTCTTTAGTCATTGTAGAAGTAAACATGCAAGAGTAATATTTAAACAATTAAAAATCAAACATATTCATTGTCCCATAAACATTAAAGAGATATATTATATATTTTTCCCTAGTACTATAAAAAGGATAGAAATGAGTGACACCCTTATGAGGGGAATAATAGGAAGCAGAGATGTCATCTCACAAGACATTTGAGAAGCCTCCCATCATTTCCCTTGATGTCCACACTCTCCCTTTCTGCTTAAAACTACTCAAAGTAATCCCAAATTTGTGGGTCATGTATAATTGACCACATATTTACTGTGGTGGTGGTTCTTGATGGAACACGAACATTTAATTGGCCACATTAGTGTCCTATGTGGAGAGGATACATCCACAAAGTCTCCTTAACCACCACATGTAGATAAGGAAGTTTGCATATGCCAAATAATATGAACATTATTATATATAGGTAGATAGTAATTATCAGATTAACTCTAAAATAAAGGAAACAACTGTAGTCAAAATCCATGAGATTGTAGATATGAATTTCTCAACGATGAACTTGGAGGCTTGTTTGTCACTCCTTATCACATTATAAATAATCCATTTCACACATTTCAATATTTTTCATGTGTCAACACTATTATTCGTGTATTCCCCACAGTATAGCATATTTAGAGAAAAGTTTCCATTCCATTCAAAGTAATCAATTTGATCAATGATATCATCAAGAGTGGATTGCATGAAGATAATACACAAGTATTGCTTCCAATTTCTTCTAGAGAGTATCATATCATAGGAAGAACTTACTTTGCAATTAGAGGAAGACACCAATTTTAATTTTATAAGTATTTTACGACTAAAAAAAAACATGTAAACAAGTTTCAAATTTAAACCACATATTATATCTTACACTTTATATGTCATTAACACAAAACATGTGAAAGTTTCAAGGTAAAACTGTGCTAGACATGTTCCATGAATTTTCTTTTAACATAAACAAACAAACATAAATTATGTACATTACCCAATGAAAAATATATACATCAAAGGAAACACCTGTAGACATAATCCATGAAGCGGTGGAGTATGATAGGTTACAAGGTGATTTGGAGGTTTTACATTTCTAGGAAGAAATGGGGACATGACTGGCATAACCTAGGGTGGTTGATCAACTCGTTGCTAATAACGATGAGGAAAATGTGCATCATGGGGGAAGAAAGACTCCAGGAGCTTTGACACCTAATTTTTGGTGGTGAAGGAAAACATAGCCAACATCACTACCTCTTCATTGATGTCTAGAATCACCACCCACAATCTGATGTTGGATCTCACTTGAACTGTAAGAGAAACATAAATATCATTTCCACCTCATTGTTGATGGTCACTATCACCACCCGTAGTCTAGTGCTGGATCCCACACAAATTTAAATGGAAACACAATTATAGTCATGAAAGCACACACTTTCTACTTACATTAGTGCCTCTAGGTATGTCATTATATACATGATTCCTAAGTAAGAAGATTAGACATTGACAACACTTGTTTTACTTTTTCATTGTTTTTATCTTTCCCACACTCTTGTTATTTACTTTCTGGAAGGATTACTATACTTTTGGATACTAAACAACATGTGACTCAGCTTTGTATTAACTGTTATATCTTCTAATCATTCTAGACACCACTGACCATTAGGGACATGAGCACTCCATGCATTATTGTCCCCTTTATGCGGTTCTATCCCTTTCCCTCCTTTTCTTGATTTTGAATTGCCACATCATTTAAGATCTTTTTGAGAGTATATTTTATCACTTTGGGTCGTATTTTCAGTTGTTAACGATGAAATTAAAATAAGGGAATCATATATATATATATGTGACTTAGCATTATTAGGGGACGTGAGAATTTAGGGATAATACTTAGTATCTACTACTTAGGAAAAGAGCAACATTCAAATATTGCATTTGGGCTACATCATTCACTACATAGGGAGGGACATTTATGAATTCCATCTCACACATTCATCTTGGGGGAAAATTATTTATAGTCCATTATCTTGGTGCAACTGACACAAGGGAAACCTAGATTTAAGGGACACAATTCAAATCACACACTCACAAGAACTACATAGAGTCTAAAATATAGTGCAACACTCAGTGATAATGACATTGGGTTGACTGCCAAGGTCAATCTGATTCAAACATCTACATGATTTATTTCATCTAATGTTTTCTTGATATTTGTGCAGGTAGCTAGGGTTTGTTTTGTAGGTACATGTGTGATACAGGAACCCTACAATGAAGTGAACGTGACAAAAAAATGAGAGGAAGAATATAATTTCATACCCTGAAAAGACCAGAAATAAAGATGTTGCAGGGACACTAACGACACATCGAGAAATAACACCCGGGGTGGTCCTATCCTACTGTGGGCACTCATATTTGAAGAAGTCACATGTCTCAATTTTCTAGATAGAGCTCACATAGTCTAGATCCATCTTGTCCCAGTCATCTTCTAGCCCAGATCTCCCGATACAAGCTAAGTCATTCTCATTTTCCTATCTTGCATACTTGCTTGTACTTTTCATGTTATATCTCATTTATTATTTCTATATTCATTTGATCTCTATCATTTCATGGTTGGTTCTACCCCTTTGGGTCACTTTCTAGGGCTTCTAAGTTTCAAATTATTTTTTGTTTCATATCTTGATCATAATAACTCTATTTTTGAATTCCTTTGAGGTTATTTTTAATTTTTACATATGTAACAAAAAAATCTTTTTGTTTGCCCTAATTTTGTGTAAATTTTTCAAATATTCAAAATTATACTTATTGGTAACTAAGGCATAATTCAAAAAATGCACACTTTTGAGAAAATCCCTTAGAGGTTTTCATTTTACATCATTAGATTCAAAAAAGCCTATATTTGTTCTCTTTTGAGATATGAAAATTTAATTCATTTGACGGCATTCACATTTTTATCAATATCACTTTCAATACAAATTTATCTGTCTGTCTAGCTTGCTTGTGTCAAATTATTTTATGGCTTACAATAAAATTGATGACAATGCTTCTCCATTGTATATTCAAGTTTAAATTAGCAATGTGCTTCTTAAGCATGCTTTAGTTAATCATGGATCTGGTCTTAATGTATGTAACCTTTCCTTTCTCAATCAAATAGGATTTTCTACTGCTGATATAACTCCATCTACACTATGTATCCATGGCTTTGATAATACACCTAAGTAAGTTTTGGGAGAAATCACCCACCCCATTACTATAGGCCCTTACACTCTTAATGTTATATTTCATGTTATGTCTCGTTATCTCAATTATAATATCATTCTAGGCCATCCTTGGTTACATAATATGCATGCAACTCTTTCTACCCATGCTTCCCTTGCTACATCTTCTTCCATGGATAATGATACAATATATTCCACACCTCAAATTGATACTCTTTGTGATATCCATCTCATATATGATGATGAAGTTACCACTTCCATTGCACGTCATTCTTCTCTTACGATGGACTATAATGCTATCAATTTACATGATGAACATTTTATTGGAACCCATGATACTCCTCCCACTATGTATTATTCTAATCCATATGATGCTTGATCCCTAATGCATATTGTTACACACTTACCTATATCTAGAGCTTTTTCACCTATGATTGTTTCTACATCTACAATACCTAAGGTGTTGGGAGACACTCATATCCCCCTTTACAATGTCACCATGACCATGGCCTTCAAATCTGTTACTTGGCACAAATCTAGATGTAATTCTAATGATCATATGCTTACTTATTCCAATGTTACATCACTTTATGCACCTTCCTCATCACAAGTTAAAACACAATGTGCTGGTTTGACAATGATTCATAATGCTCTCACTTTACAAGCTTCTATACATGATTCATTTATTATGGATACACCTCATCTTGTTACATACATTGGGGAAATCAATTCCCTTATTACCACATTTATATCTATGGTCATATCGGCTAGTTCATATAACTTTAATGCTTCCAATCTTTGCAAATTGTACCTATTGCTTATGATGAGTCTTGTGTCTCTCACTCCATAATTTGTGGTTGATACTAAAGAGTCTCATAAAAATATATATGTTATATACCTCTTGAATCACACACTGATCCTTATGTTTGCACTTACTATTTCCACTATTTCCAGTAAGCCCAATGTTCCACCTATTCTAGTTTCTTCTACAGGACATATCCTTATTGTGTATATCATTGTATTTCCTCTGCATACATTTGGGATCTTAGACTCCATAGGGTTTTCTCCTCAATATGTTGACATTGTTCCTTAATAGCTCTCGTGTTTCCCAAATTATATTTATTACTTACTAATGTTTCACATATTCCAGTTTTTCCACATGTATGCCACAATCCTACTCCACATGCTATGAAATATTCACTTTCACATGACACTAGGTCCTTGGATCATGTTCCCATGTGTCTATATTTTCACACTAGCAGATAGTGGGCCCTCATTTACTATCCTCATTGGATAGATCACCATGGTATTCACATTTGGGGGCATATTACTTCCCACTCACTACCCGATGATGCACTCTTGTTCTAGGTTCAAACACGATTGTTGAGGGTGAAATTACTTACATGGACCTCACTTTGCACACATACATTGGGGGGAAATCCTTCTCCCCTCTCATAGTTTTTCTATTTCATGTTCACATATGTGAAAAAATATAAAAAATACTAGATTAGATCTTGATTGGATGTATCCTTGTTTACTCATTCTATTCTATGTTGCACACTACTTATCATGTCACTTGGGTTTATAATATGTTTTTATCATTTTTCCATACACACATGCGTATTCACATGGAAATTTTTGGGGTAAATACAAATCATTTACTAGTTTCTACACGATGTATGATGCTTGGCACTATACCATACCGATCCCATTGAGGCTCCTGGGGGCATCTACTTTTCGTATTTTCCTATATCTAGGTTCTATCATTGTAAAATATTTTGAGCCTTATACATTGTGGCATACTATCAAATTTTATAACATGCTAATGGGTGCTTCATGTGTAGCATTTGTATCGTAGGCCTACTTCTGATCATGGTTCTTTGATTTGATTATATCTTATCTTCTTTTCTTGTGTCTTGATTGCTATTATTTGCGGGCTATTCCCTATGTTGATTGCTTTTTTGTTTTTATCAAATTGAAGGATTTGATTGTCTTGTGACATCTTGAGTGGTGTCCCATGTATTCAACCAACTATTCGCTATGTATTTTGCAATGTTACTGTGTGTTGTGACTTGTTTCTATTACATCATGTATACTTGTTTGTGACTAACACTTTTGGATATCCTTTTTCCCATTATTTTCGTACACCATGGTTGTTACCATGCGTATTTCTTATTCCCCACACATGATTTCCATTTCATATGTGCACATCAGTCTCAACTTTCCTCATTTGGGCCACGTTTGTCATTGTCCATCTCACACACCCCAAACGAGTGGGGGAAATAATCAAGTGACTATTTCACCCTCTAACCAATTCAAAAACTAGATACATAATGATACACAGAAAAATCAAGGTACAAAAAATATAAGAAACATATTTAGAATTAGAATTATGCCTAAAATCAGTCCATGATAGAAGCACCCAACATAGATAGGACTAGTGGATGCTAGTGTCACACCTGGGTGCTCCTGTCTTGGGGGAAGAAACAGTTATAATACATAATCAACAGGATCTCAATGACAATATTTTCTAATTTCTAACAACACAAGCTTGATTACACGTTACTATATGTGGCATGTTACACACTTTGTGTAATAAAGCTAATTACTTCATATGTCTCGGTGACTAGTTTCTATTGGGTTTGTGACCAATTGTAGAGGAAATTATTTGTGGGGAAGCATTAAGGGTTGGAGAGAAAAGTTGACCACTCTCCCAATACTCTTCCCTTGGCGGCAGGACACCGAAATCTGAAGTTTAGTGATAGGACACTCAAATATGAAGTTTAGCGACATGATGTTCAAATCTGAAGTTTAGTAGTGGGACACTTAAATATGAAGTTTGGTGATAGGAGACACCCAAATCATTATTACTATTCCATCCATCCCCAAGGAAACAAACATACATGAATAATTCTATCTCTTCTCTCATGGAACACACGTATTCTACCCTTGATTCAACTTGTTTTTTAATACACATTTCTATTTTGACATGTACTAAGTTAAATTTTAATTTAATTTACCATGAGCATTGACTACACTTATTTTCTTTTGTAGGTCTAACACTACTCTGATAAAAAGGTCAGTACAAAAAATGGAACAAAGAATAATCTCAAGCACAATGATGCTCTAACAAATACAATATCTAAGGAACACATGCATACATTAATTATACTACAAACGTAAGGGTCACCCCTAGGATCCTTATCCTCTTATAGATTCCAGGATGCACATTTCAAAATCTCCATTCAACATGGTATCAAGCATATTTCTCATTCGATATGCTATCATATACAACTCCCTTAGGCTCTCCATAGGTACGCTACAATACATACATATTTCTATCCCATTTCTATCCAATTATAATTAATTAAATTAATTCTATCTTGCCACAGTACACCCCTTTGGAATTAATTAAATTAATTCCATCATTCAAATATTCCCCTTTAGACTTAATGGAAATTAATTCTATTACCTAAGCTATATTCCTACCTATTGGAATTAAATAATTCTAATATGCCTTTGGAATTAATTAAATTTATTCCTACACCCTCCTAGCTAATATAATTAAACATTTATTTATTTAAATGGTTAATTATCTCCTCACAATTAAATTAATTTAATTCTACAATTCTCTTGGAATTAATTAAATTAATTCCTAACACCTTTTAGCTAATATAATTAAACATTTATTTATTTAAATGATTAATTAACTTCTCACAATTAAATACTAATTAAATTTAGTTATTTAATTCCACCAATTTTAGTCAACAACCACCTAGACTCCACTTGTACTCCACATCCACATCCTAGTTAACTACACTTCTAGAATCATAGAAGGGTGGGGGCAATTGAATTACACATACAACCACCTTCCCGGATGCAACTTCTGTAATTAATTCCATTACTGCCCCTAAATGCTTTGGCACTACTGTAACTTCCTTCAATGTTATTTTTAGCATGAGCATTCAACCGCTTTTAACCAATTTTCAAGTACTTCTGCTTCTATAAATTGCAGGTTTACTCTCTTACAAATCCTCTTGGATTTAAGTACAATAACTCTGCTAAATTTCCAAGCCAAAGTCTTTATGTCTGTAGCATTTACAATCACATTTGGAGAACATTCAAGAGCACTCACATTCATTTGCAAGGTTCCACAGACAAATTCTCCACAACCTCATTGAGGTTTGCATTGTATTTTGTTTATCTTTCATTACTATAGTTTTTCATTGTTTACATTTTGGACGCACCCGATGGGACTCCCCACGTTTTTCTTTCTTTCATTTTAGTTAATATTTTTGTGATCTAACTCTTTCTTTATGTTTATTGTTATTTTTTAACCTTGGTGTCAAAATTTTAGCTTCTCAGGTGAAGTATAGAATTTAGAAAATAAAAAAAACCAGCTGTCGGGGCGTTTTTCTCATGTTCAAAATTTTCACAAATAGTGCTACCATAGCCCATCTTCCGGAAGCCATAAATTTTTCTCCCGAACTCAAAATGAATTCATTTTTTTACGGAAAGGTATTGAAAAGATCGATGCAATGCAATTTTTTTTTTTAATTTGAACTTACAGAAAATTTATGGTTTCATTTCTCCTAACACTTGTCTTTTTTTTCAAAAAAATTAAAAAAATTGTGGCTTTGTTTAACTTTAATTTGTTTTTTTAACATAATAACCTCACATGTATGCTCTTTCCTTGCACTTTTAAAGTTATCTTGGAAATCAGAAACGTGATTGTTTCTATTTGTGTTGGGAATTAACCTTTCTTTTATTTTTAATCAAAGTATTTTTTACGTGTATGCTCTTTCCTCGCGCTTTTTAAAGCGATCTTGGAAATCAAAAGCGTGAACTTTCTTATGTTGTCTTGTCCTATACCTACCTCAGAAGAACTTTCTTATCCTTTATTGCAGGACCCACTCTAAAAAAGGTGGATAAAACACTCAAAAACTACTAACTGCAGGTTGTCAAATGGTGTACAACCAAACCACATTAAGATCACAAGATAAAAAATACACCACATTCAAAACACTGTATTTGCAGGTTCGGTTAAGAGCTATGGCTTGATCATTTAACTAGAACATAACCCCCTTGGCATAAGCCTTAAGCTATAACAAAGGGAGTGGTTCTAATAACCCCAAAGTAGTCCACACATTGAGGGAACTGGTGGATTAAAAGGGAACCTTTTTATCCTACCTGACTAGTAAAGCCTTGTGAGTTTGAGTCACGGATATCCTTAGTGGCGACTCCAGTGTGATTCATTATGAGAAAGATATTTACTCAGGGTTTCAAAGGGGGTAAATTAAAGTTGAAACTAGTAATAGCATGGAGATCACTCAGATATACTGTTAACACCTAGTTGAGAGAGCCACCTAGGAAGCTACGCCTTATCCAAGCCAATTGTTATTCAAAATGAGCCCCTTGCTTATTTTGGCTAACTTGCCTTCTTTATTTCCTTCCTTGTGCTTCAATATAAAATTTTGCACATTTCAAAGACTCAAAAATATTCTGGAAATAGCTCCATTAGATAGAGGATTTTCTCACCTTTCCAGAAAAGTAAAATTTTCCTCCTAACTCCTTGTAAATTTTGAGTTATGGCCCAACAGAGTTTTTTGAAGAAAATTTCCCTAGGCAAGCCCGCGGCCAAGGAAATGGTGCCACGTGGCAGCAGAGGTCAACGGAGTAGAGTGAAGTTGAAAAATTCACCAAATTGGGCAAACGATTCAAAGGAAAAAAGTGACCCGCGGGCGAGGATGAAGAAATTTGCAAAGGCCCACCGAGTAATGGGGATGCGACACGTGTCCAGTCGGGTGGCAGAATGGTCGGGGGCAGCAGAAGGATTTGGTGAAATTTTCCAAAGTGGAAAAATTTCCAGGGTGAGAAATTAGAGCGCACCTCCACTGGAACCAGAGAGTGACACGTGGCAGCGGAGCAGTGGGGCGCGGGGAAATCTTGGGAAATTTTCCCAATGTGAAATCAGAGGAAAAGGGCGAGGTTTAAGCCCACGTTTCCATCAGGGAATGGGAAGGTGCCATGTGGCAACAGAGTGGCAGGGCGCAGGGATATTTTGGGAATTTTTCCCAAACTGAAAAAAAGGGAAAAAATTCAAATTTTGGCCCGCGAACCCATTTTTGCCCTAATTTTGCCAGTTTTGCCCTAAATCTTCAGAGGGCCATATCTTTTGATCAAGAACTCAGATTTTTATGTTTTTTATATCATTGGAAAGATGTTAAAATTATCCAAATGATGGACTATTCAATTTTGTTTTTTGGTGGATTTTGGTGGGAGAAAAATGAGAAAACATCTCTGGCATGCAAAAAATATAGAATTGACATTCAACCACCAAAATTAATGAAGTATGGGTCATTTTTTTATCTGCAGGGCAGTGTACTTTGGTGTATGGGTTTGTCCATGAATCCCATCACTTTGCAAGTTAAATTGAAGGGATTTTATTGGTAGTTGATCTCATAAACCATTTTTCCCACATTTTTTGCTTTCCCCCTCCTTCTGCTTTGCCATTAAAAGCCAGTTTTGGCTCATTTGTAAAGGGTTGGACGTTTTGTTCTTGCAGACTCCCCTCTTCCCCTTGGCACATGAATTCAAGGAGTTTCAGACCTTCCATGGAACCTGTGACACATTTTTTTCCTTTCTTCCAGTGTAATGCATTGTATCAAATTTGGGAATGGTAATGCATGTTTTGTGAATGATCTTCCAATCCTCTCATGTGTTTATTATTATTTTATGGTCTTTCATTACATTCTGGAAATCTATGCATGCTTGGTGTTACATCTCTATAATTTGTGTTTATTTGCAAGACAGAAGTTTATCACTCCTTTGGTGTATCACCATTTTACTTAGTTTTGTTTCCTTTTTCACCCTTTATCTCTGTCTCTTTGGAATTTAGAGTAGAATTTAGCATTAAACCTCTGCAAAATTCATGCATACACCTAAATAGAGGAGTAAGAACCAACTTTCTCTAGAGAATTTTCTCACCTTGAAGGTTCCCACACCTTGGAGAAAATTCAATGTTGTGCAATCACACTAAATGACCCAATTTTGAACTGCAGATCTGGAGGTCATTTAGGGGGTGCTGTAGATTTGCAATAATAGTTTTGGCACACTCGGTGGGACCTTAGAGGTCTTCATCTTCATTACAACAAAGTTGATGTGTAATTTTTGTAAGTTTCTTGCTTAATAGGGCCTTGATTTACACATCTAGCGACTCCAAAAGGATAGAATCAATTGGTTTCAGCAGTCTAAGCTTGAAGATTCATGAGAAGGATCCAAACAAGGTCAAGGGCTAGAGAAGAGGGATTGTCTAAGTATCTACAATTATCCCCTAGAAAGAAGAGAAAGGGGAAGAAGGATTCAAAGGTCTCCATCTCCACCAAACAGAACTCTATCAACTCCCCCACCTGGTAGACCTTTCACCCAATCAACAAGGGTTCTCAGGCCAATCATAATGGCATAACCCAATCCTTATGTTAACTTTACTGGCAACAGTCCACTTGCTCTTAATGCACAAAACCCAGTTCCAATTGCAACATTGAAGAACATCCCATACTTTACTGGAGAAAATCAGACCACTCCTGGTGATCATGTCAAAGACATTGCTAATGTTTGTGCAATCCATGAGATTGTTGAGATGTAAATTACTGTCAAATTGTCAACATCTTCATTCAAAGGGAAAATCTTGCAATGGTTCAGGGGCCTTGAGGTAGGCTCTATCCAAAATTAGAACCAGTTTGTGCATAGCTCTCCACAACCAGTTTGGAGAAAAGGGGGACAACTTGTCTCTATTGGAGCAACTGACAACTATTTTGAGAGCTCCCAATGAGTAGCTAACAGAATTCAATTTTAGATTTCAAAGAACATGGGATAGAATCCCATTGGCAGTGAGGCCAACAGCTCAAGGTGCTTTCTTATACTTTCTCAAGGCTTTAAATTCTGACATTTCTATGTTGATCCAATCCATGGGAGGTGCAACTATACCTGCAGCTTATAACATCACCATTAGGGCTGAGAATTGTTTGATCCAAGCTGGTAAAATTGCACCTAGGCCTCATATGCCCTTATATCCAGACTTGGAAAGCCCAAGTACTAGTCAAGCACCTACTTTAGCTCCTATTCCCACCCCTAGAAATTAGAGTTCAAATGAAACTTCTACTTCATCCTCTAGTGCCTCAAATGAGCTTCAAGAAGTTATGAAACAATTACAAAATTTGGGCAATGAGCTGGTTACACTCAAGAGGCAGCAAGCCCAAAGTTTTAGGCCTTCTTATCAGTCTCAAACTCAGCCTAATAGACAACCATATTAGCCTAATAGGCCACCCAACCTAGCTGCAAATCAAAATCAAGTAAGGCCTCCTGCCAATAGACCATTTCAACCCTATAACCCCAATGCTGCATCTACCTCTAAAGCCTTAGTGCCAGTGCAAAATAATATAGCTCAAGAGTATGATTGGTGTTTCCCATGCAATGAACCTCACAATCAATCTATGTGCTTCAATGGTGCTTTGAACCAAGCTTTGATGGTGACAACAACTGGTGTAGAGAGTGAGACAAGTAAATACACAAACCAACAACAAGGAAAATCTCAACAAAATACATCTTCCAAATGAGACTACACTTGTTAATTAGTAGGCAACAAGATTTTTATGGTATTTGAATCAAACCCTTCTCATTCTGTATCCAGGGTTAACACACTATGGAAGTTTGAATCTTGCTCTGAAGGGGCATTAGTTCATAATTTAAACCTTGATGTCACTCCCACAAGCTTAGTTCAAAAACGTAGTTTCAAATGATGCAAGGCTAATCTAATCCTTACCTTCGTAGACTATTTCAAGGATGACAGAGTTATTCTAGCCTCATCTCCATAGGGGAAAATATGTGCAATTAGACTAAAATGTTCGATACAAAGAGCTGGTTCAAATATTTGAACATTACTCTTGAAAACTGCCATAAAAACCAATATGAAGATGATCATGTGGGAGGTTGACAAGATCCATCCCAGCTCGACTCAAGGGATTTGTATTTCACAGTTTTGATAGATGTTCCAATGTCTTGGTGTAACCGATTTTTAAGCTAGGCATTGTATGTAAGCAGAAGGTACTCTGCAAATCTACTCTGTCTCCTGAGGAATGGAAAACATGGAGGATTAGACAAGGTATTGAGCAAATTTTGCATAACAATTATGCATTGAACCTATTGCATTGGTCAGTTTAGGACAAAGCCAGTCATTTCATGGAGGCCTATCTCAGGGCAAGTCCCAGTTCAACGTTTGATGTACCCATGTTAGCAGAGTACACTGGGAGGAGAGTGATCAAACTCGAAATCTGATCAGCGGAGGGGTCCTGTAATTTGGCAGAGCAGTAGAGAACAGGATGGGGTAATTAAAAATGAGCCAAAATATGATTTTCAATCATGCCTACAGAATGGAAGATATTTTTGAATTACAGACCTAGGAGTCTATTTTCCACCATTTGGGACTTATCAGCTGTAGATTTGCATAGACTAGCAGTTTTAGGAATTATTATTAGTGCTCAGACCTATAGAGGTTTTCATTTTCATTACAATTTTGGTATGACAGTTGATGTTCATTTTTATGTAAGTAGACAATTGCATTCAGGAGGATAGCCTTATTTTACAGTTTCACTCCAATAAGGATATCCATCAACAAGTTAAAGTTATATTCCAGCTTTGTAGAAGTGGTTTGTTGAGTTTCCATGTGACTATACAAGAAGTGAATTATTCCTAAGCTCTATTGATAATTTATGCCCTGTGTTGAAGAGGAAGAAGCATCAATTCAATAGGTCCCAATCTTTATTTCATAGAGAACTCTATTTCTACTCTCAAGATTGGTGAGCCATTCCTTCCAATGGAGAAACAATGACCTACTCGGCTTTTTATCCAAGAATAGGGAATGTGGAAGATCTCAATAAGGATTTTGATGTCAAATTTACTAGCATCAACTTCCATCATCCTAGCGTACAAGAGAATTTCCCAGCATCTGATAGGCATTGCAGCATTGAAGGACTCCCAGTACCTTTGATGTTGTGGAGAGTATCAATCAATGTCACCTTAATGATCCATTGCAAGGACATCTAATGTTTGTGAAATCCTGTGAGGAATTGAGAACCTGATAATTTTGTCAATTGATTGGAGGTTGAGATTGGCCAAAAATTTCCCAATTTCTTGGCAAGAGAAGTTGAGTTCTCGCAAGCTTGCTGTTCCAAAATGTGGCTTCTGGTGGGTTGTTCACGGTGGATCGCTGTATGCAATTCGGAGATTAAGCCCAGGGACAACAGAGCCGTAATGGTTAGAGGCACTGGTTGAGAACCAAAGATGCTTCCTGTTTGACAGCTAACAGTGATTCATGTGTTCAGATTTCAAAGAACGTGGGATAGAATGCCATTTAGTTGGTGCTTAGGCCAACAACTCAAGCATACTTTTCTTATACTTCTCTCCAAGGCTTTAAATTCTTGACACATTTCTATGTTGATCCAACCCATGGGAGATGCAACTGTACTGCAGCTTACAACATCACCATTAGGCCTGAGAATCTATTTGATCCATCATGCCACCTAGGCTTCTCCGCAGCCATCAAGAGTTCCTAATAGTCATGCACCTACTTTATTTGGTATTCCCAGACTTGCTAAGAATCAGAGAAACCACGTCAAAAAACCTACTTTATGGGGAAAATATCTCACTCCTTGAATGAGCTTCAAGAAATGCTATGCAATACAAACTTTGGAAAATCATTTATGCCTCATTATTGAGCTGCAAGAACATTATGCTCCATAATTCAAATTTTTTTGGAGAAGGTTTTCAAGAGTTAACAATACTCCCTTGTTTTAGGTTGTTCTATAACTCAGCCTACTCATAGAATAGGCACCATATCAACGAAGCTAATAGAATGCACCCAACCCGAATTTTGACAAATCAAAATCAAGTAAGGCCTCCTGCCAATAGACCATTCGCACAGCCCTATAACCCCAATGGTGGCACAGGTTGCATCTACCTCTAAAGCCTTAGTGTTCAGTGCAAAATAATATAGCTCAAGAAAGTATGATTGGTGTTTCCCATGCTAGTCAGTGAACCTCACAACCAATCTATGTGCTTCAATGGTGCTTTGAACCAAGCTTTGATGGTGAAAAAACTTGTGTAGAGAGTGACCAGTGAGTCAAGAAACAAACCAACAACAAGGGACATCTCAACAAGATATAACTCCAAATGAGACTACACTTGTGAATTGGCAGGCTGAAGATTTTTGTGGTATGAATCAAACAATGTTCTCAGAGTGTAGCAGCTAACACATGGTCAAAGAAGAGGAATATTGGTGAAGGGCAGTCATTAGATCCAAGTGATTCACAACCTTCCATCACTCCATAAGGTGTTGGAAAGCAAAATGCAGTTCCAAATGTGCAAGGACAACCCAAGCCACCTCCTAGACCAGCTCAAATGCCAGTTGTTGCAGCCCATGTACAAGAGAAGAATGTGCAGACTAAAGGGCAACAAAGAGATGTTTCATCCCCATTTAAGCATCATTGAACAAATGAAGAAGACAAATGTGAACATATCTATGTGGGAATCACTATCCATCCCAGGACAAAGGGATCTACTACAAGCTGCCATGAAGAATTGGTCAACCTCAAATTAGCAAGCTCATATGCAAGAGAAGGTACTCACAAATGCTACTCATCCTGAAGGGAAATGCCTTGGAGGACAACAAGGTAAAATTTTGAAGCCCCCTCCATTCTATGTTCCTTTAATCATTGGGGATAAACTAGTACATAATTGTATGATTGATTCTGGGGCAAGTAGTTATGTGATGCCCAAGAAAATAGCTGATCAATTGGGCCTTCAATATGAAGTCATATCCAAGGGGGGTAGTGCAATTAGATGGGACCGTAGTAGTATAAACAGTTGTGGTAATTAAAGAATTTGAGCCTCACTTTGCATGCATGCCCCAATGTCATATATTTTGCAAGATGTGTAGTGATAGATTTGCCACCACTTTTGCCATATGTTTGTCAAGGGATTTCACTTTGCTACAATTAGAGGCTACCTATCTGTTAATTGGTCACACATGTTGTTTAGGAAAAGGTATGGAGCCAAGGCCACAATCAGGTCTGAACCTATTGCAAACTTTCACATTGAGCCTCATACTCCAAGCCCAATCAATGCCAATTGTTTAGCGTTTGATCAAGAGGATTATCCAAGCACACATGAAGCTGACACCAAAGTTGGAAGCATTCCAGATCTGAATCTTTATGAATGGGAAATCAAGGTACATGATTTTGATCCCTACAAGGAAATAGAGGAATCTGAACTAGGATTCTATTACATGCATGAAGAAAATCAGCCTCTTCCTAGCATCACCAAGCCAAACCATAAAGATGACAATGAGGTATGGCAGTTATTCTTTGATGGATCAAGAAGTAGACAAGGTGCAGGAGGAGGAGCTATGCTTGTTTCACCTCAAGGAATTAAGTATTATTCAACTTTTAGATTTTAGTTTGCATGTTCTAACAACACTGTTGAATATGAAGCTTTGATACATGGGTTGCATTGGTCAAGGAAGAGAGGCATAAAAAACTTACAAGTCTTTGGTGATAGTGAGCTAATTGTTAATCAAGTTAAAGGACAGCATGCTACCAAGAATGACCTACTCAAAAGTTATAAGAATAGGGTGTGGGATCTCATTGAGGATTTTGAGGGCTTTGGCATCAACTCCATCCCTAAGAAAGAAAACCAAACTGCTGATAGACTTGCAACAGTTGGAGCAACTTTTGATGTTGTGGAGAGTATCAAAAGAGATAAAATGCAGCCAAACATCCATGTGATTGTGAGGCCATCAGTGCCAGACAATAATGCAAGTTGGCAAGTGTTTGAGAGTGACCAATAAATCATCAATTTCTTGTAAGAGGAAGCTGAGTTCTCAGCCAAAAATCAGGAAAAGTTAGAACAACAGTACGGTGATCAAGTGGTACAGCTAAGAACCAACAAACTACCAAAAGGACTTGTGACTTTAGAGTCTATTTTTAATCCTAATGATCAATTTAGGAAGGAGAAAGAAAAAATCCAAGTCAAGGGAGAGGATTCAGAGCCCATCTCAGTTGGAGAAGGCAAGTCACTTCAAATTGGTAAAGTGGAAACCAAGCAAGAAAGGTATGAATTCATGTAACTTTTCCAAGAGTTCCCAGATGTATTTTCTTGGAGCTATGAAGACTTGACGGGTTTCAACCCCAAGCTAGCTCAACACACAATTGAACTAGATCCAAGTGCTAAGCCCATCAGGCAAAAACAGAGACCGGTCAATCCACACATTGAGCCTCTCATGAAGAAGGAATTGAATAAGTTAATAGAGACAAGTATCATATTCCCCATCAAGCATTCAAGCTGGGTTGCAAACTTGGTTCTAGTTAGAAAGAAGAGTGGAGAAATTAGGTTGTGTGTAGACTTTAGAGATTTGAATAGAGCATCCCTCAAGGATCACTACCCACTTCCTTCTATGGAGCAGATTTTGCAAGTTGTTGCTGGCTCTTAGTAGTTTTCATTTCTAGATGGTTATTTAGGGTATAATAAGATCATGGTAAATAAAGAAGATCAGTTAAAAACAATCATCACCACTAAATGGGGAGTCTATGCATATAGAAAAATGCCATTTAGGTTGTCTAACACCGGAGCTACTTTCCAAAGGGAAATGGATATGGAATTCAAGGGATTGATCAACAAAATAGTGATGATATACCTAGATGATATTATTGTATTTTCAAAAAATGCAAAAAACCATCTCTTTCATTTGAGACAAGTGTTCAAAAGATGTAGAAGATTTGGGGTATCATTGAATCCCAAAAAATATGTATTCCTAGATCATGAAAGCAAGGTCCTAGACCAAATTGTTTCCTAAGAAGGGATAGAAATTGATCTAGAGAGGGTTGAAGAAATAAGAGAACTTGCCATTGTCAAGTCATAAGAAGGCTCTTCAAAGTTTCTTGGGAAGATTCAAACTTTTTTCGAAGGTTTGTTCAAAACTTTGTAGCCCTTGTTAAGCCAATAACTATAATGTTGAAGAAAACTATGGCATTCAAATGGATAGCTGAAGGTAAGGCAATTTTCGAGGAAATTAAAGAAGTTATCTCATAGGATCTAACTCTCATCAACCCATATTTCTGCAAAGACTTCATCCTTTATGCATTTGGTGATGGTGATACAATTTCTGTAATTTTAGTACAGCAAAATGAAGAAAATACAGAGAAACCAATTTCCTTCTTTAGCCAAAGCTTGGAGGACTATGAATTGATGTATTCCTTCATTGAGAAGCATGTTCTTGCATTGATTAGGAGCTTAAAGACAAGTTTAAGCATCTAGTTTCAAACAACAAGGTTCAATTACTGGTTTCTTGTGTGGGAGTTAAAGACTTCCTCCTCAACAAAGATCTAAATGAAAAACATGCAGGGTGGATTACTCATATCATGGAGTATGAAATTGAGATCAAAGTCACCAAGTTGGTATGAGGAAAGGGATTGTGTGAACAATTGGCCTTGAGTCAACCAATTGAAGAAAGCAAATAGAAGGGTGCTATTTTGGTGTTACAAGACAACCAAGAACAAAGAGATGTTTAAGAAGAAAATTGTGGTGTGCTCACTCCTTGCTAGACCAAATACATAATGCACTTCTTACAAATAGGTCTATGCCCTCTAGAGATGAATAAATCCAAAATAAGAAACTTCAAATTGTAGGCTATTCCATATGTACTTGTTGATTAGTGTTTTGTTCAAAAAAGATATCAATGGAGTGTTGTTGAGATGCATTGGGACAAATCAGATTGAGAAGATTTTAGAAGAGTTCCGTGATGGATCAGGTGGGGGCCATTTTTCTCCAAGAGTGACAGCTATCAAGATCATGAAGGCTGGTTATTATTGGCCCAAAGTGTTTATTGATTATTATGCATGGATCAAGAGTTACGAGAATTGTGTGTTCTTCATAGGAAAAGAGAGGTTATCAGCACTTCCTATTACACCTAATATCAGTGGACCAGCCATTCATGCAATGGGGTTTGGAATTCATTAGAGTAATTAATCTAAACTCAAGCCAAGGTCACAAATGGATTCTAATAACAATAGACTACTTCACCAAATGGACTGAGGTGGTGGCACTCAAAAAGGTAAATGAATCTAAAATTGTAGACTTCTATGAGGGGATATCAACCAGATTTGGTATACCTACCACTATAATATTAGATAATTCATTGGCATACATAGGATCAAAAGTAAATGAATGGGCTATTAGAAATGGGATCTATTTGAGAACTTCATAAAATTATTACCCTCAAGGTAATGTCCAAACTAATTCCATGAAAAACAATCTAGTAAGGATCATCAAGAGGACTCTTGATGAAAATCAGAGGACTTGGCACACTAATCTCAAATCAGATCTATGGGATGATATGATAACTCCCAAGAGATCCACAGGTAACTCCCTATTCATACTTGTTTATGGGAAGAGAGGCAATCTTGCATATATCACTTGAGTTTCCAGCATTAGTAACTCATGAAGAAATTAGTAATTGTTAGAGTGTTAGCCCATGGAGGTTAGATATGTAGAATTGCTAGAAATCCAAGAAATCAGAGAGTATGTAACCCAAACTATGGAAAAGGACCAAAGCATTGATCAAGAGAAGCTTTGATCAGGAAAGCTAAGGCTAGAACATTCCAAGTTGGAGATTTAGTGTTGAAATCGGATGCAGACCGAGCAAAGCCAGGAAGGCATTCAAAATTTGATGCCGTTTGGAGTAGCCCCTACATGGTCACAAAATGTAAAAACATCAATGTCCTTTCAATTGTCTACATTGGATGCTGAGGAATTGCAGATTCTAGTTAATTGAATCCATCTAAAGCATTGATATTAGAAGGGAAACTTCTCACCTTATACACATTAGCCTATAAATTTTGCATTCCTCCAAGTGCTTATACACATTGTTTTTTTGTAGCTTAGATTTACATTTCCCTAAGTGCTTTGGTACACAGTTATTTTACACCAAGGATGCATCTTATGTAGATCATGTTCCAAGTCAAAGTAATTTTCTACTCTCACAATCTTCATCTTAGAAATTTTCTAATTAATTGAGAGTAACAAGCAATTGATTTCATGACTCCATGCCCAATGGATTATAACAAAGGCCATTGATCATTCATCTAGCAGGCAGATGACCCCTGAGAGTCTGTCGACACTAAAATTTTCCTCCGTAATTTCTATTTCATTAATGTATATGTTAGGAATAGGATGTTGTTAAGTATAATTAGTAGTAGCGTCTGATAAAAGATAACAGCGCTGCTAGTACGACGCTGCCAATAATGTATAGTATGGTAATAGTCAAAAGTACAATAGGAATGTTGTGGTAAAAAGTAAATATTTGTCGTAAGTGGTCCGGTAATGTTAAAATGTCAAAGTTGGGGTAAGTAGAGAAGTAGGGTCTACATGATTAGGAATTATAAATATTATATTGGTAATAAGGACAAGGAGTGAGGTCATAAATATTTTGTATATTTTATTTGTAAAAAGTCTAAAAATGTGGAACCCATGTGAAATGATAAGGTTTATCTTATCTTAAAAGATAAGCTTACATGTACAGATAAGAGTTAAGGTATGGAATATGATTCGTTAGAGTGGATTTCTTATCCTATATTAGAGATAAGATGGATAAGCCTAGAAGTCTATAAATAAAGAGGCCACCCCCCTCATTTAGCATAGAAGGAAGTAGTGAGAAATATTGTAAGTGTGTAAAGGAAGCCATCATTTTGAAGGTGTGTTAAAGAATCCATTAAGAAGTGTAATTGTGCAGTTTCTCCCATAGTTATTGTTGGAAGGCAAGTGAAGTCAGTAACACTTGAAGTACCTCATGGGTGAGATTGTAACAATTTCATGTTGATATTATAATTTACCCTTATATTTCATATTTATCGTCATTCCTTCTTATCATAGTCTATGGTATTCTTGTGTTATGTTTGTTGTGTTTCCAGATTCCATCCACCAAACTAAAAGCTGTGCATTAGTAAATAATCATAGCACGAGTAGTTCCCGGTGAAGAATTATCATAGTGCCGGATTGGTGATGACATTTTGGTTCCGTTGGTGGATTTTCTGGAGAGATATTCCCACTTAGTCAGAAATCATTTGAAGAGTAACCTTGTTTTTATTGTGCATAGTAGTTACCATGGTAAATTCACTTTTTACCGTGAATAGTATTTACCGCAGTAACTTCACTTTTTATCGTGAATAGTATTTACCGCAGTAACTTCACTTTTTACTGTAAATAGTGTTTACCACAGTAAAGTCAGTTTTTACCGCAGTAAGTCAAGTTTTACCATAGTTTACCATGGTCATTTCTATTTTACTGTAGAAAGGTGTAAAGTCACTTTCTATTATAGTGATTCCAATTATTTGTGCATATAAGTCTTGTTGATTGTACTTGTGGGTTGGTATTTCACTATGGTTATTTTTGAAAATGGGGAAGATTCTTGTTTTTTCAGCCCAATCTAATGAAGATGCTTCCTCTTTCATTCAAGAGTTTAAACGATCTTGTATTTGTAATGGCCTCATAAGAAGGGAACAATGGACTGAATTTTTTCCTATCTTTTTGGATGGTTTAGCACTTAGGTGGTTTGAAACACTAGGTGATAATGTGAAAAATTCATGGGATTTATTAACTGAAAGTTTTCTTGAAGAATTTGGTGAACAACAGAAATATGCAGATCTCATGATCGAGATCACAAAGCTAGCCTAAGGAGAGAAGGAGAAGATAAGAGATTATCATGCTCGTGTTCTAGAGTTAAGGAGGAAGCTCGATGCCTAGATCTAGAAGGAAGGATTAGCGGATGGGTTGATGAATGGCATGGATAATCTTCTATGTAAGCACTTCATTCTTGGGATGAAGCCAGAGATCAGACAATGAGTAAAGTATGACCACCCAGCTACCATTGAACAAGCAAAGGAGATTGCAAGAAGGCAAGAAGAAAGCATGGAAGAGGAGCCCAAAGAAATTGTTGCTAAGAGTAGAGCCTACACCAACACCTTTGGTCTGAGAATCCACAACCACTCTCGTTGAGCACAAATATTTTTCCTAGTACATCTACTGAGTATGAAGATCTACTCAAGAAGATGGGTCAGTTAACTATTAATCTTCTTCAAGGAAAGGAATTTAGTTCTCAGGGAGAAGATAGAGGTCTAAAAATAAATATAACTGAAGTTGTATGTTATGGTTGTCATAAAAAGGGTCATTATAAGTATAATTGTCCAGATAGAGCTTCTACATTTGGTACAAGAGATAATGATAAAGGAAAAGCACCTATGAATTCTTTTGATGTAGTAGATAGGAGCATAAATAATGAAGCATATGTGTTTGTAACAAAAAGAAAGAAAGAAAAAGATAACCAAGATGGAAATGATCCTAAGAAGATGAAAGGAGAAACTAGTAAGAAACATAGGAGAAGGAAGTTGGGTGTACAAGATTTTCTGAATTTCACAAGGGACAAGGACCATACTCCATCTTAGAAGATCTGTCCAAAAGGCCTGCAAATATTACATATGGTCAACTTTTGGCTATGTCTTCTGAGAAGAGGCGGGAGCTGCGAAGTGGACTCAATGCTTGACAAAGTAAGGAGGTTGAGGTACCTGTTTTGGAGGTAGAGGCAGATCCCTATGCTCCACAAGCTGAGGTATTATGTAATGGTATTTCAATTCATGATGTCTTAGTTGATGGAGGTGCTACAGTTAATGTAATGACCGAGTCTGTAATGAATATGTTGGGTTTAAAAATTGATCGCCCCTCAACACTTATGTTAAGGTCATTAAATAAGGGAAAAACTAAACTAGAAGGTGTTGTTTCTAATGTGGCAATATCTGTTATGGGTGTTGTATATGTGGTAGACTTTCAGGTGATGAAAAATGGTACTGTTGCGTACTCAATGTTGTTGGGAAGGCCATGGCTAAGAAGAGTTCATGCAAGAAACTACTGGAATGAAGGCTTCATGAAACTTGGATGTGGTACAGAGAGGGTGAAGATAAACATGATCCCTCAACATCATAAGGCAGAACCTGTGGATTCAAGTGATGAAACTTATGATTGGACGTCCTCTGATTACTCTAGTACCAGTGAAGTGGACACAGAAGATGAAGAAAGTGAGGTTGATGTTTCGATCATGGATATCCTTCCAGTCACACCGACTCATGAACCCATAAAATTATCTGAAGAAGAAATTGATGATCTTCTCCAACAAATAAAGATTGGTGATGCTGTGATGGAGAGTGAGAAGGAATCCTACCTCCAGCTCTTTCGAAGGTACATACACCTATTCACTTTTGATTACAAGGAACTCCGTCAAGTAAGTTGGGTAGAAAATTCTATTGAGCTGGTAGATGGTGCTAAACCCATAAATCAAATTCCATATAGAATGAATCCTAATTTTTCCAAGACTGTAAAAGAAGAAATAGATAAGTTGCTTGATGCAGGATTCATATTTGCTATGGAGAATTCAGAATGGGTTTCTCCCATTGTGATCTCAATAAAAAATAATGGGAAACTATGCATTTGTGTTGATTATAGGAAGCTCAACAAGGCAATATTCTGTTCATGTAAATTAAGCTTTCTGCTTTCATAAGCTATGACATGGTTATTCTGTAACAGAATGCCTCCAAGGCCTTCTCCTGACGCATCCGTTACAACGGATAAAATTTCCATTTGGGTCTAGTACAGTTAAAATAGGTGCTGTAGTTAACTGTTCCTTTAAATTTTTAAAGGCAGATTCACATTTGTCAGTCCAGACAAATTTCTTATCCTTCTTTTGTAGTGAAGTGATTGGGGCAACAATTTTTGAAAAATCCTTAACGAACTTTCTATAATATCCTGCCAAGCCCATGAAGCTTCTTACTTCATGCACGTTCTTAGGCGCAGGCCACTCGGTTATAGCTGCGATCTTTGAAGGGTCTACAACTATTCCGTTCTTGCTTATAACGTGTCCCAAATAATGCACCTCTGCATCATAAAAGGAACATTTAGACAGTTTACCATACAACTTCCTCTTTCTTAAAACTTCCAGCACTATCCTTAAATGTTCTTGGTGCTCTTCGACATTTTTAGAGTATATAAGAATGTCGTCTAAGAATACAAGCACAAACTTGTCTAGGTATTCTTGAAAAATATTGTTCATCAAATTCATGAAGGCGGCAGGTGCATTTGTCAACCCAAAAGGTAACACCGTGAATTCATAATGCCCGTACCTTGTTCTAAAAGTTGTTTTATGAATATCTTCTTCCTTTATTCTCAGCTGATGATACCCAGATCGAAGATCTATTTTTGAATAGACTGATGCTCCACGCATCTGGTCGAACAGATCATCAATCCTAGGAAGTGGGTATCGATTCTTAATAGTTGCCTTGTTCAACATTCTGTAATCAATGCACAGTCTCAATGTGCCATCCTTTTTCTTTACAAAAATTACCGGCGCTCCCCATGGTGAGACGCTCGGTCTTATCAGCCCCTTAGTCAAAAGTTCCTGTAATTGAGCCTTTAGCTCTACCAACTCGAGGGTGGTCATTCTATAAGGTGCCTTAGATATGGGTTCAGTTCCTGGCTTGATCTCTATTGCAAAGTCAAACTCTCGTTTGGGTGGAAGACCTGGTAATTCCTCCGGAAATACATCACTGAAATCCCTTAATAATGGATATCTTTCCATGAAATCATTATCTTCCTCAGCATTTTCTGAATGTCATTTTTACTGCATACAAGGTGCAGCCTCTATTTTTAGCCCTTTTTAGTTGCATAGCTGTTAGTTTTCTAACTGCAACCTCACGCCTTACACCTTGAATGACTGCTACTTTCTGCAGGTCATCAAAACAACAAATTTGTTTTTCATAACAGTCGACCTTTGCCTTATGTTCTGCCAACCAGTTAACTCCAATAATGATATCATATGATCCTAAAGGAGTGACATACAGGTCAACTTCGGTGGAGAAACTGGGCAAGTCAAGAATTGCCCCAAAAAGGCACATTTCGACTGTATGGACAACATTATTCCCATAATGCACTGTCCATGTCTTATCCATCCGTTCAGCTTTCCTTTTTAATTTCATTGCAAGTTTAGTAGAAATAAAGCATTCAGTAGCTCCAGTATCAAAAAGTATGACTACAGGTGTACCGAATAACTTACCCAGAACTTCTATAGGCGTAACTTGCTTTTCAGCTTGTCTGTTAGCCACCGCAGCGTGTATCCTATGCTGCTGATCGCGATCATCCTTTTTCAGAGGACAGTGACTCGCGTAATGGTCCTTTCCACAGTTGAAGCATCCTCCAACTGGCCCTTTCCTAGGCTCAAATTTGTTACCAGCTTTGAAGTTATCATTCTGGCTTCCATAGGACTTTTGTCCATTGCCACTAACTTTTGCGAAGCTGTTCCGCACACTATTTACAGGTTTGTTCATTACAGATTTCTTGTTGTTATCTACAACAATTTTGTTTTTCACACCAAACCTTTTCCAAGGCCCCCTTTTGGGTGCGAGAGATGAAGAAGAGTTGGGAATCTTCTTCCTTATCTCTTCCCTATGAGCAGAAATTGCTCTCAATTTCTGTTCCTGTCTTATTGCCTTTTCGACAACTCCTTCCATGGTGGTTGGACCGTGGACATCCACTTCACCACCAATGATGGGATTTAGTCCCATTATGAACTTTCGTATTCTGAACTTCTCGTCAGCTTGGTACTGCGGCACATACTTAAGGAGTTTAGTAAACCCTTCCCAGTATTCTGTCACCGTCAGCCTTCCTTGCGACCAGTTCTGAAATTCAGTCATTTTCCTATCAAAATAGAGTTGAGGTAGCCACCGTTGCCTAAAGTAACCCTTAAATTGATCCCAAGTTATGTCTGATTCGACAATATTCAACTCAACCTTACGGTTGTCCCACCATGATGATGCTTCATGAGAAAGCTGATATGCTCCCCATATCGCTTTGGTCTCCTCGGAGAAGTTTCTTATTGCAAAGTACTTCTCCATTTCACTGAGCCAATTCTCAGCTCCGTCCCCAAGGGTTGTTCCATCAAACTTTGGAGGACTTATTCTCTTTATGTCATTTGTAAGTTCAGCTACTAATCTTGCCCTTTTATTTTCAGGATGATTAGGAGCATTCACATTACTATTATCAACACCCGGATTCCCTCCATTGGTGTTGTCCACAGGAGGTGGCTGATCATTTATATCAGCTTCTTCTTCCTCCTCTTCATTGCCCATTGACTGTTGTTCCAAAACAGTCAAACGATCTCTCGTATCTAGTAGGGCAGCAAGGATTTCATCCAGCTTTTGAGCAGTAGCTGCTTCTCCACCCGGTAACGGGTTGTTCGCAGCATTTCCTCTTGTTCTGACCATTTTCTGTTCAATAAGAAAATGTAAATCTTATTAAATTGTGGACTCATTAGGTCCAAGAGCTGCAACCTTCAGCTCTGATACCAAGATGTAACATCCCCATTTTAAGATACTAGAACAAGGGAAATTTTTATTTTTTTTATACAACGTTCCCTGTTATGAATTATATAATTCAAACACACGTTCAAGTTTTAATAATTGTTCTCTGTCCAACTAATGCAATTTGGATCACACAATTTCTTTTTAAAACCAATGTTCTCTGTTCACATACTTACAATATGGAACACACATTCAATGCCATTTAATCATATAACAGTTACCATATGCTGCTGTAAATGACTTGAAGAACTATCGATCTCCCATTTTATGGCTCGGAGTTTCAGCGATCTCTCATTTCATGACTCGGCAATTTACCGGACTCGCACCTTATTGCTCGGTGACTTACCGATCCTTCATGTTAATCCATGCATTGTATAATGAATATACAGGGTTCTCTTACCATTTCCGGTTATCGAAGTGATCCATTTAAGAAGCCTATCTGAATATCTGTTACTTGGATATTCATCTGACATCCTGCATCTTAAACTAGGTGATTAGGACAACGCAACCAGCACTTGCGATACTTTGGCCAAAGATTTTCACATGCTTTGCATGATCATATTCCTAGATGTGGTACACATCATTGGAATACGTCCTTCACCTCACTTCGTCTGTTATCTAGAATGGTCTTTCCTGGTCTCTTCTAGTCCCTCCATTTTAAGGTCAAGCTCTAACCCCAACTAGCAATATGAACAAGTATAGGAAGTTACTCATGGTAACTAAAGATACGCAGACATACGGTGTCGTCCCTAGATGACTCCGTGTGTCTAGTTACCTTTAGTCCTCCGGAGTCACTCCATATACGTGATCACATTCCTATCCCCAGCCAAGAACTTAGTATCCAGCTTATGTAAACTTGATGAATTAATTCGGGAGGGCATTGTAATATGTCAGCTATAACATTGTGTCGTCATGAAGGCCCCGCCTTCATGAAGACACCATATTGTAGCTGGCGTATGTCAATGTCCTACGGAATCCTCTCATCGAGAGTACACATCCAGCTCAAGTGTGATTTGGTTATAATCTTAATATTTAAGATCAACTTTCAGCAGCCATGCTGATCCTTTAACCTCGTTCTCGTTACAGTTGTATGTAGCTAAGAGAGACTTAATCTGTCTTCTAGCTTAATACACATCTCCTCCTTCATACCGAAGGGTTGCATATTCTCTTCTTGGTTCCTTTCTTAATCTTTGGACTAATCAGTCCATTATCGATAAACTTAATAAGTTTAACCTATTAAACTTAACCAAGTTTTTCCACAACTGTAAACAAATTCAGAATTCCATCTTATTAGACGTCATTTAAACGAGGTCTAATTCTAAATGAATTTATTCATTTATCCTCCTTAACCTTACTTAGTTAAGGTCTGTTAACAATAGATATGTTTTCCCATATCTATATTTTCTGAATTTAAACATTCGAGGCTATTAACGGAGTCCGAATACAAGGTTCGGCTGCTCCTAAGTTATTTGATATTCCTTAGCTTTCAAGCTAATCCTGAATACCTTTCAATTAAGAGATCATGTTTACCTAAATCCTTTTTAATGTCAATTTAAAATTCATCTTAACCCAAGTATGAACTAATTGCACATTTCAACGTAAAAGTTACATTCAGGTAAAGAATAGATGTTATTTCCTTTTAAATTCATCCATTAACATTTGAATAATTCCAAATCAAGGAATAATGTTATATTCTCAAACTTATTCATCAATATCAAACTGATACAGTCATTAAAATATCACACTTTTACTTGTATTCATCCGTCAGTTTTACAATCTATACATTTGCCAGTCCAAACGACTGGACTTTGTTTATATCAAACAACATTACAACTCATAAAGATAGAAGAATGTAATTTCTTCCTTTCTCATTTCCTCGTGGAGGAGTAATAGCTATCAATTACAATCCATCTTCAGTTAATCAAAAGAAGTATCAGAAAACAACCATGTCTTCGTTTATACTCAAGTTCCATCTGCAAAATTACTTGCATGGGTCAGTTCATTGAACTGAGCATATTAAGCACTTGTCATTAAAATGAGGTGCTTTTAATTAACTGTCTCAATAAAAGAACCCTGCTTTTATGAAACGTTAAAATGAACATCATCCAAGAATTAAGTACCGAAAAGGATGAACAACATAACAACTCAATCATCTAATTACCATCCCAATCAGACAAAGGATTACTGCCCTCTTTTCCAAATCATCATTATAAGAAGTAATTTCCTTCAAACAGTTCCAGATTACAAACATCTGTAAGAACTAAATACACAATTATGCAAACTGCTGTTCTAACATAAATGCTATCAATTCCATTCCCTTACATTAGTTAGAGAAAGATTCACAATTAGATTTTAAATAAGACTTCCAGCAGAACCATTTCCTTTCCTTTCATGCTACTCGTCTAATTTCAACAATCAAACGCTGAGAGGGAAAGTAAACAACAATTAAATGTAGATGTTTAAAGCAAGGCAGTACAAAATTCATTCCATAACAAATTATAGATTTACCAACGGTGTATGAGAGAAGAAATGAACACCAATTCAAATTATCCATCCACACTCTTTTTCTTTTCTCATAGCGGTACTGAGAATTTAATCCAGAAGTGATACCAATCAATGGTAACAGTTCAAAGAGAAATAAATAAAATCGTTAATCGAATACAAGGAAGAAGAATCATATTACCTCTTTGCACTGTTTAACCAAATATCCGCTTATTTAGCACAGACATGATCCAACAATATGATTCATTCCGCATAATATAATTCCCTTTAAAATAATTCACTCTACAAACATTTATGTTCATTATAACATATAGAGTGTACAACAACCACAACAAGTCACATTTTCATCCTAATAATGAGAGAATTCACCTTCCAATAACAAGGAATAAATCCATTCATATTCTGCTTTTAATGAAAATGATGAAAGGTCCACAATCCTTAAAATTATATATATATGTGTGTGTATCCTTGAGTTCAGCAAGACCCAATATAATTTGCATGCTCTACTCAGTCTATTATATAGATTGATTTTCTGTTCCTCATCCGATTAAAAACTTCCTTCCAAACAATCCTAAATGAATACCAAGAACTAGCAGGCAAAATACCATATCAAATTAGTACAACAAAGTAAGATGCTACTATAACCTTACTGTCCCAGGGAACCCGTATTTTATGCAATGAAAAATATCAAGGAATTATAACTCGCATAATAGTCTATCAACATCACCACAAATTTGTTTTTCCCAAACGTTTCCACACACTAAACTCAGAAATACAATATTCGCATAACAATACCTTTATCAATGCAAACCCGCATAGGGTAATAGATGCGCAAGCAAGGTACAGTCAAAACAATCTCAAACAACAAGCCAAATCTCATTTGTTTCATTCATTTGCACAGAAATATTTAGCCATGTTCGTTTTCATGATGACAGTTCAAACTAGAAGATCAAACTGCATCCATAATGCACAATAAAATCCTCTTTCCATTACCTTCAGATTTTCAAAATAAGCAAAGAGAAAACATAATTCATTAATGATTTCAATAAGAAGAACAATCATTTTCTTCAAACACCCAAGAATACCCAAGTCGTGTTCATTCTTATAAAGACAGTTCAACCAGACATACAAAACATCTCATCCTTTCATTTTCACAAGAATGCTCAGAACTGCACAAGTGATATTCACTTAGCTAATATATTTATTAGCACAACCCATAATGGTAATAAAACGAATACCCAACAATGTCAAAACGAACCACACAGCAAGGACATTTTATTCAACTTACTCATTATGCAAAGAATGCTCAAGTCGCGTACAGCAAAAGAAAACGTCTCAACTCGAAATCATCTCAACATAACAGCCGAATCAAATAACCAAAACCCCCATCATAAGAGTAGGGTTGTTTTAATGAGACTATTAAGCAAAAGCAAACGGTTTAAGGAGAAGGGCTTAACATGCCTGTTAATTTTTTTTTGCGATTTGAAGAAAACACGTGCCCACTGGAGTTGTTTCTCTCCACGGCGTCCTTGGATAGGCTTTCCAACCAGTCCCCTAACTTCCACAGGCTCAAAAATAGCCTCGCTTCTCGAAGAACAGAGATAGTAACCAAAATACAGCAGGTTCGACAGAACCATGGAGGAACAAATGTAGAGCAATTAAAAACCCAATGCACACAATGACAAACAAATTTTTCCTCTATCCTCTTTCCAAGGCGAGCTGGTCGCTAAGACCAAGGTCATTGAATGCATTGAATGCATTCCTTTTTCCTCATTCCTCACGCCACCGCCGACTCAGGTTGGCGAGTTCCTAATTTCAAATGCTTGCATGTAATCATTTTAGCTCACTTAGCTAGTTGGATGCCTCCAACTTTTCCTTGTTCCCGCCAAACTTGGCGCTGAAATTTGTAAGGACTTCATTTATTGTCCTAATAAATGGAAGGTACCTTCCCTCCTTATCCTTTCCATCCACATGGGTCCATGCGTCCCCTTCCTTAGGTTAGGATTAGTTTAGGATTTTAATAGTCCATATCTAGGTCATTCGCCTAGTTCATAGGTTAATAGAATTTACATCTATTTCACCCTTATAAAATCTAAAATCCATATAGGATAGTAGTTAGGATATCTAGATAAAACTTAGGGGTAGGTTAGGGTTTAATTCCTAATATTTAATTAATTAGTTTCCAATCAAGTCTTTTATTCATATTCAACACTATGCAGGACATTTCGTCCATGTTCCACATACCTGTGCCACTTGCATCCATTTGTCCTTTATCATCTTAGGTCTAGCGTTACAATAGTGTGTGGTTCGAGAATCGAACCTTTTTCATTGGCATCTACGTACCAGATATTCATACCTGTAATCAGGTGCTACAACATTTATATCAACCTTCAGTCTGTTTTAGAAGTAAATCGACAAAGCGATCACAAGAAGGCCACAACATACCTTGGATCAATGGAATTGATTCAAGGTGTGATGTCAATCAGCAAATAGAGTTCATCAAGCATACGACAAGTCTGTTGTCTCATCAGCAATCACACAAGCAATAATAACTTCTGTCCCAAGTAAACAAATTACAGCAAACAAGGGTCCAGATTAGCAACACATTCCTTCTAAGATCAAAAGATATCCTTCTTAACATATTTATCTTCATTTCAGTAGTTACAACATCATGAAAAGTAATTACCATGATAACTTACAAAAATCAAGGCGTTACATACCTCACATCCTAAAGAATGCAGCATATGTGCTGATGACTTGCTGGAAATTAAGGATCTGATTCAAGGAGTTTCACAGCACCTTAAACTCAGTTATTGTCCTTCACATCATAAGTTCATACCAAATTCCTTCGATTCACTCTTTACTCTATTTTCCTTTCCTTTGATGTACTGTAAAATATCACCAATCATACTAAGACATAAATTGGTAGACCATCGTCACTGTCTTGCATTTCAGATTTGAGCAAACAATATACTGGAAAAGCAGATCTTTTAATTCACAGTTTTGCCCAAGTAATGCACTCCACTTTGAAGTGCATGTACTATGGCACTGAGACTCTACATGTGATTCTGCTTTACATTCATGTACAACTTAAGATTTTTGAGTTCCCAGCACTGACATGGTAACCACGATTATTCTGCCCACTTGGAACCTGCAAGGCAATTGCACATGTGATGCATCTGTTACATAGTTTCATAAAATTTCCATTTGGATCTGGTACATCATAAAATTGTGGCAAAGCTGGAGTAATGCTAGAAATAAGCTGAAAGGCAGTTCACATTTATTTCGTGACAAATTTCAAAAGGTCCCACATCGTGGCGACACTTGCAGTGCCAAAAGTGATTGAGCTCTTAATCGGCTTGAGAAAGACCTTCTCGAACAGTTCTATAATATCCTGCCAAGCCCGCTGAATGCATTGCATTACTTCTTGCACATTCTTATTGCGCAAGCCACACTTATAGCTGATGCATCTTGTGAAGGGTCATAGCTATTTGTTGTTGCTTATCAGGATGTGTCCCAAACAATGCACCTCTCTGTCCTCATAAAAGGAACAGGGGTTATGCAGTTTGTCCATACAATGCTTCAAAAGGCACTGCATTTGTTAATGACGTGGTGCATGCACTATTGTAGGAAAAGTTCTTGGTGCAGTTCAAGGTATTCCTTTTAGACTGTTGGTCACGCACATGCAAGACACATGTCTGTCTAACATGTCAAGCACAAACTTGATTAGGTACTTCTTCTATGTCCATATTGTTCATGCAAATGATCATGCAGGCAACAAGTTTGCATTTGTTAGCCCAAGGTGCATTACGTGCGTGCCAAAACCTTCATAATGCCTGGATCTTGTTCTGAATGACAATTGTGGTTTATGATGCACATCTTCTTCCATTTCATGTGCACAGCTGTGTGCATGTGCGTGTTACCCAACATGGTGCATCGTATTTCAAATACCAGCAATGAAGTGTGCCACCATCTGGTTGAACAAATTGTCAATCCTACGAAGATGGTATCATGCTTATTCTTGACATAGGCAATCCTTGTTCGAACATTCATGTATCACTTGCACAGTCTCAATGTGCCATCGCTGTGGGGTTACAATAATTACATGCATGCATTTTTGTTCCACCATGGTAACACGCTGTCATTATCAGCCCCTTATGTGAAATAAAATTGCACCACATCATTTTTGATGCCTTCCAGAAGTATTGCTCTTAAGACCAACTTGCATTTTTGTAATGCCATAAGGTGTCCTTAGATATGGGTTCAATTCCTAGCTTGAAATTCAGTTAACAATTTCAAACTTCTCATTTTGGGTGGAATATACCTTGTCAATTTCTGGATACATCTCAGAATTCCTTAATAATGTCGATATTTTATACCATGACATCAAGTTTGGATCCTCAGTAATGTTTTCTGATTTTTACTGCAAACAAGGTGCAGATTCCAATCTATTTTTCACCTCATCCTTAAACTGAGTTCTTAACGTTATAAGAGTTAGACGATGATGCTTCCTTAACTGCAGAGCATCTGCGCACTTATTTTCCTTACATCCTTTGATGCTATGCACTTAGGTCATCAAAATGCATACAAATTTGAGACAGAAATTCTAACCTTTGTCATTATGTTCTGCCAACCATTAACTCCAATTTATGCTGTCATATGATTCTAAAGGAGCGACATACAGGTTCAACTTTATGGAGATTTTTAGGCAACTCAAAAGGTTTGCCATTTAAAAAAATGGCACATTTTAAGTGCATGAACTATGAACAGTGCGAAACATTGGATTCCCATAATGCACTGTCCATGTAACTTATCCTTTCTACATTCATAAGCTATGACATGGTTATTTAAAGAATTCATTAAGGCCTTCTAATGCATCCGTTACAACCATTCAGTAAATTTCCATATTATCTGGTACTCAGTTAAACAGGTGTACTGAATAACTGTACCTCGGAAATTCTTAGGTGTAACTGCAGATTCACATTTGTCATAGACACCACAGTTATCCATTCTTATGTAGTGAAGTGATTGGGATCAGTCAATTTTTGATGCACTTAAGTGAACTTTCATATAATGGTCCTTGCCACAGCACCATGAAGCATCCTCCAACATGGCATTGTTCTTATGCGCATTAGGCTCAATTTGCTACCATCTTTGAAGTTATCATTTTGGAACTTCCATAGGACTTTTATCCATTGCCACTAACTTTTGCGAAGCTGTTCCGCACACTATTTACAGGTTTGTTCATTACAGATTTCTTGTTGTTATCTACAACAATTTTGTTTTTCACACCAAACCTTTTCCAAGGCCCCCTTTCGGGTGCGAGAGATGAAGAAGAGTTGGGAATCTTCTTCCTTATCTCTTCCCTATGAGCAGAAATTGCTCTTAATTTCTGTTCCTGTCTTATTGCCTTTTCAACAACTCCTTCCATGGTGGTTGGTCCATGGACATCCACTTCACCACCAATGATGGGATTTAGTCCCATTATGAACTTTCATATTCTAAACTTCTCATGCAGCTTGGTACTGCGGCACATACTTGAGGAGTTTAGTAAACCCTTCCCAGTATTCTGTCACCGTCAGCCTTCCTTGCGACCAGTTCTGAAATTCAGTCATTTTCCTATCAAAATAGAGTTGAGGCAGCCACCGTTACCTAAAGTAACCATTAAATTGATCCCAAGTTATGTTTGATTCGACAATATTCAACTCAACCTTACGGTTGTCCCACCGTGATGATGCTACATGCGAAAGCTGATATGCTCCCCATATCGCTTTGGTCTCTTTGAGAAGTTTCTTATTGCAAAGTACTTCTCCATTTCACTGAGCCAATTCTCAGCTCCGTCCCCAAGGGTTGTTCCATCAAACTTTGGAGGACTTATTCTCTTTATGTCATTTGTAAGTTCAGCTACTAATCTTGCCCTTTTATTTTCAGGATGATTAGGAGCATTCACATTACTATTATCAACACCCAGATTCCCTCCATTGGAGTTGTCCATAGGAGGTGGTTGATCATTTATATCAGCTTCTTCTTCCTCCTCTTCATTTCCCATTGACTGCTGTTCCAAAACAGTCAAACGATCTCTTGTATCTAGTAGGGCAGCAAGGATTTCATCTGGCTTTTGAGCAGTAGCTACTTCTCCACCCTGTAATGGGTTATTCGCAGCATTTCCTCTTGTTCAGACCATTTTTTGTTCAATAAGAAAATGTAAATCTTATTAAATTGTGGACTCATTAGGTCCAAGAGCTGCAACCTTAGCTCTGATACCAAGATGTAACATCCCCATTTTAAGATACTAGAACAAGGGAATTTTTTTTTTTATACAACGTTCCCTGTTATGAATTATATAATTCAAACACACGTTCAAGTTTTAATAATTGTTCTCTGTCCAACTAATGCAATTTGGATCACACAATTTCCTTTTAAAACCAATGTTCTCTGTTCACATACTTACAATATGGAACACACATTCAATGCCATTCAATCATATAACAGATTACCATATGCTGCTGTAAATGACTCGAAGAACTACCGATCTCCCATTTCATGGCTCGGAGTTTCAGCGATCTCTCATTTCATGACTCGGAGACTTACCGATCCTTCATGTTAATCCATGCATAGTATAATGAATATACAGGGTTCTCTTACCATTTTCCGGTTATCGAAGTGATCCATTTAAGAAGCCTATCTGAATATCTATTACCGATATTCGTCTGACATCCTGCATCTTAAACTAGGTGATTAGGACAATGCAACTAGCACTTGCGATACTTTGGCCAAAGATTTTCACATGCTTTGCATGATCATATTCCTAGACATGGTACACATCATTGGAATATGTCCTTCACCTCACTTCATCTGTTATCTAGAATGGTCTTTCCTGGTCTCTTCCAGTCCCTCCATTTTAAGGTCAAGCTCTAACCCCAACTAGCAATATGAACAAGTATAGGAAGTTACTCATGGTAACCAAAGATACGCAGACATACGGTGTCATCCCTAGACGACTCCATGTGTCTAGTTACCTTTAGTCCTCCGGAGTCACTCCGTATACGTGATCACATTCCTATCCCCAGCCAAGAACTTAGTATCCAGCTTATGTAAACTTGATGAATTAATTCGGGAGGGCATTGTAATATGTCAGCCATAACATTGTGTCGTCATGAAGGCCCCACCTTCATGAAGACACCATATTGTAGCTGGCGTATGTCAATGTCCTACGGAATCCTCTCATCGAGAGTACACATCCAGCTCAAGTGTGATTTGGTTGTAATCTTAATATTTAAGATCTACTTTCAGCAGCCATGCTGATCCTTAAACCTCGTTCTTGTTACAGTTGTATGTAGCTAAGAGAGACTTAATCTGTCTTCTAGCTTAATATGCATCTCCTCCTTCATACCGAAGGGTTGCATATTCTCTTCTTGGTTCCTTTCTTAATCTTCAGACTAATCAGTCCATTATCGATAAACTTAATAAGTTTAACCTATTAAACTTAACCAAGTTTTTCCACAACTGTAAACAAATTCAGAATTCCATCTTATTAGACATCATTTAAACGAGGTCTAATTCTAAATGAATTTATTCATTTATCCTCCTTAACCTTACTTAGTTAAGGTCCGTTACAATAGATATGTTTTCCCATATCTATATTTTCTGAATTTAAACATTTGAGGCTATTAACGGAGTCCGAATACAAGGTTCAGCTGCTCCTAAGTTATTTGATATTCCTTAGCTTTCAAGCTAATCCTGAATACCTTTCAATTAGGAGATCATGCTTACCTAAATCCTTTTTAATGTCAATTTAAAATTCATCTTAACCCAAGTATGAACTAATTGCACATTTCAACGTAAAAGTTGCATTCAGGTAAGAATAGATGTTATTTCCTTTTAAATTCATCCATTAATATTGGATAATTCCAAATCAAGGAATAATGTTATATTCTCAAACTTATTCAACAATATCAAACTGATATAGTCATTAAAATATCACACTTTTACTTGTATTCATCCACCAATTTTACAATCTATACATTTTCCAGTCCAAACAACTGGACTTTGTTTATATCAAACAACATTACAACTCATAAAGATAGAAGAATGTAATTTCTTCCTTTCTCATTTCCTCGTAGAGGAGTAATAACTATCAAATACAGTCCATCTATCAGTTAATCAAAAGAAGTATAAGAAAACAACCATGTATTCGTTTGTAATCAAGTTCCATCTAAAAAATTACTTGCATGGGTCAGTTCATTGAACTGAGCATATTAAGCACTTGTCATTAAAATGAGGTGCTTTTAATTAACTGTCTCAATAAAATAACCCTGCTTTTATGAAACATTAAAATGAACATCATCCAAGAATTAAGTACCGAAAAGGATGAATAGCATAACAACTCAATCATCTAATTACCATCCCAATCAGACAAAGGATTACTGCCCTCTTTCCCGAATAATTATTACAAGAAGTAATTTCCTTCAAACAGTTCCAAATTACAAACATCTATAAGAACTAAAACACAATTATGCAAACTACTATTCTAACATAAATGCTATCAATTCCATTCCCTTGCATTAGTTAGAGAAAGATTCACAATTAGATTTTTAATAAGACTTCCAGCAGAACCATTTCCTTTCCTTTCATGCTACTCGTCTAATTTCAACAATCAAATGCTGAAGGGAAGAGTAAACAAAAATTAAATGCAGATGTTTAAAGCAAGACAGTACAAAATTCATTTCATAATAGTTATAGATTTACCAACAGTGTGAAAGAAGAAATGAACACCAATTCAAATTATCCATCCACACTCTTTTTCTTTTCTCATAGCGGTACTGAGAATTTAATCTAGAAGTGATACCAATCAATGGTAACAATTCAAAGGGAAATAAATAAAATCGTTAATTGAATACAAGGAAGAAGAATCATATTACCTCTTTGCACTGTTTAACCAAATATCCGCTTATTTAGCACAGACATGATTCAACAATATGATTCATTCCGCATAATATAATTCCCTTTAAAATAATTCACTCTACAGACATTTATGTCTTTATAACATATAGAGTGCATAGCAACCACAACAAGTCACATTTTCATCCTAATAATGAGAGAATTCACCTTCCAACAGCAAGAAACAAATCCATTCATATTCTGCTTTTAATGAAAACGATGAAAGGTCCACAATCCTTAAAATTATATATATATATATATCTGTGTGTGTGTGTATCCTTGAGTTCAGCAAGACCCAATATAATTTGCATGCTCTACTCAGTCTATTATATAGACTGACTTTCTATTCCTCATTAGATTAAAAACTTCCTTCCAAACAGTCCTAAATGAATACCAAGAACCAGCAGGTAGAATACCATATCGAATTAGTACATCAAAGTAAGATGCTACTATAACCTTACTGTCCTAGGGAACCCGTATTTTATGCAATGAAAAATATCAAGGAATTATAACTCGCATAATAGTCTATCAACATCACCACAAATTTGTTTTTCCCAAATGTTTCCCACACATTGAAATCAAAAATATATTATTCGCATAACAATACCTTAATCAAAGCAAACCCGCATAGAGTAATAGATGCGCAAGCAAGGTATAGTCAAAACAATCTCAAACAGAAAGTGAAATCTCATTTGTTTTATTCATTTGCATAGAAATAGTTAGCCATGTTCGTTTTCATGATGACAGTTGAAACTAGAAGAGAAAACCGCATCCAATAATGCACAATAAAATCCTCTTTCCATTATCTTCATATTTTCAAAACAACAAAGAGAAAACATAATTCATTAATGATTTCAATAAGAAGAACAATCATTTTCATCAAACACCCAAGAATACCCAAGTCATGTTCGTTCTTATAAAGAGAATTCAACTAGACATACAAAACATCTCATCCTTTCATTTTCACAAGAATGCTCAGACCGCACAAGTGATATTCACTTAGCTAATATATTTATTAGCACAACCCATAATGGTAATAAAACAAATACCCAACACTTTTAAAACAAACCACATAGCAAGGACAGTTTATTCAACTTACTCATTATGCAAAGAATTCTGAAGTCGCGTACAGCAAAATAAAAACGTCTTTACTCAAAATCATCTCAACATAACAGCTGAATCAAATAACCAAAAACCCCATCATAAGAGCAGGGTTGTTTTATTGAGATTATTAAGAAAAAGCAAACGGTTTAAGGAGAAGGGCTTAACATGCCTATTTTTTTTTTGCGATTTGAAGAAAACCATGCCCACTGGAGTTGTTTCTCTCCACCGTGTCCTAGGCTAGGCTTTCCAACCAGTCCCCTAACTTCCACAAGATCCAAAAATAGCTTCGCTTCTCTAAGAACAAAGATAATAACCAAAATACAATAGGTTCGACACAACCATGGAGGAACAAATGCAGAGCAACTAAAAACCTAATACACACAACAACAAACAAACTTCCTTCACAATCCTCTTTCCAGGGTGAGTTGGTTGCTAAGGCCAATGCAATTGAATGCATTGAATGCATTCCTTTTTCCTTTTTCCTCATGCCACCGCCGACTCAAGTTGACGAGTTACTAATTTCAAACTTTTTTGCTTGCAATCATAGTTTAGCCTCATAGTTAGCTAGATACCTCCAACTTTCCCCATGTTCCTGCCAATTTTGGTGCTGCAACCTGTAAGGACACCATTCATTGTCCTAATAAATTTCCAACCTTCCCTCCTTATCCTTTCCTTCCACATGGGTCCATGCATCCCCTTCCTTAGATTAGGATTAGTTTAGGATTTTAATAGTCCATATTTAGGTCATTCACCTAGTTCGTAGGTTAATAGAATTTATATCTATTGTCACCCTTATAAAATCTAAAATCCATATAGGATAGTAGTTAGGGTATAAGATAAAATGTAGGGGTAGGTTAGGGTTTAATCCCCTAATATTTAATTAATTAGTTTCCAATCGTGTCTTTCCACCTAACAGTCATATTCAACACTATACAGGATGTTTCATCCCATGTTCCACATACCTGTGCCACTCGCATCCAGGCCTTTATCACCTTACGTGGTCTAGCATTACAACGGTGTGTGGTTTGAGAATCGAAACTTTTTCATTGGCATCTATGTGCTAGATATTTATACCTGTAATCAGGTGCTGCAACATTTATATTAGCCTTCAGTCTGGTTTAGAAGTAAATCGACAAAGAGATCACAAGAAAGCCACAACATACCTTGGGTCAATGGAATTGATTCAAGGTGTGCTGTCAACCAATGAATAGAGTTCATCAAGGATACGACAAGTCTGTTGTCTCATCAGCAATCACACAAGCAATAATAACTTTTGTCCCAAGTAAACAAATTACAACAAACAAGGGTCCAGATCAGTAACACATTCTTCTAAGATCAAAAGATGTGTCTTAACATATTTATCTTCATTTATGTAGTTAAAACATCATGAAAAGTAATTACCATGATAACTTAAAAAAATCAAGGCGTTACATTTCCGCCTGGATGGTACTCGAGATCTTGGGATTGTAATGCCTCTGTTTCTGGTAAAAGGGTTTGATATCACCCTTTAACGAGATGTCATGTTGAACATCCTTAGGCTTGAAATACTTTAGATTGGCATAAGATCATGCCAGTACGTCCATATATTTCTTCAACAACTTGAAAAATTTCCACTTTTCTTCGGGTGTACAACATTTCCCGATGTTCACAAACTGCGGATGTTCTACAGTACCTAGGTTGATAGATTCATTCTTTAGAGAGGAGTTAGGATCATCTTATCGCTTGTTCTTGACAAAACGATCATGTTTGTCAAAAATTCATTCCAGAGAGACTAAAACCTTTGGAATTTTATTTCCCTTGAGCTAACATATGCCATCACCTTCTTTTGATTCGTTTGCTTGACCAGTGACAGATTCATGACATGCAGAAGTAGATTCCTCAAAATGAAGCTCATTAAAATTATCAGCTTTTTCTAGAAAAGAAACAAGCTGATTGTCATCGTTGAATACCTACCAGTGCTAAGAATTGTCTGGCATGCTTGGGAAAAAGACTACTTCAATGGTATATGTGTCTGTTTTCAACCCTCGGTGAGGGAGCATAAGAGATGCTGAGATGACCAATGAATCAACCATGTCATTTTGAGCTCTTGGAATGGATTTTATTGAGAAAGCATCAAATTCCTCAATGCTATCCTATATTGCATTGCGGTAGTGCCCGAGTTTGTCATTCTTCACTTGGTACACCCCTTTTATCTGGTTGACGATCAGTTCGGTGTCACCCTGTGCTTTTAGATTCTTGATTCCTCTTTCTTTTGCAACTTGCATACCGAGTAACAAAGATTCATACTCAGTGGTATTGTTTGTATTGAAAAACTACAATTTGAAAGAAAGAGAAAAAATCTCCTCTTCAGGAGATATCAGGATAGCTCCAGCGCCACATCCACTTGTTGCACAACTGCCATCAAACTGTAGTGTCCATATTTTGTTAAGGTCCTCCTCCTGGATGAGAACATCCATTTTATCAGACTCAGTGGATAAGAAGTAGTTCCCCATCCTTGATGATTTAAAGAGAATTTGGGCTTTGGGGTCGTCAGAATTGGTGACTAGGTACTTCTTTTGTGATTCAGGCTCCAAATTCTGCATTACTCCTTTGACGGGAATTCTGGATTTGGACCAGTCCATGTGAATCTCTCCACCAACTTCTCTGCAAAAGCTTCTCCATAGTAGAATTCCATATGCTGCTAGGATATCAGCAACGAGGATGATCATCTTTACCCTTTTCTTTGGGAATGCTACAAATGTGAACTATGCTTCTTTAATCTGACCAATTAATGGAACCTGTTTGGTTTCCATGGAGTAACATCTGTCGAAAGGCTTGGTAAGGGTGAAGCCTAAAGCATGAGTGACCTTTGCCGGCATGACATTATCGAAAGCCCCAGAATCAATTATGTAGTTGCTTAGTTTATGACCATTGATTAGGAGGGAGAGATAAAAAGGTTCAATTTTGCCTGACGCAGAAGTTGAGACAACATTTATGTGAGATGCAAGAGGAGTGTAAAGGATTCCTTTCAGGGAGACAAGATAGGGGACGACAGCTTGGCTTTGGATATATTTGGTCAATCTTACAAGCTTCTCAGGGTTAGATTGAAGATATTCAGCCTCAAACATTTGAATCTTGGTCTTTTTAGTGTGATAGACTATGTTGAATGTGACCAAGGGTTGCGTTAACGAAGGAATGAGTCCCTCATTTCGTGATGGTAGGGTAGGGTTACTGGTATTTATGGAAACAAAAGAAGGCTGATTTGGAGGAGAGATGAGAGGAAAATATTTCTTCATAAAAGTTTTAATAGGAGGTTGGGAAGAAAGAGGATTACCTCTTTTAACAATGGTTGGAGGCGTGTTCAATATAGTCTTCCCCTTTTGTATCCTGGCAGTAACTTTTGCTTATTTTCCTTGTGAGTGGGTGAAAACAACATATGACTATCCACTTACATACCCTTGGGTACCCTCTTCTTCATCATATTTATCATCTTCAAATTCCATATACCTGATTATAGAGTCGCCAGTCGGTTCATCGACATCTTGATCATCTTCACCTTGCGATGAAGGTTCTTCATAAATTTGCTCATCTTCTTCAATCTTGACCAAGACATTAACTGGAGGGGCCTCAAGTGCTAACCTTGGAGTAGTAGCAGGAAAACACGGCCTTTGTGGGGCATTGTTGGGAGTGAAGTTCCTCTGTGGGATATCCTAGTATGGAGTGGTAGACGAAACTTGAGATAATTTCTTCTTTAATGCGAGCAAGTCATTTGCCATCTTCTGGAATGTTGGATCTGATGAAGTGGCTTGAGAAGGAGTTGAAGCCTTAGGTTTGGATGGCTCTCATTTTAACTCACCAGATATAAGTAGGTTATCCTCTATCCGAATGGCCACATCTTGAGCGAGGACCAAAGTGGTGATTTGTTCTTGTAAGAGTAAGAAACTTACTCTTGAGCTCATGGCGTTCACAAAGAAACACTTGATTTTCTGGTGTTGGCAACATGGCAAGTGGCACACAGTTAATCAGAGAATCAAAACGGGTGATAAAATCACGCATGGTTTCATTGGCCTCCTTCTTCAAGTGAGTAATCTTTGATAGTAATGCAAATGCATCTTCTGAATGCTTATACCTATCTTCAAATGCAGCTCGTAATGTGGCCCAACTGGTGATAGATCCGGTCGGCAAGTGTTGGAACCACTCTACTGCATGTCCTTGCAAGGTCTCTAGAAAGAGCCATACCAACACGTCTTCATGGGTCACATATAGGATACTGCATGACATGATGAACGTAGATATATGTGAATCCATGCTTTGATTTCCACTCCTGTCAAATCTTGGGAAATTCTTGCGATTTTCATGAGGAAGTGCATGAACTGGATGCGGCAATGTAAGAGGGCCCATAACATTTCCCCATGGTACTGCCATTTGAAAATTTGGAAAGAGGACGTGAGCCGGCAGTGCAGTTCCGCTTAGTAATAGGGCACTGCAAACTGATGTGGAAGCCCCTTGTGAAAACTGGTTCTTTCATGGAGGCGAGGCCCTTCTGGCTGACCAATTAGCTAAACTCAGCGACAAGAAACTTGCTGGCATAATAATGAAATCATGCCTCTGAAGTAGATCAAAAATAGGATCAACTTCTCCACAAGCTCTCCTGCTACGGGTAAATGGCTTACCCGCTAGTGTATCTACTCGGATTGGCAATAATTTGGAGTAGATTTATAAAAGCTCTTTTTGTTTGTACTTGCTGATTTTCTGACAAAAATAAACAGTATGTACTTTTCTAAATATTTAATTTTATCCCTCTTTTGAAAACCGATTGAGGTTTAATGAAAAATATTAGTGAGGATAAAATGATGGTTAACTTAATAAGCTGATTTTTGGATCTTAGATTTGATTTTTGCAAGGGTTTGAAAATATTTGTAAAACTATCAGAATCTCAGATCTATGAAAATACAAAGATTTTTATAAAAACTGAGAGAACTAAAGTTTCTAACTAGTCCAGATCTATGGATCTCTTAAGAAAATTTTCAATTTGGATCACTTTTACAATTTTTTTGGATTTTTAAACAAAGAGTTAAGATTTGCAAACAGGAAGTGATTTTTACAGTTTTATCTATTTTTTTAGTCTCCCCAGCAGATTTAAAAACTGTTGGCGTCTTTTAGCTAACATAACACTCACATAGATCTGGTTCAATCCCCAGTAAAGTCACCAAAATTTGTTGGTCCAAAAATCTTTTGGGTGGGTAGATCTATGGATAGACGAGCCAACAGTGTGCAGGGTATAGCCCATGTTTGAGACATCAAACCAAAACTGGTTTATTACTATCCTACCTATAGGAATCTATGCAAGTCTTACAATATTCTACCTTCAGGGGGGTTTTTGGGATCTCATCCCAGTAGAGTTAGTTCCGACGAAGAACAAAAAGGAATGAAGGAAGGAATAGAAGAAATATGGTTCTAAAGGGAGAAAAGAAATGAATTCCAAAGTAGAAAGGTTAGAGGGTTTATGTTTTGGGCTGGTAGTAAATAGAGCCAAACTTACTCACATAAACAAACAAAGCAATACTGATAAATAAATGACAAAAGTATAGGTGAATCCAACAGAAAAATTATGTAGATCTAACACATAACACAGGAATTCAGCACAAAGTCTCAATTTTTTGTATTAATATTTTGTTTTGTTACAAGAAAGCTTGAAGTCTTTCTCTCCTCACTTCTATTTTTCATAAAAAATTTCTCACACCTGAATACAACAAGTGTTCAAGTATTTATAGAAGGAGGAGGAGAAAGAAGACAAAAAGGAGCCAACCACTATTTACAAAATCTTTAAAAGTCAAATGTTGACTTTAGGGCAATTTTGTGGATGTCAACATCCCATGGTGCAACATGGATGATGTCATCGTGAATGCCAACATACTTTTAAATAATTTTACAAAAAATGGGATTTATCCCAAAAGGAGGAAGACTTTTCATCATCATCCATTGGCTTGAAAGGATTGTCTTGCTTCTGCTCAGGAGAGGTGATGTGAAAATGAGCTCGATACTCCATGAACTTCTTGAATGATCCGAAAATAACCAGATTATTAATACCTGATCTTGGAACCTTATAGGCTTTAATTATTTGCCGATAATTTACTCCTTTTAAGTAATCAATTTAAAAATAATGCAAGACAATAACGACAATTGCACACAAATTGATTACGGAGTTCGGCAATTGCCTACGTCTCCGGGTTCGTGATCGAACCGTTCCACTAGTCAAAACTTGTAAGTTACAATAGTACTTTCACAAGAAAACCTAATGGAATTTTACTTGCCTATCAGTACACCAAACCTTCAGACGACAAGGGTGAAAAATAGCACCCGACTTCCACCTTCCTGGCGTACAATCTCCTTCGGCTGTGATCGGCCTTCCCGACGCAAATAATGCGAAGCTAGCACTCCGGTCAACAATCCAAGATTTGCAAGTACTTGGTGTAGCGCTATGGGCCAACTAGGTAGTTTGAATAACTCCTAGCCACAAATATTTCATTTATTATTGCCTAACAAATAATAGGCCAATAACATAAAAATATACAATGCCTAAATAATTTAGGTCTTCACACAACAATTTCTCATTCTCCTCTTGGCTCGGACTTCACCTCCAGCGCTCTAGGAATGAGCTTCTCTTTGAGTTTGTGTGTGTTCTGTGTTAGTCCATTACAATGCAATGGGTCCCTATTTATACATTTTTAGGGCCCAAAAAATATGCAATGCATATAATCCTTAGGCTAATATTAGCCTAGGCCGTACATATAAATTGGGATAAGAATTCCCAATAAAGGGTGGATGCATTTTAATATGGGATTAATTCCCATTTAGCGCGGCATGCATAATAAAATGGGTTAAAATTCCCATGTTTGGCGTGGCTAAGGATTGACATGGGATTAAATCCCGAGTGGAGCAGTGGATAATAATGCCTTAGGCTTTATTTAAGCCTTTCCCCACATGAATGAAGTGGTCAATGACCACGTTGGAGCTTAACCGCCCCATCTCCACCTTGTTCGCCACGTGGAACAGTCCACGCATGGCTTAATGCCATTAAAATTGCTCAAAACATATGTAACACCCTGAACTGTTGTTACTTCCTCCTGAGCATACAAGTGTTGATATGTGATTTATTTGTAAAAAGGATGTGTTCCTTGATTGAGAAGTCATGCTTGATATGTACTGTATCTTATTTGCAGATTGCAGATCTTTGACTGAGTCGGGATATGATTGGACTCTTTTATTTCTTTCATTTCACACCTGAGTTTAATCTGATCTCAGAATGAATTATGGAGTTATCCATCTATAAGACCTAGCCTTGGATCAGTGGAATTGATCCAAGTATTGCTTTAACTTTGTTTGTGATGAATTAAAATTACAGACCTTGAACAGGTTGCAAGGTCTGGATGCATTGAGTAAGCTAGTCCGGAGTATAACTCACGTTGATTGTGTGAAATGGATTGGTTCCTGATATCCAAGTATATCTGGAAGGTCTTGATCATGGACCAGGTACTAATTTAATTACATGTAATTTTGTAGCCTAATGGTAGTACAGGAGTGAACCCTATTCGAGAATGCATGTTGTAGGTCTTTTTCTGAGCATATGAAATGTTAGACCTAACTGGAATTATTAATGTTAGTAACCTAAAACTAAACTTAAACTAGGGAGTTAGATTAGTGTTAATCTAACCTAGACCTAGGCTAAGAACTAATGTACTAAGTTAGTATCTATGTTCTAAGAGGTTAGACTAGGTGTTATCCTAAATCCTAATCTAAGTTACTAACCTAACTAATGAGCAAGTATAAAGGGGACCTATGGAGGGGTGCGAACCATGGGCGGTAGTTTCTATGTTAATAAATGCATGGATAAGTATGAAAGACAGGTAATTTGGTGTAGGTTTTATAACGGCTAACTTGAGCCAACGTGGCAGGTCGCCAAAGTTGGAAATGGTCTTGGAATTTCATTTGTCCATCGCCAACTATGGCAGTCGGTGGCAGTGGAGTTTGAGCGGGAAAATGGGAGTAAATGCCATTAATGAACTTGGTAATCGAGCTCAGAATTTCGTGAGAAGGCAGGCAAAATGGAAAGTTAATGGTTTGTTTAGTTTTACATGCACTCCAGTTTTCCTTCTGTTTATTCACTGGTTATTCGCACCAGTTTTCTTGGTGTTGCATGACAAGTATGAGCGTAACTCGCTCTTTCCTCTGGAAAGGAAAATATATAAGTCATGGAAATAACAAAATTTTGTTGGTGGCTTTAACTTGGAAAAGGAAGAGAAGGTTTGAGCTCTTTCAGTGGTCTGCTTTGGAATTTTGAGCAAATATCCAGGCATGTTAGGCCCTAACCTTTAAAAATCTTGCTGTCTTTCAAGTGATTTCATTAGAACAACTCTGTTCAGATGATTTTTGGAATTGGTTGGATTCTATGATAGTCTTGTGTGATTTTTGGCACTGTATCTTCATGCTGGTTCGGTTTTTTCAATTTAACCCTTGATGGGTGTTTATTGTATTTCGAACTATTGCTATATTTCTTGTGTTTTGCATTCCAGCTTTAAGTTTGTGAAATATATGAAAAGAATGTATGCTAGGCCTGCTCTGTGAGAACCCATGAATTGTTCTCGTGATGGGTACAGGCTACTGTGATGCTTGTTGATTTATACTCGTAGTCGATGCTTGTTGTTGATGCTTATCGTCGATGCTTTTTGTGGATAATCGTCTGAAGGGGTACTGCTAGACATTTTGTTTGATTGTTCAGTTTAAATTGAACTTTTTGTAAGCTCTATCGTGGTTATTATTGATGGTGGTTATTGATTCTTGTTTGGTTTCGTATGAAATTTAAGTTATTTGAGAATAGATAACTTGTTGTGTTTCATTATTTCGTTGTAACCTTGTTGAATTTGTTTTTCCCTTGCGTTGAGGTTATGGGATTCAACCCGTCGTCAATATGCAATAAGGATATATGTATTTATTGTATATGAAACAATTCTGTAGAGTCCATTGAATGATTCGTATATTTTGGACCACTGTGGGAGCTTTATATATTTGCATTTTATTAAATTGATTTGTCTGAGTCTTGAAGGAGTAACAGGTAATGAGACTTCTATTATTTTGTAAAGAATACCTTCATGTTGTAAGGAATTTTTGGTACAGACTCTTTGGGTGTATTTTTACATTTCCCTTCTGTGTAACTTGTGCGAAAAATATTGATGAGGCTTAGTTGGTTTTATTGTTGTGCAATATGTAATTAGCTTTTGTTTAAGCCTGATTTTGCATGCTTGCCATTGTTGGCGCGGATGGAATCATTAACTATTATTTATGTTGTATACTGTCCCTTAGACTCAGTTGAATTCTTGATAAATAAACAGTGTAATTGCCTCAAATTAAGCATGTTTGGTTTACTATTGTTTTCGACACTGTTGGGTTCCTCGAGTATAGAAAGATATCTAGTATATCAGTTTCTGTAAAAAGCTTTATCGTAAATATTGTTATTTGGATTTAGTTTTAAATCCTTGATAGGTAATCAGTGTCACTTCTTCTGTATAAGCTTGATTATGAACATGTAATGTTTTGGCTTTGTTGGACTTCTTTAAATAGCAGTGATCATTTTCTTGTCTGTCGCTTCTTGTGGGAGGTCATACAGAGTCTGTTTGGTAGTTAGTCTCCACTATTTGGCATGAGAGCTACTATACTGTAATGTTATATTTTAAACTTAAATGGAACTTTGGTGCTTTTGGTGGCCTCATCTGATATATATATATATATATATATATATATATATATATATATATATATATCTAGTCTCAAGCTCGATTGAACTAAGGAACTGTTGACTTCACCTCGACAGACGATGGCATTGAATTTCTTCTTGTTGATGCTTCACGTGGAAGGTCATGAGTAACCTATTGGTAGACATTTATTTGTTTTTGCGTAAGAGCTGCTGCACTACTAATATGTTACTAGAATTTTGTTATAATTGATTTTAACAAAATGATGGTCCTTTTTGTGGCTCGATAGGTATGTTCATATGTTTTTAAGGTGAATGTTCTCCTTTCAAGGAGACGGTACAGTCATGAGCTTGTGTGAAGAGAAATATGAATGACTCGTTTCTTTCTCTTCCGTTATGGTAATATATGTTGATATTTTATCTAACCATTGGAACTGTTTTTAACATATGGTTGGAATCATGCTTGTTATGATATTCCCTTTTTTGTTGAATGTAATGATCTGTAGGATGTTTGCTGATCTTGGGATTTAAAATGGTTACTTGTTTTGGATACATTCGTTCTTCTAGATTCCTAAAATTTTGACAAAATATTTGAGAAGTGTCTAGGACTATTCTGAAATGAAAGATTGTATTACACGTTATAGACACAATGTATTACTAATGTATAGTCTTAATCATGTATACTTGTTGGATGAATCTCATTTAAATAGGTTGTTTAATGGAAACAGTTGGTGGATTGCAATTGTTTTAAGAGTTAGTGCTTATCATGCTCAGTTCATCAAACTGACCCATGTTGACAATTTTGCAGATGGATGCCGTAAATGGTAAAAGCACGCAGATCTGATAGGATGATCAGATTGTTTAAATTTGATTTTAAGTAGAATTACAACTTGAATTCTAAAAGTACTATATGAGGAAAGATGTTCCTTTTTGCCATTGAGTAATGTATGAAGTATGTTGAATGCATAAAATGTATTTGTATAGTTCTAAAAGGAATGGAAATAAGTATTTGCTACTTATGTGTTGTACTCTTATTTTTCTAGTTTTACTTTCTTCAGTTTATATACCGGAGGGGCATTATTATCATTGAATAATTTGGAGACATTTGTGATTGTCAATGTAAGTTTGCAAGAATATGAGACTGAATTCTTATGATTGTTTACCAGTTCCTGTATGTTCTATCAGAAGCTAAACTAAAATTTAAATCAATCTCTTTCTAAAATATAGGGTTAAAATAAACCTAAGTAGAATGCTAAACAAGCTGAATTAAATTATTAATTCCAAGTCTTGATTATGACAGGACAACATTTAATTGGATCCTTAATCATTTATATCTTGATACTAATAAGTATGATATAAATCCAGTTATGAGAACTGATATAATTCTAATGGGGTTCAGATGGAAATCTCATGTGAAGTTTATGAGATATTGTCTGATTCCGTTGTTTTAGAATTATGTATATTCTATGAACTCCTTGATGAGACCTTGGCCTTAATAACTTCTCTGTGTAAAGGGTTTTATTGAGAAGGGTCATTCTAAGATGAGGAATCCAGGGATCAGGAAAGACTAACCTTAAGGGAAACATATTAAATTTAATTTAAACTCTATGTGCGTAATGCTTATTAATAAGTAGATATTTTCGAGGTGGATTTAAAGGTTGACGACACAAGTCAATTACAGGGTTGCACCTCTGAGAAGATTAGGATTTTCTCGAAGTTACAACAATGCAGGTGATTTATGATGGCACTCTTTGCATTGATCACTAAGATTTACACCTTTAACTCGATCAAGTTACTTTGGGACCGATTAGGAATGTGGTCACATTATATGGCTGCTTAGGAGACTCGGGGTAACATGACACACTGGTTTAACTAGGGTTGACCCAATATGTCATCTTATCCCTAGTCCTGGAGTGCATCCATATAACGTTGTCACCTTACTAATCCGTTCCCGAGTGATTAACCTGGGGATAGGAGGGACTGACAGAAGTCAGTGTAAGACATTCTACATAACATAAGAATGGGGTGGAGGACGTATTCTAGATTGATGAGTATGCCATTAAGGAATACGAGACATAAGCAGTATGTTTCAAATCTTTGGCCAAAGTATCGCAAGCTACTAATTGCATTGTCCTGAGTCACCTGGTCTAAGGGATGAGATGCCGATGAATAATGGTAACAGTTATTCAGTTAGGTTCCTTGGACAGAGCATTCTGAATCCCAAAATAGGGAAGAGAACCACAAGAGTGATGTGTTAAATAAAAATGCCAACTCTTATTACTCATGAATAGATCGGTAGATTACGGAGTCATGGAATGAATAGATTGGAGGTACTCCGAGTCATTATAGCTACATATGGTTATCTGTTATATGAATGGTTATTTGATTTATGAGTTCTAAATTATGTATTTAGAACCAGGAAGCATTTATCAAAAAAAAAAAAAATTTGACTTGTTCTATTGTCTAAAATGAGGATGTTACATCTTGGTATCAGAGCTAAAGGTTGCAGCTCTTGGACCTATTGTGTCCATAATCTGATAAAAAACTAAATTTTCTTGTAATATAAAATGGTTAGAACAAGGGGGAATGGTTGCGAATAATGCTCCACCTGAAGGAGGAGCGGAAACAACCCAGAAACTTGATGAGATCCTTTCTGCCCTGTTGGACACAAGAGATTGGTTAGCTATACTTGAACAGCAGGTGATGGGAAATGAGGAGGATGAAGAAGCTGGTAATAACAATCAACAACCTCCTGAGGACAACCCTGACATGGGTGTTGATGTTAATGCTGGGAATGTACCTGCTCAACCAGAAAACAAAAAGGCCAGATTGGCAGCAGAACTCACTAATGATATAAAAAGGATAATTCCACCTAAGTATGATGGCACCACATTAGGAGATGGAGCTGAGAACTGGCTCAGGGAAATGGAGAAGTACTTTGCAATAAGGAACTTCTCAGAGGAAACCGAAGCTGTTTGGGGAGCCTAGCAGCTTTCCCATGAAGCATCTTCGTGGTGGGATAGCCGTAAAGCTGAACTAAACATTAATGAGACCAATATTACTTAGGATCAATTTAAAGGCTATTTTAGGCAACATTGGTTGCCACAAACTTTTCTATGATCAGAAAATGACAGAATTTCAGAACTTAGCTCAAGGGAAGCTAACGGTAACTGAATTTTGGGAGCAGTTTACAAAACTCCTCAAGTATGTACCCGCAGTATCAAACTGACGAGAAGTTCAGAATACGAAAATTCATCATGGGATTAAATCCCGTGATAGGGGAAGAGGTCGATGTTCACAGTCCAACCACTATGGAAGGAGTTGTTAAAAAGGCCATAAGGCAAGAACAGAAATTAAAGGCTATTTCTGCTCATAAAGAGGAAGTGCGGAAGAAGACTGCAAACCCTTCTTCAACCTCTCTTGCACCCAAAAAGGGACCATGGAAAAAGTTTGGAAACAAGAGTAAGTTTTCAGGAGATAACAGTAAGAAAGTAGTAGTAAATAAGCCCGCTGGAAACGTAAGGGATAATTTTGTTAAAAATTATAACAATGGGCAGAAGCCCTATGGAGGACAACGTGACAATTACAAGGTTGGAGGCAATTTTGATCCTAAAAAGGGACCTGTAGGAGGTTGCTACAATTGTGGCAAAGATCACTACACAAATCAGTGCCCTTTGAAGAAGGATGATCATAATCAACAGCATAAGATACATGCTGCAGTAGTAGACAAGCAAGCTGAAAAGCAAGTAACACCTATAGAAGTTCCGGGTAAATTATTTGGCATACCTGTCACTATTCTTTTTGATACAGGAGCTATTGAATGTTTTATTTCTAATAAACTTGCTTCTAAACTTAAAAGAAAATCTGGGAAAATGGATAAATCTTGGACTGTACAGTATGGTAATAACTCTGTTCATACAGTGAGTATGTGTCTTTTCGGGGCAGTCCTTGACTTACCTAACTTTTCCACCGAAGTTGACCTCTATGTTACACCTTTGGGATCGTATGACATTTTCATCGGTGTCAATTGGTTAGCTGGCCATAAAGCAAAGGTATATTGCTATGAAAACAACATAAAATGTTTGGATGATCAACTGGAAATAGCAGAGATTCAAGGTGTGAAACGAGAAATTTCAGTTAGAAAACTGTCAGCTATGCAGCTTAAAAAGGATAAAAATAAAGGATGTACCCTTTATGCAGTAAAGATATCTAAATCTTCAAAAGAGGATGATGATTCCATGAAACAATTTCCCTTTGTTACAAAGTTTCAGGGGATGTTTTTCTTGAGGAATTACCAGGGGTTACCACCCAAGAGAGAATTTGAATTCACCATCGAAATCAAACCAGGAACAGAACCTATTTCCAAAGTGCCTTATCGGATGACTACTACAGAGTTAGTCGAGCTTAAGGCACAGTTGCAAGAACTTTTAACAAAAGGTTTGATTGTACCAAGTGTTTCACCTTGGGGTGCACTTGTAATATTTGTGAAAAAGAAGGATGGAACACTTAGGTTGTGTATTGATTATCGGATGTTGAACAAAGCAACAATCAACAACAGATATCCACTTCCAAGGATCGATGATCTATTTGATCAGATGCTTGGAGTAGCGGTTTATTCTAAGATAGACCTTTGATCTAGCTATCATTAGTTAAGAATTAAAGAAGAAGACATTCATAAAATAACTTTCCGAATAAGGTACGGACATTATGAATTCATGGTTCTACGCTTTGGATTAACTAATGCACCTACAGCCTTTATGAATTTAATGAAAAATATTTATCAAGAATATCTGGACAAGTTTGTACTTGTATTCTTGGACGATATTCTCATTTATTCTAAAAGCGTTGAGGAGCACAATGAGCATTTGAAGATAGTTTTGGGAATTCTGAGAAAAAGAAAGTTGTATGGTAAGTTATCCAAATGTTCTTTCTTTGATTCAGAATTTCACTATTTGGGTCATGTCATAAGTAAAGAAGGAATTGCTGTAGATCCTTCAAAAATAGTGGCAATAACTGAGTGGCCTGCACCAAAGAATGTGCATGAAGTAAGAAGCTTCATGGGTCTTTCTTGTTACTATAGAAAATTTGTTAAGGATTTTTCTAAAGTAGCTGCACCAATAACTTCATTGCAAAAGAAGGATAAGAAATTCATATGGAACGACAAGTGCGAAGCGAATTTCAAAAGTATGAAAGACCAGTTGACTTCTGCACCTATTTTAGCGGTACCAGACCCTAATGGGAGTTTTACAGTTGTAACGGATGCTTCTAGGGAAGGCCTCGGAGGTGTTTTACTACAAAATGATCAATTCATTTCATATGAAAGTAGAAAACTCAAGTTACATAAGCTGAATTATGCCCCTCATGATTTGGAGCTTGCTGCCATTGTTCATAGCGCTTCAAGTCTGGAGACACTACTGTACTTGGGAAATCTTTTGAGTTGAAAACTGATCACTTAGGAATGAAATATATTTTCACTCAGCCTAATCTTAATGCCAGACAGAGAAGGTGGTTAGAATTTTTATCACAATATGATTTTGATATTAGCTATATCAAAGGGAAGGAGAATAGAGTAGCTGATGCTCTAAGTCGTAGGAGGCACATTTCTACTCTTATAACATTAAGAACTCAGTTCAAGGAGGAGGTAAAGAGGGCCTTAGAATCTGATAATTACTTTCAACAAGTAAAAGCAGCGCTTGCTGCAGAACCTAATGATGAAAGGTATAAGGGTTTTCATTTTGATAATGAAGGAATCTTGCATTATGAAAACAGTGTGTATGTACCTATGTTGAACGACTTGAGGAAGAAGTTGTTAGTGGAATTTCATAATTCACCTTTCTCTGGACACTCGGGTATCACAAAGATGCTTGCTGATCTGAAACAACAATACTTTTGGAAAGGTATGAAAAAGGATGTCATAAATTTTGTGACCCATTGTTTGGAGTGTCAGCGGGTTAAGGCAGAACATATGCACCCTGCTGGACTGTTATATCCTCATATTATATTGTAGTACAAATGGTAAGTAATAACCATGGATTTTGTACAAGGATTACCCATGTCTAGGAATAAACATGATGTTATCCTGGTAGTTGTAGATAAACTGACTAAGGTAGCTCATTTCATCGCTGGAAATCTAAAGGATGATTCACCAGTGCTAGCCAAAAGATTCGTACATGAAATTTTCAGGTTACATGGTGTATTAGAATTGATTATATCTAACAGGGATCCTAGAATGACATCAAGATTTTGGCAAACACTTAACGCAGCTCTTGGAACAAAACTAAACTTCAGTTTTGCATATCATCCGGAAACGGATGGACAAACTGACAGGCTAAATCAAGTGTTAGAGGACATGTTGCGTATGTATTGCATGGATCAACAGTATAAATGGGAGGAGTATCTTCCGTTAGTTGAGTTCGCATACAACAATACTTATCAATCATCTCTTAAAATGGCACCATTTGAAGCACTTTATGGAAGAAAGTGTAGATATCCTGTTAGTTGGGACAGTGTTGAAGATAGAGTGGTAATTGGACCAGAGATTCTCACAGAAATGGAACAACAAGTTAAGCTGATTCGTGAACTATTAAAGGAGGCAGTAGATAGGCAGAAGAGCTATGCTGACCTTAAGCGGGTTGATAGAAGGTTTGAGCTTGGTGAGAAGGTTTTTCTTCGTGTTAAACCCAGAAAGAGTTCTATAACTTTTGGCAAGGCTGCCAAGTTGTCACCTTGATTCGTGGGACCTTTCGAAATTGTCGAAATAATCAATCCTGTAGCTTATCGTTTAGCATTACCACCTGCTTTATCTTGCATGCATGATGTTTTCCATATTTCTTTGCTTAAGAAATACGTTTCAGATCTGTCACATGTTTTAAATTGGAATTCCTTGCAGGTCCAAGACCCAGGAATAATCATGGTTAAACCCGCACAAGTGCTAGAAACTCGCCAATCGCATTTAAGAAATCGTGAAATACAGCAATGTAAGGTCCAGTGGGACCAGTTTAACGAAGAAAGTGTAACTTGGGAAAATTTGGAATGTGAACTTACCAACATAATATTATTTCGACCCATACAATGGTGGAATAGAAATAATCCTGTAGTCCACTTGTCGTCTCCCGATAGGCAAATCGAGCAAATTCGACGAGTGTTGGCAAGCCACGTGTCATAGTGCAATTGGTCCAAATATTGACCAGTTGACTAGAGTTGACTTTCCCATTGACCGAACTTTGACTGAACATATCTAGAGCTCCCGATGTCCATTTGTCGCGTTCTCACAGTCGTTGGAAAGCTCTCGAGATGATCTTCTACACTGACACCATTTATAGATGTTTAGGGAACTTTCAGAAATGATCCCCTGATCACACCTCCCCATTGAGAAAATCTTTTTGTCCCAAAAAGCTTCCATACTGTCCTGAATCTGAAAAATTCTGCTGCCACCTCGGAAGTGCTGCTATAGTAAACCCTTGGGTCTTCTCCTCCAACCTTCTCACTTTGAAAACTCTGCTCCGATCCTGGGACCTGTGGGTTATGGGTCCACGATGCTTCCGCTGCGCCACTTTGATATCCGAAGAAAACCTCCACGCCTCCACTTTATGGTGCTAAGTTTCTGAATTAAACCTCAACGCTCCTTTTGTGCGGTGCTAAGCTTCTTGATATCTGACAACAAGGATCTTCTTTGACTCTATAACATAGCTCTTGGCTCCGAGTTGATTCTGCAGAATCCGAACTGGTTTGAAGGAACTCCATGTTATGTAGAGCTTTGATTGATCCGATGTCAATGATGGACAATGCCTTGCTCCTTTACAGATCTCAACGCCTCCGATGCATGATGCTAAGCCTCTTTCAAGACCTCGAGCCTCCAATGCACGATGTTAAGTCTGTGTAGACCTCAATGCCTCTGATACATGATGCTAAGCCTTTTTCAAGACCTCAAGCCTCCGATGTATGATGCTAAGTCTCTGTAGACCTCAACGCCTCCGATACATGATGCTAAGCCTTTTTCAAGACCTCAAGCCTCCAATGCAGGATGCTAAGTCTGTTACAGACCTCAATGCCTCCGATACATGATGCTAAGCCTCTTTCAAGACTTCGAGCCTCTAATGTATGATGCTAAGTCTCTGTAGACCTCAACGCCTCCGATACATGATGCTAAGCCTTTTTCAAGACCTCGAGCCTCCAATGTATGATGCTAAGTCTGTTGATCAGCTACCATTCGTATGTGTGGTCGCAATGCCTTGACACTGAATGACGTTCCGAGCTGATCCTTTGAGAGATATTCTTGTTGACATACTAATATTAGGTACCATTCTGCTGCCCGGTCGCAATGCCTCTACACAGAATGAAGTTCCGACCCGACGTCAATGCCAATGATGAGTCAGCTACCATTCTGCTGCACGGTCACAATGCCTCTACACAGAATGAAGTTCCGAGCTGATCTCTGCAAACTCTATTGTCTGCATAAATGGTAGATCAATCTCCAAGCTTTATATGTGTTAAATCCTGTATCCAAGCTGTAACAGGTACTCACACGTTGATTAGGAGATATGTTAGGAGCATTAATCAAATTTTCTAAGTAAGAAAATCCACTGAGTATTGTAAACCTTTCTCTCAGCATTTCCTCACAATATCTGATCTCCAAACTTAATATTGCATACGATTCCTCAATTTGAATTATGCAATATATAATTAAAAAACTGTTGACTTACCCATTTCAAAGGACTTTCACTTTTAGGTATTACCTGGTCCTGGGTTGAATTGTCAACTAGTGGTGGAGTAGAAACTTCTTCTGCCTTTGCAATAGGCATCCATTCCATCTTTGTCTTGCCATTACTTAGATGGTGAGATGGAAGCAGTTTCCAGCAATTTTCCACCCGATGCCCATTCCTCTGGCAATGAGCACAAAAATTCCTCTTAATCTCCTTCTTCTGGGATGAGGAACTCTTTCTGCCATTTCTCGACTCTGCATGACGAGATTGGTATTTCTGATTTGCCGTGTTTCTGACAAACGGCACCAACTTCTTCATCAGTGTCCTTCTCTTCTAGCATCTGGCCACTGAATGATTATGCAATCCACAAAAAGTACATGGAAAAGAATTCCACATCTTCTGAAAATCATAACCATACTTCTTAAGCTGAAAAAGTGGATCAGAAGTTTTATTGTGCTTACGATTATGGTAAGAAACTGGAGGTGGAATCTCATTACCTCTTCGTTGATTTCTCTTACCACATCCTTCCTGTGACGACGAAGCACAACTTTCCTGCTCAGAATCTTCTTGCAGGACTAGTGGGGTAATCACTTTGCTTTCGGAAGCTTGTCTCCCGTCAGCATTCTTGGAGCATTCTCCAATTTCCATTCCCACACTAGGATAACCCAAACCTGCAAAACGAGGACGATCCTCGACCTGTATTGGGTTAGCAATACCTTGGCCATTTTTACCAAGGCCTCTTCCATCAAATCCCATTTTATCTAGTAACTTGGATCCAATGCCTCTAGTATGCTTTTCAAACAAACCAAAGACTTTATTACCTGAATCTGAAACTGAATGGGAGGAAGAAGAAGATTCCCGTGGTGAACAACTTATAGTGCAATCATCTGCCGTGGCCTCTGCATCTGAAGTTGAAGGTATTTCCTTCCTCTGATCACCACATTGCAACCTTGCCAAGAGCTCATCCTTGGTTTTCAGTTCCAATTTCAAACGAGCATACTCCTCTTCCAAGGAGGAATACATTGATCGCAGGAGAGAATTCTCTTCCTGGATCTGGTGATTATACGCTTCAATCTCATCGAGCTTCACCTATTTAGACATCTTGCCCATAGTGCACTTGTACAATGTTCACACAAAATGAACCAACTGCACCAATCTTGAAGCAATCACTCTGTTAATCAAATTTACCAGCTCTGATACCAAACATGATCCGAAAATAACCAGATTATTACTACCTGATCTTGGACCCTTATAGGCTTTAATTATTTGCCGATAATTTACTCCTTTTAAGTAATCAATTTAAAAACAATGCAAGACAATAACGAAAATTGCACACAGATTGATTACGGAGTTCGGCAATTGCCTACGTCTCCGGGTTCATGATCGAACTGTTCCACTAGTCAAAACTTGTAAGTTACAATAGTACTTTCACAAGAAAACCTAATGGAATTTTACTTGCCTATTAGTACACCAAACCTTCGGACGACAAGGGTGAAAAATAGCACCCGACTTCCACCTTTCTGGCGTACAATCTCCTTCGGCTGTGATCGGCCTTCCTGACGCAAACAATGCGAAGCTAGCACTCCGGTCGACAATCCAGGATTTGCAAGTACTTGGTGTGGCGCTATGGGCCAACTAGGTAGTTTGAATAACTCCTAGCCACAAATATTTCATTTATTATTGCCTAACAAATAATAGGTCAATAACATAAAAATATACAATGCCTAAATAATTTAGGTCTTCACACAACAATTTCTCATTCTCCTCTTGGCTCGGACTTCGCCTCCAGTGCTCTAGGAATGAGCTTCTCTTCGAGTTTGTGTGTGTTCTGTGTTAGTCCATTACAATGCAATGGGTCCCTATTTATACATTTTTAGGGCCCAAAAAATATGCAATGCATATAATCCTTAGGCTAATATTAGCCTAGGCCGTACATATAAATTGGGATAAGAATTCCCAATAAAGGGCGGATGCATTTTAATATGGGATTAATTCCCATTTAGCGCGGCATGCATAATAAAATGGGTTAAAATTCCCATGTTTGGCGCGGCTAAGGATTGACATGGGATTAAATCCCGAGTGGAGCGGTGGATAATAATGCCTTAGGCTTTATTTAAGCCTTTCCCCGCATGAATGAAGTGGTCAATGACCACGTTGGAGATTAACCGCCCCATCTCCACCTTGTTCGCTACGTGGAACAGTCCACGCATGGCTTAATGCCATTAAACTTGCTCAAAACATATGCATGTTTTAATACTAATGTTTTAACATTTATATATATATATATATATATATATATATATATATATATATATGGCGCCATTTGGAACGTGAACTTACCAATATATTATTTCGACCCATGCAAAGGTGGAATAGAAATAATCCTGTAGTCCACTTGTCGTCTCCCGATAGGCAAATCGAGCAAATTCGACGAGTGTTGGCAACCCACGTGTCACAGTGCGATTGGTCCAAATATTGACCAGTTGACCAGAGTTGACTTTCCCATTGACCAAACTTTGACCGAACATATCTAGAGCTCCCGATGTCCGTTTGTCACGTTCTCACAGTCATTGGAAAGCTCTCGAGATGATCTTCTACACTGACACCATTTATAGATGTTTAGGGAACTTTCAGAAATGATCCCCTGATCATTGACCATCACCTGAAGTTGATCCTGAGCGGGACCCTTAGTGTGATCCCTGATGACTTTGCAAGTTTCTCGTTCATCTCTGAGTCTTTCAGGGAGTTTTAAGTATTCGTTTCCTACCTCCATTAGGTACCTAACAAAGTCGCGGTAGGCCAGAAGGTTGTTGATAGATTCTACATCAAAAGTGGCCTCTGATGCTAAAACTTGCGATGTAATTCCCTTGAAAAGCTGAATAGTATCATCTACCTTTGTCAAGGTGTATGCTACACCAAGCAACCCTGGAGACATTCTTAAGATGATCTGATCCATTTGATGCATGGCATCCAAGGCTTCCTCCTTGATTTTGTCATCTTTTCTAAGACAAACTCCATTTGGTCAACCTGACAGTCTAAAGCAGCAAGGACTTTGTTGTGTTCTCGTGGGTGATCAAAGACGTTGAATTTCAAGAAGTCATCGACTGGGAAATTGAGCATCTTCTAGAATGTCTTGTTTTGTAACTTGGCATGGTCCAACTCTTTGGAGATAGGTCCTGCTATTGCTTGGAGTTCCTTGTTCTCTTGATATATATTTTGATAGAGCTTTGTGAACTTTGTAATCACTTTCTCACTATCTTTGAGGATATTCTCTCTCCAGGTGGACACTGCTACACCTTGCTTACCAATCTTGGCGTACTCATTTATCTTCTCCTTACGAAGAAATTTGGGAGGGTTGGTGGCAGTTATAAAAGGGGCATTGCCCATATTTTGCAGAGCTTAGAGAAGATGCTTGTTTTGCTCTTTTAATATTCTCTTCTCTTCCTTTGCTTCTTTAAGCTTCTTGGAAAGGGAATCCACTATGGATAAGGCCTCTCCTTGCAGGCTCTCTGATGATGTTCCCATTGTGACTTGAGTCACTGTAAAATTTGTAGGAGACAGATCTTCTTTCTTCTTTCTGGGATCAGGGTATGTGATCTCCATAACCCTTTCACCTAAAGCGCTTTAAGAGAAGTGGGTTATAGCCTTTTACTTTTTAGGCCCTTTAGCCAGAATAATAGAGAAGTCCATAGGTGCGATAGGGACTTTCCTCTTGTGTTGGATCAGGTGCTCGGAGATCCATTTTGGACTTAGGGGAGTGGGACCAGAGGACGAAGAGGAAACAGGGGTGGAAGGAAGAACGATTGCAGTGGACATGGAGAAGTGTGTCGAAACACTTGGTGGCGGCATGAAGAAAGGGGCCGACACACCAACACTCATGGGAATAGGAGTCACTACAAGAGAGGAGGTGAAGGGGGTAGAAGGTATTTGCAAGATGAGGGAAGAAGTGCTAGGGGACAAATCTGCAAGGGAAGAGAAGATGGATGAAGAGGAAGAGGGGAAGGAGGAATGCAGGGAGGAAGACACAACCAAAGGAGTGGTTGTTTAAGCGACATGAGGAGGGGAAGGAGGAGTGGGAGTCGGAATGGTTGGGACCTCACTAGTTATAGTAATGACAACATCCTGAGTGGATGTGTCCATTGGAGCACTGGCCGCTTCTTATTTTCCTAGGGATACCAGGTTCACTACTTGCTCCTCGGTTGTGGAAGGAGGGCTCTTAGGAAATTATTTCTGAGTAGTGCTTGCCTCTCCTACTTTATCCTTTCCTTTGCCCTCAGGTAAATGTTCTGGCTTGGATGGTGCATTACCCAAGGGAGACATGGTAAAGTCTACCCCAAGGTAGATGATACCTTTTTTTTTGCACCAATGCTCGATGTGCTACAGAGTGCCCTTGACCCTTTCCTCTATAGTCTGAGGGGCCTTGTTCCTATCAATTTTGGAAAACAACCAATTGTCTCCATCTGTTTCTAGATAAACTTGATCAAATTCTTGATTAGTTGCTTGGAAATCCTTTGGGATGATAACCACACCATATTGAATGATCTTTGCCAGGGCCAGTCAGGAGTGGTCCTTTTGTCTGAGCTCAACTTCATGATTTAGGTCAATGTAGATATCCTTGATCTAAGGGATGTGAATTGGATCGATCCTTTCTCTTGGAAGGCAACCACGAGGATCGAAGGCTGGCCTTGCTGGGAAATTATGCTTCAGATTGAGCAATTCAAGCTCTACATACATCTCCCAGGATTTTCTCTATGAAGTGCAGGTGTATCTGCCCACTGTGAGGGGGAATGGAGTTCCACCCTTCTTCATTTTCAAACACTTCTCATGGTATGTGATGAGCTATCTAGACAGCTCCAATAGGATCAATTTGGGTCCCACATACCTTGGCAATCTGGTGGGTTCTCCCAAGAAGTTAGCAGCTCTAAGATAGGTGAAAGTGGGGAATTGCGTGAATAACGCTCCCCACTTCTCTATTGTGGTGATCACACTTTTGGTCGTCTGACCACAAGTCATGTTGGGCCTCAAGAGGTGGATGACGCCATAGAAGAAGACATCGTTGATTTTACTAAATTGGGCTATGCTATTCTCCAGTCTTAACTCTAGATAGTACTCGTATATCCTGACTTGGGGCCATATCCCACACTGATTCATTGATGGGTAGTCCCTCTCTGAGGCAGCAACATATACTACATAGGAGTTCATATAGAACCTCCCAGTTGTTGAAAGTTAATGAAGCTACTCCAAGATTGTGCTGCTGATAATCTCTCCCCAGTCAAAATGCTGACTGGGAACATTTTTATTCATTATTTCCAAGTGCCTAAGCATCCACTTCTAAAAGTAGTGCTGTACGATGGAAAAGTGATAAGTGAGCATGGGAATATACAAGTAACTTTTCCTCACACCCGACCTCCCGAGGTTGTGCCGAGATAGCCGGTGGGGATTGAATATGTGTGGGATGCAGACAAGCTAATTAGGCAATCTGATGTCTTCAACGCGCACTAGTGGAAATTACAAATCTAAGGCAAAGAAGGCCCTCCTAACCTGAACTGGTGTGATAGATTGATCAGCAAGGATGACTGCTCGAAGGCTCCAATCAATATCGAGCTCTGGTGTGATTCGGTCTATGGGTTGTGGAATACACGGAAAATGACCTGGGATAGTTTCGTGTATATTTCCAGATAAGGTCATAGGGCGGATGGTAAATATAATTGACTCTATGGGTGATTATTTGGCCTAGTCCAGAACTCCTTAGCTTTGTTAGCTGTTGTGTCTAGCAAGGATAACTATTTGATGATGATAGGTGGAAGTGGAGTAGATCTGAATACTAATGTATGTAGGCCAGCATCTATGTCTGATTCACCTATGGACTCGTTGGGCTGTGGGATTTGTGGGTCATAACCGTAGATTCGTGGTTGTTATGGACCTACTATGGTCATGTGCGAAATCAGTCTCTAATCCCTAGTATCCAATATTCATATGCTTTTTCAGCCTTTGTATTTAGAATTATTAATTGTGTGATCTTTTCAGAGTATATCATAGACGTCCATGCGACTTGAATTCTTAAGCTGGTATCTATATCTGTGAGAGTGTCTCCTGCGTCTGGCTGTGGGACCAAAGGATCACAACCGAATTTCTGCTCTCTTTCAAACCCTTCCACAGTCATGCGGATATGTATCTAGAGTAATCTATAGTTTGGTTGATTTGACCAAAACGTGTGTGCTTGGTCGTCTTCTATGTTTAACCCGTGCAGTTGGAAACTGATTTGTTGTAAGTTTACCGTTGTTCAGAAGACTTGGATACTAAGATTCTGATCTATATCAGTTATGGCTGTGATGAGATTGGGTTGGGGCACGATTGGCTCGAATACGTATTCCCTGGGCTCTCTAGGTCCCGTGATTGTCATACAAAAGCAATAATGTAAACTAAATGTAGCAAAATAAAATTAACTATGCGAAGTACATTTATAACATATATAACTTCTATATTTTTTTATTTTCTGATGAATTTTATAAATGAATTTGAAGGAGCAGCTATTTTAATATATCTAGAAATTGACAATTAACCTAGTGACAAATTTTAAAACAAACAAAGTAACCGAGTATAGCTACTTGCCTGTGCAGTTGTAAATCTATTCTAAACAATGAAATAATTGATCTAATCTATTTGAAAGACTCTCGATCCTACCTCAGAAGTGAGGAAAGAATCGAAGTCTCTCATAAACTATCAATCCTCACAGCTTCCCTGGCAATATCGAAAGTAAAATTGACTGAAATAAAGTGATTGGATACTCTATTTGATATGCTTTTAATTTAGAACTTTGAAAGCTAAAACTTAGATTCTGTAGAACAGTGGTCGAATCTTATGATGTGTGTGATCTTGTCCCCTCAGTGTGACCTCCTCACTCCTTCGTGTTCACGTGGATCCAGAAAAGCGTGTAATGCTAGCATCAACAGAAGTAGATATTGGGACAAAGGCAGCTTAGGATACAGACTGAATACAATGCGAGTAGGAGAGAGATAGTGCAAGAGTACAGAGCTTGGCTTATGCAATTCCTAGTGGGATTTATTACGAGTCATGCAACATAAAACGTCTAGAACCTGAAACTATCCTGCTTGAAGAACAAAACCTGCAACTTTAATGGCTTCCTATTGAAAACAAACTACTCTACTCCAATGGATTGGATGAAATATCAACAACACTTGCACAAGATGGATATGTGGCTTCCTAACAACAAAACAACACTAACTAAGCATGTAATGAAAGAAACTAAGAATTCTAAGAAAAATGAAAGACTAATCTATTGCAATGAGAAATTCAGAGGCAAATTTGAGGGGCCATTTGCTTGAGCACAAGCCAACTATTTATAGCATTTGCATTTACCCAAGGTAAAAACCAAATTGAACTCTTAAACTATAAACAATGGCAAAACACTATTCCAGGGAACCAGAATCATTAATGCAAGCCCAAGGCGGTGAAAAAAAGCTGGTAAACATTGAAATTTACGTGAGTCATGTTAAAAGAGCATTCTGGAAAACACGTAAAGGACCACCACCCTGAGTAGGGCGGCGGTTATAGGACCGCCACCCTGATCAGGGTGGCGGTCATGAGACACGCCGCCTAGGCAGGATGGTGGTTTCGTAACTGAAGAGCAAAAGGAAAAGAAAAGAGGGGAAAAGAGAAAAGCAAAGCACATGGGGGCTAAGTGGGGCATGCGGGATGATAACGCATACTTGGAGAGCTTTTCTAGATCCCGAACACCTTGCGAGGAGACCTGTATCATCATTGGGGTACGTGTTACGTTGTTCCGACACGGTGTAGTACCCTATAATTTTTGGTACATACATATTGCCCCCCTCGGAGAAGCGTTTTAGCCATGAAGAGGTGTAAAACGGTGGGTCCGAGTATGGTGGTCCCGAAATGGGAAGTTGGAAGTCATACCTGATACGTCCGTGTGTCGAAATGATGCCATCTAAAATTCCCGCTCCCTGCAAAACGAAAAGAGAACTCAAGTGCAGATAGACAAGATAGATCGGAAAATAAATGCTAAAATAATGGGAAATGAGGACGTACCATTTGTGCGGGGGTAAGAACTTACCTTTGTCGGCGCTCCAAACCTGTAAAAAAAAAAACATTCAAAACAAGTCAGGCTGCTATATATATGAAAGTGGGCCCATTTTCCTATTCATTTGCGCGTGTTGATTTGATTGATTCTGAGCCTGGGACCCACGGTGACGGTTTCTTACGAGAGTAGAGTCAAAACGTTCGTGGTGAGATAGCGATCATGCCTCCGCGTGCAGATCATCGACCCGCGAGATCACAGGTTAGTTCTCCTCAATTTATTGTTTTTACCCCCAAAATTTTAAAATGCTAAAACCTTTGTTGTGGGGGGGTTATTTTTGAAAATGTTAGGTTCAAAAGGTCCATCTAGGGGGGCACCTACTGGGTAGGCTTTGTTTTTAGTTAAAATGGTCTCTTTTCGTGTTTTTTGGCCTTTTTAAGTTTAAAAACCCGCGTGGGTTTTCGGGACATGACCGCCGCCCTGCTCAGGGCGGTGGTTACACGACCGCCGCCTTGTTCAGAGCGGCGGTTACAAGACCGCCGCCTTCAAGGCGGCAGTTGTGAAACCGCCGCCCTGCTCAGGGCGGCGGTTCTTTACAGAATGTCAAAAGAACACTTGTTTGAGGTTGTTTTTGCATTTTTAGCATTTCTATGTGTTTTCATGATTTTTCTAATGTCATTCGGATACTAACTTACTTTGTTTTGTGTGTTTTTAGGTGTATGCAGGTAAGAGAGGAGTACATTTGGTGGAGCCGAGAGAGGGAGTGTGACTGGCTCCCAACAGTACTAGACGCCCTTTCACAGGACGAGCAGGATACTCTTCAGAGGGCAGGTATACTACGTATATCGTGGGTACCACATGTTGCACCATCCAGTCACATACTCTGTGACTTATTTTCCTACTGGGATGCTGATCAGAACACCTTCCGATTACCAGGGGTCCGAGGTGAGTGGACCATCACACTAGAGGATGTTTACCGTATCTTGGGGGTCCCGATCATCGGGAGGCGACTCACCCTCGAGACAGCAGGTTCACGGGCCCAGATAGCACAGTGGGCTTCCTACATGGGAGATGCAGTCATCTCCACGGGTTCGAAGAAGGGGGTCAGAGTTTGGTCTATTCCTAGTTTGCCCATCCCCTTGCTTCGTCAGGCTATTATGGGGATCCTTGCCTCGAGATTGATCGGGGACAAGGGAGGAGACACACTGCTATATTGTTGGTCCCCCATTATTGCATAGATTGAGGGTCATGGCCGGATTTATGCTTGGGGAGAAGATATAATTGGGACTACCTACCACGACTTATACAAGGTAGTCCATTTACAGGGGCAGTCTTTGAGCCACCCGACCCTGGTCATGAGTTAAGTCTATGAGCACTTCATCCCCTATGGTAGAGGCGTAGAGGTGACAGATCCCAAAGATGTGAGGGAAACCAGATGGATAGATATGTCGGTGCTAAGAGCACCTCATCAGCCATTTGCTTCTCTGACCACCGATGACATGGAGGCCACACCATATCAGACCATGGCAGGCATATGGGGTGAGGAGGCTCTTACTTTGATCTCCTGCTCCACCACAGGGCAGCTTATTGACAGAGTGGGGCGAGTGGAGATACACCCCTTTGGCCAAGTTCCTCAGCAGTTTGGCCTACCTTACATGGGCATGCTTCCCCCGGTAGTGCTAGTATACAGGTCATTTTGAGAGGCCAGAGGGGGTCCTAGAGGCCGGGGTTGGACAGTTGTTACACCTGGCGTTCCTATTGCAGCCAGGAGGGTAGTACGTGCCTGAGGGAGAGTCGGTGCTCCTCAGGCACCCCTACTTCAGATTGCCGCGGGTCCTGCCCATAGCAGCGATGACCCCATCGACATAGACTTCGAGTCCAAGGAGTTTACAGGGGAAGAGACAGAGGAGGAGACCGAGGAGGACAGTGATCCTGAGTGGCATGACACTCAGGATATCATGTAGGTAGAGAGGGCAGAGCAGAGTGCAGAGAGAGTGACTCTGGTTTCATAGGAGCCACTCTCCCAGGGCCATGGTGGGGAGGATGAGTCCGTTGTAGGACACTACGTCGCTCTAGCCATGGGGGGAGCACCTCAGTCAGTGGCGGTATTTGTGGCGGGTGCTGACCCTAGAGATCCATCCTAGAGGCCTGGTGATCCGAGTAAGTTACTGCCCTTCCTTTTAATGTTTTCTTTTAGTTAGGATTTCCTTAGTTTCTATCTCTCCTTTTGTTTACACTTGTGTTTTATCTCTTGTTTCATTTCTAATTTGTTTTCTCCTTTGTTTGCAGAGACCGCCGATGAGTGGCGGGACCTGATTCGCAGGGTATGCACTGATACCCTGATGATTCCCATGGAGAGGACTCGTGTGGAGCTATCTGTGGATGCCGGGGAGCCCTCAGCAGCTGGCAGACATACTGACATCTTTTCCCTTGTCTGGCATGTGGCCAAGATGGTATCGACTCTCCGTACGGAGTTAGCGGGTATAGGACAGCCGAGCACCTGATGAGGAGTCATTCTCGTGGCGAGACTGCGGCTGCCACTCGGGATCCTGAGCCCTACATGCACTCATAGCACCGGCGTAGCCAGAGTCCTACGCGTGGGCATGCACCTTCAGAGGGGTCTCATAGGGGTTGAGAAGCCACTTGGCTCCCCTAGATTTTAATATGATATTTTTGTATATCTCGGGCTCTTTGAGCGTTTTGACCATGCTTAGCGCATGATGGCATTGTACAGAATTTTGATATATATATGATATATATATATATATATATATATATATATATATATATATATATATATATATATTTCTTTTGGATCAGAATTTTGGCATTTATGGCTTACTTGCATTTTCGTTTCCTCATGTGAACTATGATATTATGCTTAGATGCTTTTTAGAATGTATGCAATGGAGAACAAATGATACAAATGTTTACTTTCCTTTTGTATTTCATGATGCTGATATACGATAATGTAGATACAATGTGATTTTGAATCTTAGTTTCTGTAAGCAATTTTGGATACTTCATATTTGCTTTGGCAAAGTGGTGAAGATAAGCTGGTATGATAAGTAGATAAACCTACCCCTCTCCTAACCCCACGCAACTAGTAAGATGCGAGGGCTCATCACCGAGAGTTGAAAAGGGCACAAGTTATGAAATGTGTTGAAATGATATTGATGAAAGATAGACAAAGCTTTGGCGGAATCAAATTAGGATGCTACAAGCCTACTCCACTCAAGTGACTTCATAGTTTTGGGACGTAACTTGCTTTGCGGTTTATCTATACTTAGATCCGTAGATGGCCACATGGTAGAAAAAATATGGGTTTAAGGATTCTTAATTCTCTTCAGATTTTAGACATCCGATTCATTTGATTTTGGCTCAAGACTTCAAGATTTGAGTTGTTTGTTTATGACCTTTTGCGTTTGCTTGTCAAGAGGAGCCCCCACACCTTTTCCCATGTTACTAGTAAGAAGCATGGGTCTATCACCATAGGCAAGGCATAGGTGAGTAAGGGCATTTCCATCCTTTCTCAACCCTATGGTCACTAGTAAGAGACGTAAGCTTATCACCGAAGGTTGGTGGGGCAAGGAAATGTGTAAATTTAAAATTTTCTGTTTGATCTATATTTGACTTGTTTATTTGAGCAAAATGTTAGTGTGTTCTTATTTCCTAAAGAGATATACGTACGGGATAGATGTGACACCATGAAGCTTCTAGAACAGACCATAGGCAAGATACCTATCCTAAGAAGAAACCAAAAGTGAGGATAAACCCGCAGATCTTGGTATGGTTACCGTTGATACCTTGTCATATCTAGCTTTATTTGATGAAGTGATTCTGAAATAGTTTGATGATATCATGGAAATAGAGAAGTATGATTAGAGTGTTTATGCCAACAACATCATGAGTTTGTAATGAATTGCTTTGAGAATAAATTCCTTGATCACAAATTTGTATGAAACAAGCGGGCAGAATGATCCTAACTATATGAAGATGTAATGTAGATGTAATTATACAAGTAGTACTAATTGCTTATGCGTAGAATTGTTTGAGGTGTAGGGAATTGACCATTTCACCAAATTCCTCAGCTTCTAGCGTACATAGGAGATATGCGCCATTTCCATAGTTCTTCATGACTCGGTATGGGCCCAACCATTTGGGCCGGAACTTCCTTCCTTCGCCGGTTTTTTTGTCGATCCAGATGTCTAGCCTTAGAACTAGATCACCTTCATATATGTTGCATTCATAGACTTTCTTGTTATACTGCTGGCACATTCGGTTAGCATAGACCCTGTGCCATTATTCGACATCTATCCTAGCTTCATCTAGGCTTTCTAGTTGAGAGAGACATGCTTCTCTGTAAGCATCTTCATCTAGAATCCCTTGTAATGAGATACAGAGACTGGGTATTTCAACCTCAAGCGGGAGAATTGCTTCCGCCCTGAATACTAGCGAGAAAGGAGTGCTCGTGTTGGTGTTCTTATTGAGGTTCGGTGGGCCCATAAGGCCGAATATAACTTCAAATGCCAATCTCGCTTGTTTTCTTTCACCGTTTTAAGGAGAATGGATTTTAATGTTTTGTTTGTCGCCTCAGCCTGTCCATTGGCTTGAGGGTAATACAAGGAGGCTGTATGATGGCTTATTTTAAATTTATTGCATAATTCGTGAACTTTTTCATTCTTAAAAGAAGTCCCATTATCTAAGATAATGACTTGTGGGATATCGTACCTACAAATGATTTGGTTCAAAATGAACTTGGCGATTACAGAACCAGCACAGTAGTAAGAGGCATAGCCTCTACCCACTTGGTAAAATATTCGGTGGCCGTGATTATGAAATTATGGCCATCTGTAGATGAGGGAGAGAATTTCCCTATTAAATCTAGGCCCCACGTAGAAAAGGGCCATGGAGTAGCGATTGGTTGTAGAGCTTGTGCCGGCATGTGAATCTCATGAGAGAATTCTTGGCACTTATGACACCTTCGTACAAACTCTACTACGTCGTGTTCTAGAGTAGGCCAGAAATATCCCATTCGATGTATTTTTCGAGCGGTGGCATGGCCACCAAAGTGGCCTCCACACATTCCACTGTGAGATTCGTGGAGAATCCTCTTGGATTCTTCTGTGTCGACACACCTTAACAACATTCCATCAAACACTTTTCAATAGAGAACTTGCTCTATGATGACATATTTAGCTACGATAATGCGTAAATGCCTTTTTCATTGCGGTGTAGCACCTTCTGGATATGCATGGTCCATGATATAATTAATAATATCAGTGTACCAAGGACACTCGGAGATAGAAGGTCGGGTTTCGATGTAGTATATGCACTCATCGAGAAAGTCTAGATCTACTAGATCGCATCTGTCTAATGGATTATCAGCTAACCAATCCGTGATGATTTTTCCTTTAACCTGACTTCTGATTTACGAATTTTAATTCAAATTCACCCATTAAGGTTATAAAGCATCCAGCCTTTTTAGACAAGGACCCTTGAGTGAGGAAATTTCGTAAATGTTCTGTCTTTACGATGACCTTTTTTTCTTGATTTAACATGTAATGTCTTAAGCATTTGGTTGCAAAGACTATGGCGAGGCATTCTCGTTCTACTTGCGTATAGCATGTTTCATAGTCGAGAAATGTCTGGCTAATGAAATAGATCACACGTTCTCTCTTGTCATCGTCTTCTTGAGCCAGCATACAGGCTAGCGAGACATTGGTGGCTCGCGAATATAAAATTAACGGGTGATCCGGCTTAGGTGGCATTAGCGTGGGTGGTGATAACAAGAAACACTTAACTGCAGTTGAAAGCTTCATTGCAGTCTTCGGTCCAATCGATGCTATAATCTTTCTTGAGTAGATTGTTGATTGGATGAATGGCGAAACTTAAGTCCGAGTATGAATCTCCGGATTGCGCCAAGTTTTTTGAGAAATGACCTGATTCTAGATTCATCCGAAGGTGGGACCATTTCAAGAATAACTTTAATTTTGGTTGGGTCCACATCGATCCCACATGATGATATAATGTAACCTAGGAGCTTCCCTCCTGTCACACCAAAGACACATTTTTCAGGGTTTAGCGTGACTCCGTATTCTATCAGACGTGAAAGAATGACACGAATCACTTCTGGATGGTCACAACATTTCTTGGCTTTGGCCAGCAAGTCATCTATGTAGGATTCCACAATTTTATGAATAAGATCATGAAATATATACATCATAGCCTGCTGGTACATAGCGCCAACATTCTTGAGACCGAATGGCATAACAACATAGCAATAGGTTCCCCAAGGAGTTATAAACGTGGTTTTAGCTTGATCTTGTTTGGATATTCTGATTTGATTGTATCCCAAGAATCCATCCATGATAGATAAAATATCAAATCTAGCTGTTCCGTCAACGATGACATCTATAGATGGTAATGGGAAGTCATCTTTAGGACATGCCTTGTTAATGTCTCGGAAGTCTACACAGATGCGTATCTTCCCATTCTTTTTTAGAACGGGAATTATATTAGATACCCATTGAGAGTAATCGACTGGTTTGATGAATCCTACTTGGAGGAGTTTCATTACCTCCTCTTTCACCATGAGAGCTACCTTGGGTTTCATTGGTCTTGATTTTTTTTTAATCAGTTTTGCATCAGATTTAGTGATGAGGTTGTGCACCGTAATGTGTGGTGCAACCCCTATCATTTCTTTATAATTAAATTCAAAAGCCTTCTAATGTTCCTTGAGGATCCGAGTGTGTATTTCTACTTCTAATGGAGTTAACGAGGATCCTAACTTCAATATTCTTGGTTCGTCTTCTGTTCCAATGTTAATATCAATTATTTCTTCGATTAAGGAAGCGTTACCTTCTTCAAACTCAGGTGGGGCTGGAGGTAGTTCTAGATCATTTCCATTCTCGACTGTGTATATGCTGAGTTCCTTTTGTGGGGGAAGCTCTATCATGGGATTTTTGAAGTAGGAGGATGAATGCGGGATTAGGGATAAATCTATCACATGATGGGTGAGATGTAATGCCACATAGGCATTCAAGAAATCAAGAGTGGTTGTATCACTATCGATGTGGTCTAGGATAGTAGATTTGTTTTCATTTCTATTTAAAAGAGGATTTGACATTGTTTTTATCAATGGTTCAGTCACGAAGGGATACCATGAAATGGGTGTCCTCTAACTTACTATTTGGAGTAAAGCGAAATGCTGAGGTGTGCTATTGAATCAGCTGAGAAGATTTTGTTCTCACGGGATTGCTTCGATTGATATGAAGTCAAACTCCTTGCTTAAATTTAGTACAGTTTTTTTGTACAGTTGTAAGTGCTCGGCTTTGTTTTCATACATCTCAGCAACTTGATTTGCTACCAATTGTGAGTCTCCTAACACTCTAATGTTATCAATACCGATTCTCTTAGCTACAATGAGGCCAAGGAGGAGGGCTTCGTGCTCAGCGCCATTGTTTGTGCATTTGAAATTTAGTTTAAAGGCAAATGGTAGGACTTTTCCTTCAGGGAGAAGTAAGGATTACTCCTGCTCCAGCTCCGTAACAACATTTAGCTCCATCAAAATGGAGATTCCAATACTTAGCTGGGAATAGGGGTGCTGGGATATTTGTTGTGTTAACATCTTCTATCTCTACCATGTAGAGATCTACTGCTGGGAGAGAACCGACACCTAGGGTGTACCCCAAGCCTATAGAATCAAATGGTAGGAACATTGGTAGATCCTGTTCTAGTAATTCAACAATTTTTGCAGTATTTCCTAATGATACTATTTCTATAATGTTAGCCTCATCTTTGGGGGCTAGGGTTATCTTGGCTAGGCTCATAGTTTCAAGATCTGTCATAGGTACCAAATTTTCTTCTGGTTTCGTGTCAGTAGGTTTATTAAGTTGGTTCATTGGGAGTTCAAACTCCGAGTGCATGCCTAGTCTTTTCTTTAGGTCAACTAGGTGTACATCGAATGGTTTTGGATCACCTTTGGCTTTGAACAGCTTTCCTAAATGCAAGAATCTTACTTCTTGAAATAACATAGAAGGGATTTCCTTCATACGGTGTATCCATGGTCGGCCGAGGATAATATTATAGTTAGTTTCTCTGATCTATAATATAAAACTCAGTCAGGATTGTTTTGGGTCCTAAGGTGACCGGTAGTATTATAGTTCTAATTGAAGTGGCTTTAAGGCTGTCATAGCCTCTTAGTGTATTTCAGGTTGTGGAACAATTCGTTTCTCCGTACCCTAGCTTTTGAAGGAAAGAAAAAGGGACTATGTTAACTGCTACCCCATCATCAACCATCGCGCATTTCACATAATTGTTATAAACCCACACTTGCAAGTGTAAGGCTGGATCACCTCGGCATGCAATCTCAGTGTCTGTTGGTATTTTGTTTATTTCGAATATGAATTCAGTGTCGCTATCCGGCTGCCCTGGAGGGTGGATATCAAAGTCTATATGGTTTACCTGTGTTTCGGGAGGTGGAGTGATGCTAATTAGATGACCTAAACCTAATGCTTCTAAAAGAGCACCATGTGAGTAGGGGATTTTTTCAACAAATCCAAAAAGGAGATGTGTGAGAAGGTTTTTGTTAGATCATTAATTAAGTCGTAAGCACCCATGGGTTTTATTAATACTCGTTGGATATTGTCTGTTTCTAGCGGGTAGCTTGGACTTAGCTGAGAGGAATACTCTCATGTCCTTGTTACAGCTTCTATGGGTAGTTCGGCATATAACTCCACTAAACTAACTATCTTAGGTCATGGCTGACTTCCTAGTTGTGGCGTAACTAACGGATTCAGTGAAGTTGAGGCTCCATGATCATTGTTTCCTATAATTACACCCTTTTTTGTCCCATTTGGATTTATCTTGTTATTGTTGTGATTTGGAAGCGGATCATTGAAGACCTGGAGGGGTGCATTTTGAGGGGAAACTGCCCCTGTAAAAGTATTTGGTGCTGGTGATGTAGGATTTTCCAAGAACATATCTATAAAAAGTTATCTTTGTTCCTCTGGAAAACGTTGCATAAATTTATTATAGTCACAACACATTCTAGTGTCATGGCCTCGGATTTTGTGAAAACCACAATACGAGTTAGGATTGTAATTCCTAGTTTTTTGGCTTGGTGTATATTGTGGCCTAAAACTTTGATCAAACCATTAGCTATTAAAGTTTTGCGTTTGGTGTTTTTGGTTTGAATTATGGTTTTGATACCTAGTTGAATTTTGATGTGGATCCCGTGTAGGGCTTTGCCGTTGTTGTTGTTTTTGTTGTTGTTGTGGATGATTAAAATCCACTGTATTGATTGTTGGAGTAAAGTTATTGTTTAGTTGATTGTTTATTTATGGAGTATTAAAAAAATTTACCTTTCTAGCCTGATCAGTTACTCCATTCGTTGTCACTCCGCAATTTTTATTAAGGATTTTAGGTCCTTGATTGACATTCGTGGTAGTAGGATAAATTGTAGTGTTCTGGTTGGAAGTGATTAACCTCCCATTTGCTCCATATGTTTTGAGACCACTATCAATTACCACTTGATCTATTCAGAGAGAACTCTCAAGTACTTCATCGTAAGTTCTTAGTGGGAACTTCTGGACTTCTTCCTTCACCTCTCTGCTGAGAGAATGAAGGAATAAATCGCATAGTTCCATTTGATCCATATTTGGAGCACTTGCTAAAGAATAAAGAACTTTACGCCATCTCTGGATGAAATGGGTGACAAATTCATTATGTTCTTGTTTAATGTGCAACAATTCCCTGATTCCTGTCCTTAATAGTTTGTTCATGTCAAAGGCCTTGACGAACTCTGAAACGAGTTGCTTGAACGAATGGATGGAAGCCTCAAGTATTCTATAATACCAATCGAGAGCGTGATGGTCTGAAAATTTGTCGCTTGGGTAGATCTATGGATAGACAAGCCAACAGTGTGTAGGGCATAACCCCTCTTTGAGTCAGCAAAGTGAAACTGGTTTATTGCTATTCTACCAGAAGGAATCTCTGTAAGTCTCACAATATTCTGCCTTCGGGGGTTTGGGATCTCATCCCAGTAGGGTGTTTCCGACTGCGAAAACAAAGGAATGAAAGAGAAGATGGAGAAATATCAGATCCGAAGAAAGAAAAGAAATGAATTCCAAAGCAGAAAGGTCAGAGGGTTTATGTTTTGGGATTGGTAGTAAATAGAGCCAAACCTACTTGCATAAACGAGCAAAGAAATACTGATGAATAAATGACAATAAAATAGAAGTAGATCCAACAGAACAAGCACATAGATCTAACGTAAGAAAGATCCAATGCAAATAACACACATATTCAACACAAAGTCTAAATATTGTATTATTAATTCTTTCTGTTCCAAAAAGCTCAAAGTCTTTTCTCCTCACTTCTATTTTTCATCTGAAAGATATTCACTCATGCCCAATACAACAAGTATTGGGGTATTTATAGAAGAAGGAGAGAAAAGAAGGCAAAAAGGAGCCAACCACCTATTTATAAAATATCTACAAAATATCTATAAGGATATACAAAATATCTCAAAGTCATGTTGAATTTTGACAACTTGATGGATGACATCATCCCATGGTGCAACATGGATGATGTCATAATTTGTGCCAACATACTCCAGATATTCACAAAAAGAAAGTCGAAGAAGAGAGAGAAGAAGAAGAAAGAGAAGCTATTCATCGTTGTCATCATACGGCTGAAAGGGGGTAGCCTGATTTTGTTGCTGCTCAGGTGACGAGATGTGGAATTGAGCGTGGTATTCCATGAACTTGCTGATCATGGGCCCTAGTTGATCCTGGGAAGGATCCTTATGTCGCTCACTGATCGCCTCGCAAGTCTCCCGCTCATCTATGAGCTTCTCTGGGAGTTTGGAATATTCTTTCTCTGCTTCTATGAGGAACCCGATGAAGTCCCGACAAGCCAACAGGTTATTGATGGACTCCGCGTCAAAATTGACCTCTGGCCCCAGCCCTTGTGAAACGATCTCCTTGAAGATCTGGATGGTTTCATCAACTTTTCTTAAGGCAAAGGAAGGAGTAAGCAACCCTGGTGACATGTTGAGAATGATTTGTTCCATTTGGTGCATCGCGTCCAGGGATTCTTCCTTTACCTTATCGATCTTTTCAAGGACAAATTCCAGTTGATCCACCTGGTAGTCCAGGGTTGAAATGACTTTATTGAGGGCCCTGGGATGACTGAAAACACCGAACTTGACCATATCTTTGACTGAACAGTCAAACATTTGTTGAAAGGTCTCATGCTGCAGCCTAGCATGGCCTAGCTCTTCTGATATGTGTCCCGTTAATGCTTGGAGCTCTTTATTCACCTTGTTAATGTTCAGCTACAAATCAGAGAACTTGGCGATCACTCTTTCACTGTCCTTGAGGATTTGGCTCCTCCAAGTGGAAATTGCCATGCCCTGCTCGCCGATTTTTGCATATTCATTAATTTTATCCTGGCTCAGAGGCTCAGGAGTCTCGGCGGCAGTTGTGGGAGGTGCACTACCCATCTTTTGTAAGGCTTGGAGCAGATGTTTATTTTTCTCTTTCAATAGCCTTTTCTCTTCTTTTGTTTCTTGAAGCTTCTTGCAGAGGGCGTCAACCGCAGACATGGCCTCTCCCTGAAGGCTTTCATAAGACGTCCCCATTGTGAATTGGGTCACTGTATAATCTATCGGAGACAGATCCTTTTTATCCTTCAGAGGATTGGGGTATGCGATCTCCATTACCCTTTCTCTCGAAGCACTCTGAGAGAAGCATGTGAAGGGCTTCTGCTTCTTTGCCCCTTTGGACGGGATTACGGAAAAGTCCATCGGGGTGATGGGAACTTTCCTTTGCTTCTAACTTAAGTGTTGGGAGATCCAGGCTGGACTTATGGGAGAAGGACCAGGAACAGAAAAGGGGGTAGCTGCAGTAGTAGAAGGGAAAAATGTGGAGATGCTTGGACGTGGCATCGAGAGGGAGGCCGAGGAAGTGTTCACCGGAGGAAGAGATACTGCAGAAGAGGAAGACATAGGAAGGGAAGGGAGCTTAGAGATGAGAGAATAAATGGAGGGGGACAGGTCTGCGAGAGAAGAGAAGATGGATGAAGAAGCGGGAGGAATGGTAGAAGAAGGGGGAGAGGACATGACCAAAGGAATGGTCGCTTGAGTCACTCGAGGAGGGGAAGGAAGAGAAGAAGAAGGGACAGAAGGGACTTCGATTGTTGCAGTAGTGGCGACATCCTGAGTGGATGGGCCTATTGGAACATCTTCTTCCGTTCCTGTCTCTGGAGAAGCCACGGTTACAACTTGTTCGGGTGCAGTGGAAGGAGGACTTGTAGGGGCTTCCTCTTGAGTGGTGCTGGATTCACCCTCTTTTCCTTTTCCTTTGCCTTTAGGCTGCTGTTTTGATCGCGGAGGTGCATTACCCAATGGAGAGGTTGTGAAATCAACCTCGAGGTAGATGAGTCCATTCATTCGGCACCAATGCTCTGTTCTGTACAGAGTTTCTTTGACCCTCTCCTCAATTTTCTGAGGTGCTTTAGTCCTATCAATTGCCACAAAAGGCCAATCATCCCCACCTGTGTCAAGATATACTTGATCCACTTCCTCTTTGGTAGTTTTGTAGCCTTTGGGGATGATGGCTACCCTATATTGGATGATTTCTACCAAGGCCAAACGAGAATGGTCTTTCCTCCTGAGCTCCACCTCATGATATAGGTCAATGTAGATATCCTCGATCTTAGGGACGTGGATCAGATCGAGCTTAGCCCTTGGCAAATAATTTCTTGGGTCGAAGGTAGGCCTTGCCAGGAAGTCATGTTTCAGATTCAGTAGCTCCAGCTCTGCAAACATGTCTTTTCCCTTGTGGTGAGTAAGACATGTATATCTACCCACTGTGAGGGGGAAAGGAGTTCCACCCTTCTTTCTTTTTAGGCACTTTTCATGATAAGTGATTAGCTGTCTTGACAGCTCTAGCAGAATCAACTTGGGCCCAACATATCTTGGCAGTCTAGTTGGGTCTCCCAAGAAGTTAGCCACTCTCAGATAAGTGAATGTGGGGAATTGGGTGAACAGGGCCCCCCATTTCTCAGTGGCTGCCACGATGCTCTTGGTCGTGTGACCATAAGTCATATTCGGCCTCAACAGGTAGATGATGAAATAGAAAAATGCATCATTGATCTTTGTAAATTGAGGGATGCTATTCTCCAGCTTCAGCTCTAGATAGTATTCATAGATTCTAACTTGGGGCCAAACCCCACTCCACATCAGAGCTGGGTAGTCCCTTTCTGAAGCTACAGCGTAAACAACATAGGAATTCATGTAGAACCTCCCCGTTGTGGGGAATTGTTGTAGCTTCTTAGAGATTGTGCTGCTTATAATTTCTGCCCACTCAAAACGTTGATCGGGCGTATTTTTGTTCATCATTTCTAAATACCGCAGCATCCATTTGTGGAAATAGTGGGTGTCAGGAAGTCCAAACACCCTACTCAGGAACATGATAGTGTCACTGAGCTCCTTCGAAAAATCACTGCGGTGAATGATTTGTGGCCAACGAGTCACTACTTTTTTGTTTTTCAGATAGACTTCGTTCATCAGCTGCATGCATTGATCTTCATGGTCATCCCAGGATTTAATACAATCCTCTCGGCTGACGGCCACAAAGTGCTGGTGATGAGGAATGCTGAGTATTATCTCAAAGTGGCGGGCAGTGAGGTTGATTATGACCTCACCCTTCTCATTTACGACACATCTTGTGTCTTTATTGTAGCACCGGGCAACCACCATCATGAATTCACTATTAACGGTGCTGACTGGGATTCCCCCAGCAAAGTGCAGGGCAATGCCTATCAGCTTGTCCATCCATGGACTTCTTGTGACCTTCTGAGTCCTGGCCCAGAATTCCTCCATATCAATATGACCCAACTCTGAGTCTCTGATGTCCAGGTCACATTCAGCCTGGGAGTCGGGCATTCTGACCCTCTGATACTTCTACTTCATTTCTTCTTTTGTGAGCTTAGCCTTGCCTTTGGATTTGGTAGGTCTCTTGCTTGATGTTAACATATGTCCTTCTGAACTTAGCTGTTGATCTGCAAGAATAAAAAGTGAAACCCAATCGAAGAAAGCCATGTCAGCTGCTTGATTTTCCATTGAAATGCTAACAGAAGAAAGAGTTAGCAATTTAAAGGCCTCGGGGCGCATGGCACATGGATATTGCAGATTGCAGAGCTAAATAGACAAGACACACAGGAAAAGGGTGTTGCAAGGGTTAAATCAGCGCCAAAGGGTGCATGACGCATAGACACTGTAGGGTGCATTCTTTGTTGCTGTAAGCACAAGCGCGCCTGCGCCATGTGTATTTATTTTATAAAGGGGGCGGATTACTTTCATGTTACATGGGTACAGGATGTGCTAAAGGGTGCACGCTTAATGCATGTAACAACATATGTTCATGCGCCGTAGGGGAACTTGGCACGGCACATGGAAGGTCTGCACAACATGATGTTGTTGCAATGGGGGACGCGCCTACGCCTTTTATAGCTTTGCACTTGGCGCATAGAAAAAGGCTGCTACATGGATGCTGGGTGCGCCAAAGGGTGCATGAATTTGCAATGTTGCACTCAAGTTTGATGCGCCAAGAGGCCACACAAAAAGTGCTTGCAGCAAGTGAGGGAAGTGTGCCATGAGGGCACAGCTTTTTATGATGCAGTAGATAGGGAATGCGTGCCATTGGCGTGGCTGCTTTTTGTGTAATAGAAGCGACAGATGCACCAAGGGTGCAACTATCCTTGATGTTGCATGGTATGCCAATGCGCCAAAGGAAAATACAATTTCCTTTTTTAGGTTTGACTCTTTAGAGGGTTCCACATATGGCTAAAATCCTTTTGCAAGGTCCATTTGGGGTGATAGAAATGGTTTAAATAAAGGGGTTTCAGGCTATCATCTCAGGACAGAGCTTCCTCTACTAGTAGATTTGGAAAGAGGAGGAGGAAATGTGGAAAGATAGTAGGGGGGAAGAGAAAATTCACGATTCATTCTTTTCAATACAAATCATATCCACAAATAGCCAAAAACCACAACATGAAGCACAAAAGAAAGAGGACCTCTTACCCGGCTTTTTATAACGAAGAAATGCACGAAAGGGGTCCACAAAGCAATCGAAAGTGACGGGCAGGTGTGCTGACAAGCTCAAAGAAAAAACACGTGATTTGCATTGGTGATAATGACAGTGCAGACGCGCCTATATATAGGCGAGGTAGCAATAAATGCACCACCAACCTTTTCAAGTGGCGCACCAAAAGAAATGTCAACACGAGAAAACATGCGCCCTTTGGCGCACCAAAATGCTTGTCAACATGAAGATATGTGTGCCTTTGCGCACCGAAAGTGGTGTTGACGGAGGAATATGTGCGCCTTTGGCGCACCAAAAAGAGGCGCAACAAATGATCTATTGACAGGAAGGCGCACGTGCCTTGGCGCACGCAGGAAAGACTCAACATAGAGAGGCACACCAAAACGCCTGCTGACACAAGAAAGCATGCACCAAAGGATTTAAAGGGGGTGCATGAACATGTGATGTTGCATAGTGATTATATGTGCCCACCCAAAAAGACCAAAAACGGCTAAGTTCGGAAAACTGGATTTCCCGGGAAGGGAATGCAACGTTCTGAATGTAAGGGATCCCTGACGAGGGATCAAAATTTTTTTTTGGTATGGTTATCAGTAAAAGTACCCTTGCCAATTTTACAGGATAATAGAGCAATACCTTCCAAGGTTTTGGGAAATATTTTAGCAATAACCCCATCCCATGGGAGTAGTTCTCGGATGGCTGTGGTGTAAGCTTTGATATGTGCGTTCGGATCTCCCTCACCTTTGTACTTGAGCAAATCGGGAAGAGGTCTTGGAAGCATGACACTTTGTATGGTGAAATCTAAGGGCTATTTCAAGTATTCTAAATATGTCCCTATCGCATAGGTTTCAACCATTGATGGTTCCTGTTGAGGGAGTGGAGGTGGAATGGGTTGTTTATATGGCATAGCGTACGTGTTAGTGGGGGTGTAAGGAAACCCTGTGTTTGAGAAATCATGCCGGGAGAGGAGAACATATCCCCTTGTGGTGATTTGGAGTACATGTTTAAGTATGAAGGGGTGTTTTCCAAGAATGGATTATTTTGTACTAGACCGGGAGGTGTCAGATCAGTGTTAGAAATGACAGTTCTAGTCGGTGCTTGTTGTGAATACTAAGGGGTCATGCCTAATGTACCTATTCATGTGAGGAGTTCTATTTGGCTAGGTTTGGAATTTCCTGCTTGCATGAGTTGAGAATGGTGATTTCCCCTAGCAAGTTCTAACCCCTCACTTTTTCTACTAACGTTGAAATAACTTCATTTGGTGAAGTCACGGTGTTTTGCCTTAGTGGTGTTTGTTGTATATCATGGTGTTGTATAGGCATGTGATATCCTGCTATGAACTGATCACTGCCCTGCCAAGTTTCCCCCAAGGTGTTTCCTATATGTAATGGCATGGAGATATTTCCTTGAAAAGAGACCTCAGGTTGTAATTGTATATTCCCTATAGGTGGGTACATACCTTGGGAACATTGTTCATTCCTGGCATAACGTGTCAAATGTTCATTATCTAAAACCAGGTATGGGTCAACTTGTCTACTAATTTTTGGTCTAAGTAGTACCTGAGGAGATGAACTAGATTCTCCTGTGAGTGTCATATTGTTCGAGCCTGAAGGCTCTGTTTGCTGTGTTTGAGTGATTTGATCCAACTCCTTTGTTTGGAAAGATGGGCTATATCTGACCCTTGGAGTTTGTGTTGACAACTGGTTAGTTGTGTAGTTGTCATCCCATACTGAGAGCGAGGGCGATGATTGTCTATTCAGTTGAGCATAGTATGCCTGAAGACCTAAGAGAGGCCTAGCATATGCATCAAATCCTGACATATTCGGGGGGTATATGAATACCCGTAGAATAATGGGAAGGAGTGAAGGTGATGGTGAAAGCTGATGAGGTAGTAAAGGTCGTTTAATTGAAAAGAACTAGTAGAAATATGACTCCAAATCAGAAAGTAGAAAGGTTCACGTTGGGTTCACCAATTTTATACGATGGAAAAGTGACAAGTGAGCATGGGAATCTACAAGTAACTTTTCCTCGCACCTGACCTCGCGAGGTCATGCCGAGACAACCGGTGGGGATTAAATATGTGTGGGATGCAGAAAAGTTAATTAGGCAATCTGATGTCTTCAACGCGCACTAGTGGAAATTGTGAATCTAAGGTAAAGAAGGCCCTCCTAACCTGAACTGGTGTGATAGATCGATCAACAAGGATGACTGCTCGAAGGCTCCAATCAATATCAAGCTTTGGTGTGATTCAGTTTATAGGTTGTGGAATACGTGGAAAATGACCTGGGATAGTTTCGTGTATATCTCCAAATAAGGTCATAGGGTGGATGGTAAATATAATTGACTCTATGGGTGATTCTCTAGCCTAGTCTAGAGCTCCTTAGCTTTGTTAGCTACTGTGTCTAGTAAGGATAACTGTTCGATGATGATAGGTGGAAGTGGAGTAGATCTGAATACTAGTGTACGTAGGCCAACATCTATGTCTGATTCACCTATGGACTTGTTGGGCTGTGAGACTTGTGGGTCACAACCGTAGATTTGTGGTTGCTGTAGACCTACTATGGTCATGTACAGAATCAATCCCTAATCCCTAGTATCCAATAGTCATATGCTTTTTCAGTTTCTATATTCAAAATTAATAATTGTGTGATTTTCTCAGAATATCTTACAGACGTTTGTGCAACCTGAATTCTTAAGTTGGTATCTATATCTATGAGAGTGTCTCTTGCGTTTGGCTGTGGGACCAAAGGATCACAACTGAATGTCTACTCTCTTTCAAAACCTTCCACAGTCATGCGGATATGTATCTAGAGCAATCTATAGTTTAGTTGATTTGACCAAAGTGTGTGTGCTTGGTCGTCTTTTATGTTTAACCCATGCAGTTAGAAACTGATTTGTTGTAAGTTTACCATTGTTCGAAAGACTTGGATCCTAAGATTCTGATCTATATCAGTTATGGAAATGACGAGATTGGGTTGGGGCACGATTGGCTCGAATACGTATTCCCTGGGCTCTCTAGGTCTCGTGATTGTCATACAAAAGCAATAATGTAAAATAAATGTAGCAAAATAAAATAAACTATGCGAAGTATATCTATAACATATATAACTTCTATATTTTTGTTATTTTCTAATGAATTTTATAACTGAATTTGAAGGAGCAGCTATTTTAATATATCTAGAAATTGACAATTAACCTAGTGTCGAATTTTAAAACAAACAAAGTAACCGAGTATAGCAACTTGCCTATGCAGTTGTAAATCTATTCTAAATAATGAAATAACTGATCTAATCTATTTGAAAGACTCTCGATCCTACCTCAGAAGTGAGGAAAGAATCACAGACTCTCAGAAACTATCAATCCTCACAGCTTCCCTGGCAATATCGAAAGTAAAATTGACTGAAATAAAGTGATTGGCTACTCTATTTGATATGCTTTTAACTTAGAACTTTGAAAGCTAAAACTTGGATTCTGCAGAACAAATGGCAAATCTGATGATGTGTGTGATCTTGTCCCCTCAGTGTGACCTCCTTGCTCTTTCGTGTTCACGTGGATTCAGAAAAGCATGTAATGCTAGCATCAACAAAAGTAGATATTAGGACAAAGGCAACTTAGGATATAGACTAAATACAATGTGAGTAGGAGAGAGATAGTGCAAGATTACAGAGCTTGGCTTATGCAATTCCTAGCGGGATTTATTACAAGTCATGCAACATAAAATGTCTAGAACCTGAAACTATCGTATTTGAAGAACAAAACCTGCAACTTTAATGGTTTCCTATTGAAAACAAACTACTCTACTCTAATGGATTGGATGAAATATCAACAACACTTGCACAAGATGGATATGTGGCTTCCTAACAGCAAAACAACACTAACTAAGCATACAATGAAAGAAACTAAGATTTCTAAGGAAAATGAAAGACTAATCTATTGCAATGAGAAATTCATAGGCAAATTTGAAGGGCCATTTGCTTGAGCACAAGCCAAATATTTATAGCATTTGCATTTACCCAAGGTAAAAACCAAATTGATCTCTTAAACTATAAACAATGGTAAAACACTATTCCAGGGAACCATAATCATTAATGCAAGCTCATAGCGGTGAAAAAAGTTGGTAAACGTTGAAATTTACGTGAGTCGTGTTAAAAGATCATTCTAGAAAATGCGTAAAGGAACGCCGCCCTGAGCAGGGTGGCGGTTATAGGACCGCCGCCCTGCTTAGGGCAGTAGTCACGAGACCGCCACCCAGGCAGGGTGGCGGTTTCGTAACTGAAGAGAAAAAGGCCAAGAAAAGAGGGGAAAAGAGAAAAACAAAGCACGCAGGGGCTAAGTGGGGCATGCGGGATGTTAACGAACACTTGGGGAGCTTTTCCGGATCCCAAACACCTTGCGAGGAGACTTGTATCATCATTGGGGTACGTGTTACATTGTTCTGATGGTGCAGTACCCTACAATTTTGGGTATATACAGATACCCAACATGATCTCAAAATGTCAGGCCGTGACATTGATTATCACCTCGCCCTTCTCATTTTTGACACATCTTGTGTCCTTATTGTAACAACTGCTCACCAACATCATAAACTCATTGTTGATTACGCTCACTGGGAGCCCTGCAGCAAAGTGCAGACCACTTCCAACCAATTTATCCATCCATGGGCTGCCTATAAACCTCTTGGTTCTAGCCTAGAAGTCCTCCATGTCAATGTACTTGAGTTTTGAATCTTTGATATTAAGATCGCACTCTACAAGCGAGTCAGGCATCCTGACCCTTTAGTATTTATATTTCATTTCTTGCTCTGTTAGCTTGGCTTTACCCTTAGACTTGGTTGGCTTCTTGCTCGATGAAGATATGCGTGGATTTGAGTTTAGCTGTTGATCTATAAGAAGAATTAGGGAATTCCATCATAGAAGGGCCTGTTGTTGCAAATCAGCAGCACCCCTGGATGTTGATCAAATTTCTAGTTTGATATTTTAGACATCTAGTGTGATTGCACAACATTGAATCCTCTTCCCAAGTGTGGGACTTATAAAAATGGAAGAGGAATCTCCAGATTAGAGGTTGGTTCCTCAAATACTCTTATCATCTATTTTACTTGCACAATTGCAGAGGTTTAAACTCCTAAATCTACTCTAAATTCCAAAGGGACAAGGATAGAAAATGCAAAAAAGAAAGAACTAATGCTAATAGGTGATGCACCAAAGGAGTCGTAGACACTTGATGCTACATGAAATACACAATCCACAAGGAAATACAGCACAAAACATGCACAAATGCTCAAAATGTAATGAAATATCAAGAAAGCAATGATAGATATATGAAAGGATTGAGGGATTTTAATCACAGAACATATATCAACATCTCAGATCCAATACAGTTCATTACAGTGATCCAGAGGCAAGAAAAGGTGCTGCATTACATGGAAAGGTAAAATTTCTTCACAAATTCTGCCAAGGAGGAAGAAAAAGGAAGTTGCAGAGCTAAAAAAGTGTCTTCTTAAGCCAAAATGAACTCATTCTGGCTTTTACAGTGCAAACCACGACCCCAGGAGAGAGAAACGCGGGAAAAAGTGCAAGGGGTTCAACCATTGACCAAAATGCCATCAAAATAGCGTGGGCACCCTGACAGACCCATTCCCTGACATTTTTAACCATGCTGGGAGAGAATGCGAGCCATTCTTTATTAAAAATGGTGGTTGAAACGTCATTTCTGTCCATGACCACGTGTTAGAGGTGTTTCTTGATTTACTCTCTCCAAACTCCACCAAAATGCAAAAATAACCCCAGAATCTTGTAGATAAGTGCATTATACCTTGGGTCCAACAAGGAGTGGGGACACCATCATTCTCCTCTTGAGTGCTTCCTTGCTCATGGCTATCTTGCAACGCCAAAACAGCCTCCTTCTTGTTGCATGATTCCTCTTGTTTGCTCAAGATCAGCTGCTCACACAATCCTTTTCCTCTTACCAACTTGGTGACTTTGATCTCAATGTCATACTCCATGACATGAGTAATCCAACCTGCCCTTTTTTCATTCAAGTCTTTGTTGAGGAGGAAGTCTTTAACCCCCGCATGAGAAACCAACAATTGGACCTTATTGTTTGAAACTGGATGCTTCAATTTCTTCAAGCTCCTGATTACTACAAGAACATGCTTCTCAATGAAAGAATATCTCACCTCATAGTCCTCCAGGCTTTGGCTAAAGAAAGTAATTGGCTGCTCATCATTGTCTTTATTCTGCTGTACTAAAATTACAGAAATAGTATCATCACCTCCAAATGCATAGAGGATGAAATCCTTGGAGAAATCCAGGTTGATGAGAGTTGGGGCTTGAGAGATGGCTTCTTTGATTGCTTCAAAACTTTCCTTTCCTTTTACTGTCCATTTGAAATCCATTCTTTTCTTTAGCATCTTGGTGATAGGTCTGACAAGGGCTGCAAAATTTGGGACAAACCTCCGAACAAAATTTATTCTTCCCAAGAAACTTTGAAGGGCCTTCTTGTGGCTTGGCAATGGTAGTGCTCTTATGGCTTCGAATCTTTCCGGATCAATTGCTAATCCTTCTTTGGAGACAATGTGGCCAAGGAGTTTTCCTTCATGGGCTAGAAAAACACACTTTTTAGGATTCAAGGAGTTTTCCTCTTGAGTGCTTCCTTGCTCATGGCTGTCTTGCAACGCCAAAACAACCTCCTTCTCATTGCATGCTTCCTTTTGTTTTCTCAAAATCAGCTACTCACACAATCCTTTTCCTCTGACCAACTTGGTGACTTTGATCTCTATGTCATACTCCATGACACGAGTAATCCAACCTGCCCTTTTTTCATTCAAGTCTTTGTTGAGGAGGAAGTCTTTAACTCCCACATGAGAAACCAACAACTGAACCTTGTTGTTTGAGACTAAATGCTTGAATTTCTTCAAGCTTCTGATTACTGCAAGAACATTCTTCTCAATGAAATAATATCTCACCTCATAGTCCTCTAGGCTTTGGTTGAAGAAAGTAATTGGCTGCTCATCATTGTCTTTGTTCTACTGTACCAAAATTGCAGAAATAGTATCATCACCCCCAAATGCATAGAGGATGAAATCCTTGGAGAAATCCAGGTTGATGAGAGTTGGGGCTTGAGAGATGGCTTCTTTGATTGCTTCAAAAATTTCCTTGCCTTCTGCTGTCCATTTGTAAGACATGATTTTTTTAAACATCTTGGTGATAGGCTTGAAAAGGGCTACAAAATTTGGGATGAACCTCCGAACAAAATTTATTCTCCCTAAGAAACTTTTAAGGGCCTTCTTGTGGCTTGGCAATGGTAGTGCTTTTATGGCTTCAAATCTTTCTGGATAAATTGCTAATCCTTCTTTGGAGACAATGTGGCCAAGGAGTTTTCCTTCATGGGCTAGAAAAATACACTTTTTAGGATTCAAGGATACTCCAAATCTTCTACACCTTTGGAACTCTTGTCTCAAATGGAAGAGGTGGTCTGCTACATTTTTTGAAAAAATAGTGATATCATCAAGATATATCAGCACTATGTTGTTAATCAATCCCTTGAATGCCATGTCCATTGCTCTTTGGAAGGTAGCTCCAGCGTTGGACAGCCCAAATGGCATTTTCCTATATGCATAAGTTCCCCATTTATTTGTAAAGGCTATCTTGAACTGATCTTCTTCCTTCACCATAATTTGATTATACCCTGAATAGCCATCAAGTAGTGAAAACCTCTCGGAGCCAGCAACAACTTGTAAAATCTGTTCCATGGAAGGAAGTGGATGATGATCCTTGAGAGATGTTCTATTCAAATCTCTGAAGTCAACACACAATCTGATTTCCCCACTCTTCTTTCTGACTGGAACCAAGTTGGCAACCAAACTAGAATGCTTGATAGGGAATATGATTCTTGATTCTATCAACTTATTCAATTATTTTCTCATGAGAGGCTCCATGTGGGGGTTGACTGGCCTTTGTTTCTACCTGATGGGCTTAGCGTTTGGTTCTAATTCAATGGTGTGTTGAGCTAACTCGGGACTTAAACCTTTCAAATCTTCATAGCTCCAAGCAAACACATCAGGGGATTCTTGACAAAGTTGTATGAACTCATACCTTTCTTGTTCGGTTGTCATTTTTCCAACTTGGAGTGGTTTGCCTTCTCCCACCGAGGTGGATACTAAATCCTCTCCCTTGACTTGGATGTTTTCTTTCTCCTTCCTAAACTAATCATTAGGATTGAAAATGGACTCCAAAGTAATGAGTCCCTTTGGTAGTTTGTTGGTTCTCAGCTGTACCACTTGGTCACCATACTGCTGCTCCAACTTTTCCTAATTTTTAGCTGAGAACTTAGCCTCTTCTTGCAAGAAATGGATGATTTGCTGATCATTTTCAAACACTTTCCAACTTACATTGTTTTCTGGCACTGAAGGCCTCACAATCACATGGATTTTTGGCTGTACCTTGTCTTTTTGAATGATCTCCACAACGTCAAAGGCTGCCCCAACTGCTGCAAGCCTGTCAGCAGCTTGGTTCTCTTTCCTAGGAATGGATTTGATGCCAAAACCCTCAAAATCTTCAATGAGGTCCCACACCCTGTTCTTGTAGCACTTGAGTAGATCATTCTTGACAGCATGTTGTCCTTTGACTTGATTGACAATCAACTCACTGTCACCAAATACTTGCAAGTTCTTTACTCGTCTCTTGATTTCCCAATGCAGTCCTTGCACCAAGGATTCATATTCAGCAGTGTTATTTGAGCATGCAAACTGAAATATAAAAGATGAATAATACTTAACTCCTTAAGGTGAAACCAACATGGATCCCCCTCCTGCACCTTGTCTACTCCTTGATCCATCAAAAAACAACTACCATACCTCATTGTCATCTTTGTCGTTTGGCTTGGTGATGCTAGGAATAGGCTGATTTTCTTCATGTATGCAATAGACTCCCAGCTCAGATTCTTCTATTTCTTGATAAGGATCAAAAGCATGCACCTTGCTTGCCCATTCATCAAGAGTTAGATCTGGGATGCTTCCTACCTTGGTGTCAGCTTCATCAGTGCTTGGATAATCCTCTTGATCAAACGCTGAACAATTAGCATTAATCTGACTTGGAGTGTAAGGCTCAATGTGAAAGTTTGCAATAGGTTCAGACCTGATTGTGGCTTTGGTTCCATATCTTGTTCTAAACAACATGTGTGACCAATCAGCATACAAGTAACCTCCAATCTTAGTTGTGAAATCCCTTGACAAACATAGGGCAAAGAGTGGTGGAAGGTCTATTACTGAGACATCTTGCAAAACAACCACGTTGGGACAGGAATGCAAAGTAAGACTCAAGTTTTTAATCACCTTGACTGTTGTTACTGCTGTCCCATCCAACTGTACCACCCCTTTGGATATGGTTTCATACTGAATTCCCAACTGATAAGCTATTTTCTTGGGCATTACTGAACTACTTGCCCCGGAATCAATCATGTAATTGTGTACTAATTGATTTCCAATAATCAATGAAATGTAGAATAGAGGGGGCTTTAATATTTTACCTTGCTGTCCTCCATGATTCCCCTCAGGTTGGGCAGCATTTGTGAGCACCTTCTCTTGCATTTGGACTTGCTGATTTGAAGTTGACCAGTCCTTCATGGCAGCTTGTAGCAAATCTCTTTGGCCTGGGATAGATAGTGATTCCCACATTGATATGTTTACATTTGTCTTCTTCATCTGATCAATGATACTGAATGGAGATGAAGTATCCCTCTGCTGTCCCTTGGCCTACACATTCATTCCTTGCACATGGGCAGCAACAAATGGCATTTGGGTTGGCCTAGGGGCTGTTTTAGGCAATCCTTGCGTGCTTGGGATTGCATTTTGTTTGCCAATAGTTTGTGGAGTGACAGAAGGTCGTGAATTACTTGGGGCCAATGGCTGTTCTTCACGCAAATTTATTCTCTTTGACCTTGTGTTGGCTGCAACACTTTGGGAAATCTTTTGATTCATGCCATAAAAATCTTCTTCCTTCCAGTTTACAAGTGTGGTATCATTTGGAGCTAATTTCTGCTGGAATGTTTCTTGTTGCTGGTTATTTCCTTGACTACCTTCACCCTACACACCAGTTTCTATCACCATTAATGCTTGATTCAAGGCACCGTTGAAGCACATGGACTGGTTGTGAGGTTCATTGCATAGGAAACACCAATCATACTCTTGAGCTATATTGTTTTGTACTGGCACTAATGCTTTAGATGTAGATGTAGCATTATGATTATAGGGCTGAAATGGTCTGTTGGCAGGAGGCCTTGCTTGATTTAGATTTGCAGCTAGATTGGGTGGTCTATGAGGTTGATATGGCTTCCTGTTAGGCTGATCTTGAGGCTGGAAGGAAGGTCTAAAACCTTGAGCTTGCTGCCTTTTGAGTGTAACCAGCTCATCACCTAGATTTTGCAATTGCTTCATGACTTCTTGAAGTTCATTTGAGGCACTAGAAGATGAAGTGGAAGCTTCACTTGAATTCTGATTTCTAGGAGTGGGGATAGGAGCCAAATTAGGCGTTTGATTAGTATTTGGGCTCTCTAAACTTTGAAATAACGACATTGGGGGTCTAGGGGCCAGCTTGCCAACTTGAATCAAACAATTTTCAACTCTAATGGCAATGCTATAAGCAATGGGAATAGTTGTGCCTCCCATGGACTGAATTAACATAGAAATATCAGAATTCAAAGCTTTAAGGTAATAAAGGAAAGCACCTTCTGCTGTTGGCCTGACTGCCACTGGAATTCTCTCCCAAGTCCTTTGAAATCTGAAATTAAAATCAGTCAGCTACTCATTGGGAGCTCTCTTGATGGTTGTCAGTTGCTCCAAAAGGGACAAGTTGTCTCCTTTCTCTCCAAACTGCTCATGGAGAGCTATACATAGCCGGTTCCAATTTTGAATAGAACCTGAGGCAAGACTCCTGAACCATTGCAAAGATTTTCCTTTGAATGAAGATGCCAGCAATTTGATAACAACTTACATCTCATTAATCTCATGGATTGCACAAATGTTGGCAATGTCCTTGACATGATCTCCAGGAGTAGTTTGATTCTCTCTAGTGAAGTATGGGATGTTCTTCAGTGCTGCAACTGGAATTGGATTTTGTACATTGAGAGCAAGTGGGCTGCTGCCAGTGAAATTGACATAAGGGTTGTTTTGTGCCATTCTGATTGGCCTTAGAACCCTTGTTGATTGAATGAAAGGCCTGCCAGGTGGAGGAGTTGAGAGAATTCTGTTCGGTGGAGATGGAGACCTTTGGATTCTCTTCCCTCTTTGCCTTCTTCTTGGAGATAACTATAGATATTCAAACAACACCTCTTCTTCTCCAGCTCTTGGCCTTGTGGTGATTCTTCTCATGAGTTTTTAGGCTTGACTACTAAAACCAGCTAATTCTTATTCCTTGGAGTCGCCAGATGTTCAATTTATAGCTCTTTTAAGCAAGAAAATTGCAAAAAATGCACATCAATTTTGTTGCAATGAAGATGAATACTTCTATGTCCCACCAGGTGTGCCAAAACTGTTGTTGTAAATCAGCAGTACCCCTAGATGTTGATCAGATTTATAGTTTGATATTTTAGACATCTAGTGTGATTGCACAACATTGAATCCTCTTCCTAAGTGTGGGACTTGCAAAAATGGAAGAGGAATCTCTAGCTTAGAGGCTGGTTCCTCAACTCCTCTGATTAGCTATTTTACTTGCACAATTACAAAGGTTTAAACTCCTAAATCTACTCTAAATTCCAAAGGGACAAGGATAGAAAATGCAAAAAAGAAAGAACTAATAGGTCATGCATTAAAGGAGTTGTAGAAACCTGATGCTGCATGGAATACACAATCCATAAGGAAACACAACACAAAACATGCACAAATGCTCAAAATTTAATGAAAGATCAAGAAAGAAATGATAGATATATGAAAGGATTGAGGGATTTTAATCACAGAACATATATCAACATCTCAGATCCAATACAGTACATTATAGTGATCCATAGGAAAGAAAAGGTGCTGCATTACATGGAAAGGTAAAATTTCTTCACAAATTCTGCCAAGGAGGAAGAAAAAGGAAGTTGCAGAGCTGAAAAAGTGTCTCTCCTTACAAAAATGAACTCATTCTAGCTTTTACAGTGCAAACCACGACCCCAGGAGAGAGAAACATGGGAAAAAGTGCAAGGGGTTCAACCATTGACCAAAATTCCATCAAAATAGCATGGGTGCCCTGACAGACCCATTCCCTAACATTTTTAACCATGCTGGGAGAGAATGCAAGCCATTCTTCATTAAAAACGGTGGTTGAAATGTCATTTCTGTTCATGACAATGTGCCAGAATCATTTTTTTATTTTATCTCTCAAAAATCCACCAAAATTCAAAATTGACCCTGGAATATTGTATATAATTTCACCAGCTTTCCATTGATATAAAGAACGCAATAAACTGAGCTCTGGATCGAAAGATATGGCGATTTGAAGTTTTAGGTCAAAACAAGGCCAAATCGGGTTGGTGGGATTTTTTTTTGAATTTTTACCTTTTTGGTCATTTGGAATTTTTTTTCAAAATTTCCCCCATGCCCCACCATTCTAGATGCCACGTGGAAAAATTTTATTGGGCGTGGGCCTTTTAGGGGAATTTTTTTCCAAAAAACTCCGCCGAGCCATAACTTCAAAAATACATGGAGTTAGGAGGAAAACTTTACCTTTCTGGAAAGCTGAGAAAAAGCTCTATCCAATGGTGCCATTTCTAGGAGGTTTTGAGTGCCTGAAAAGAAAAATTTTGTGACTGAGGCACAATAGAGGGAAGAACTAGAGGAGTTAGCCACAAAATGAGTAGGGGGGCACATTTTGGATAACAATAATGATCTGAATATTTTTAATGATTTAGTCTTTTTAAAACACCTAGAAAATCTCATTGCAAATTTGTTAAATGTCATTTTTAGTGAATCATTAAAAATGGTTGTAACAAAATTGATCCCTTGGAGTATGCTTTTCTTGGAAAAGAATGCTCCAATGTGGCAAGAGATATAATGTATTTTTGAGAAATACAAAAGGGGGAAGTTGAAAATCATGAGAAAATTCTAAGAGAAAGCTCATTTTTCTAAGAAACTCACCAAAGAACCAGGTTAATTGCTTATATGTTGGATCTTCATGTATGTGAGTTGGTTACAAGTGTATAGCCATCACACAGCTCTGAGATTGTTCATGAAACTCTCCCCTACTGATGAATCTAACAAGATTTTGAGTTAAATATGTGTTTTAATGGGCAATATGATGTATGTTATCATTTTAAATACCTGCAAATAGTTTTTATTGTTCTTGTTGTAATATTGCATTGAAAGTCTTTAGAAATCACATAAAATATCATCCTTATTGATATTTTAGTGGCACTTTCAGTTTTTTTTGTCAGAAGACCTTTCATCTGGCATTTAAAATAAGCAGTTTAAAATCACTCCACCTTCATTTGTTAATTGGGATTGCTTGTAAGCCTTTGGGGGTACCTTAGGCATGGTTGGATCAAGGATTTTTGTGTTTAATTGAGTTCTTTATTTCAATCTTGTGCAGGTGAGTCCTCAAATATTTTTTGAAGAGTGTAACCTAGGCTTCCATTTATGCATCTTCTTGGTGAAAGAACATCCTAATTATTTGAAGCATTTTATCTAATAGTTGTTCAAGTATTGTAGAGGTTGTCAAAGATTTTATATATCCAAGTTTTTCTTATCAATAACCCACCAAAAAATAATCTGAATAAATAATCCTACCCATACTACCCCTTTATTTCATTGTGTGTCAACAAAATAATCTAACGCATCTACAAAAATGCACAAATTAAATAAAGATCATACAATGTCTCCAGTAGCCTCAACCTTGTCTTGAAAGCATTTCCATTATTTAGTAGTGACAACTCTGTTGAGGTTGAATAATGGAAAATTGATCATGTTTTTCCAAGGCCATCTCCATACAATATGCATAGTATAAGGATATCTTCACCTCCTTCACAAAACAAAGGCTGCAATATAGGTTCTCTTACCTTGGTTGAAAAGGCACAACCTAAAATACTGAGGGTTAGATAAAATCCTTTCAAAGTGCTATCAATCTCTCCACAAATCTGAGTTCCAGTTAGATCACATCCCCAGATACAAAATGACATATATCAATATCTATTTTCCTTCAAGCTTCATGCCATATTTTTGATGCTACTCAGACTGAAAAGGAGAACAAATTTGGGGTACCAACAAAGAGCATCAACGAATTGGTCTAGTTAGGATTCCCCTCCCCTTTTCTCAATGACTCTTCAGTCCTATTAAAGGACTAGATTCAACAACTCTTGATCACCAAATGAAAAGACAAGACTATCTTTCAGTCTTTAAAATAGATCTATAGTGTCACTGAGGTGGAAGCCATCCTCAACCCAATAGTGCAGTTGGATTTATGCTTACACGTAGTAGTACAAAGTCTCCACAATTTTCCCCACAAGGATATAATTGAGCTCAATTAAGCTTTCAAGGCCTTGCAGAAAATAACCTACCCTACAAAGGTGGAATGGATCTGATATCAAATTGCTTTGCAATAACTTTGAGTGGCATTTCGTAAGCCACAATTTGAATTTTGAGGCCAAGAGGATTGTCATATCCTTCCATGACTAGTAAGGAGTCCCTTCGTGAGTCGCCATAACTGTAGAGTTCTTTTTCTATAATACTCTTTTATCAACCACTGTCTTTTGTCACCTAGGCCATAGTTCTTTTTGTTCATTTAAGTGTAAATTTGACTAACTATGAATATGAGTATGGAAAATCTCCATGTGTCTTAGGCTCAATAAAGTTTCCCAGGAGGGATGAAAAGTCAAGGGTATAATATAAATGCACATTTTAGATAAAAAGAAAGAGGGAATTCCCTCAAACAAGTGCGCACCCTCCATGCATCACATGGGCACATTTTTGAAGAAACATCCCCAGGAAATGACCTTAAACAAGCACATGACCTCCACGTGGAAGAGATGGAATCATCACCAACCGAAGGAGTGTAAGTTGGATGAATTAAAGACAATTTAAAATATCACTAATAGGTAGTTGACATATTTCCCAAAAAATGAAAGATATTGTAATAAAATTGAATGTTGTTGGTGTAAGATTTGATTCCAGACATTGAAGCCAGAGCCAAAAGGATCTATAAAGGAATGCTTTGATCCAGAACTAAAAAAAATGGGAGGAATATAGAAGAAAATAAACTAGAGCTATGAAAATGGATTCTAGGCTTGATTATTGTATTTTCTATGTTGTGGAAGAAATTTGTAATTTGTGTCGTATCGGCCTTATGTATTATTTCTCTATGAATAAAGAGTTCTTATTCTGTGCATTTTAGCTTTTAATATTCTATGTCTTTCATCCTTTACTGCTTGTAGTTCTAGATAATTTTAAAGATCTATCATGCTATATTCCCTTGGGTTTTCTATATGCATCTCTTATCTACATATTATTATGTTATGCACCTTTTCTGCCTCTGATAATCCAAGATACTTCTAAAAAATAGTAGACCATGCTAAACACTCTTTGGATATTTCAAGTATTTTCTCAGGATCTATTTCTATGTCTTTTAAGATTTGTTTTAATATATCACCTTAGTTAGTTTTGCACTTCATTTTATTTTTCCTTTAATATTACGTCGCACCATAGGGAAGAGACAAATTATTTAAAATCTTGAGGTTATCTTAGGAAGCACGTCCCACTTCCCTAAGGTATCCCATGAATCTGATGATTCATCTACAAAGATAATCGTCAACAAATATGTTTTAGTGGTTGTGTAATTTCCTTAGGAAAGCTGATGATAGCCCTTCCTAAGACTACTTGAAAAAATGCCTTGAGAAAAAATGATTCAAAGGCACTTGAATGATTTTGTTTTTTTCCTAAATCACCTAGAGGTGCTGATGAAATTCAAAAATGCACCATTGAAGGACAAGATTGGAATTTAAATTGGGGGGGTAGGTTGATTTGAGGGGGTTCTAGAAAGGTATGATGTGGAAAATTTTTGGCACTAGGGTAAGGTTGTCATGTTTTTAGGTGAATTTTTCCCATGCAAAAACATTAGACAATAGCTGGCTCTAGCTTGGGAACACGTTATGGATCGAGTGCAGCGAGGACATGACGTGAGAAATCTTATAATCTCAACTTTTAGATTTGACCAGTGCCTTATCCATTGGGCTTCAAAGATTCATTTGCAACAGATAGAAAGGAGTACACACACACAAGACAAAATTAAAAACATGACACATGGAAAGGAAAGAACACACATACCAGGAAATGTAAACACACACCTAAAATCAACTATGGTACAATGTGGGGGACAACACACTTTCCTTGAATTTCCCTTCTTTTCTTAGAGGTTACCTATGAGTGGGTAACACCAAGTGATCAGGATCCATGAATACATTGAATTATTCCAAGAAGTAGCCTCCTCTCCTCAACTACTTATGAAGTCCATATGCTTTCATAATTTTCTATGTAATTTTTTATGAGTAAGCCTACATGAAATTCTTGATTATCAAGCCTTCACTTAGATATTCCATTACCTTTATCCTCTTTGAAATCGGTTTCATAGTGACAATTACTGTTCTTTCGTGCTTATCCATATTGATTTTTTTCATTGAGAGAAAGTGGGTCGCTTCCCGTGAAGTTAACATAGGGATTTGGTGTCCCTTGTAGTGTTTTTCATTGTAGATGTGCCATTATAATTGGTCTAAGAACTCTAGTTGAGTGAATGAAAGGAATACTAGGTGGATGTGTTAACAGGGTTCTATTTGGTGGAGATGGAAACCTTTTAGCTCTTCTTCCCCTTCTTCCTCTACCGGTAGATAACTATAAGTATTCAAAGATTCCTTTTTGTCTAGTTCTTGACCTTGTTTTAATTATTCTCATAAATTTATATGAGCTTGGAATGCTAAAACAAATGAATTATTCCATTTTGGAATTGCTAAATGTGCACTTTCAAAGCTTCTTACAAGATGGGATTTTACAACAAGTGCACATCATCCTTGTTTTCAATTAAAATGAAAACTTCTTAGTGGTCCCACTAGGCATGCCAGAACTATTATCACTAAACCACAACACCCTCCAATTTTCACAAGTGTGTGTGTGCTTGAACTCATGGTGTGACTGGGTAACATGGGCACTATCTCCAAATTGTGGGACTTGCCACTTGAGATAGACCTCCAGAGAAAGTTGGTTCTTCCTCCTAATCCTAGCACAAACTAACTCTACTGAAATCAAAATATTAACTACACATAATCTATCACTTCCAAGGGACCAGGGAAAGAGAAAGAGCATGAAAACAATAGGTATCTACACTACAGAGGTGATGCACCAAAATAAGGGTACGATAATAACCCCCAATGTGTGAAAATGGAAGTAAAATGCAAATTAGAGAGGGCGATGATAGTTCTCCATAGTCTAATAACAACACTCATAAGAACATTCCAAAGTACACACAATAGTAATGAATCCCTGCAAGAGCATAGAGTAGACACAATATATCTATAATAATATTGAAGAGGCAAGGAGAATGCAAATAAACACATTGAGGGAAAAATACATCCACAAACTTAATCTATTGATTAATGGGTATGCATAGTTCAAATATTTTACAAATGAAAGGTCTGGATCACCATGCAAGGAGTCCACTATAAATGCCTACAAAACATTGGATTCACAAAACCAAAATGACAGAGTTTTCTACTCAAAACTATCCTGCTCAAAATGAGGGAAAATCCCTAATTTATAGAAAATGGAAGGAAGGAAAAGGGAGAAATAAATCTTTGATCTAGAAATTTCATCAATTAAAAGTACCCAAAGTGGGTGAAACACATGATTGTTACTTGCGAAATCCTCCCATACTACCCATAACTAGCAACAATGGAGAAATGTTCATCCATGACCATTAATTACACTTCTACCCACCATCCAGTTACCCTTTTATAACAGGTTCTTTATCTATAAAATATACATTTAAATATTCATCAATCTCTATATTTTTTTTACTTTTGTGCATTGGGCTTAGAACCATGGTTTCAACGAGATCAATTTTGTGCAATTTCATTAAGAAATGCTCAAGTTATGTGATTTTGAGTGACTACATCTCCTTGGGGTTTGCTAGGCATCTCTTCTTATTTACGAGACTCTGTAATTAATTTTTTTTGTTCAAATGCATCATTAAAAATATTTTCCCTTTTCCCAACGCTTTTTCATATCTTTTAGAATGATCTAGAATGTTTTACATTTAATTTATGGAAGTCACTTTTGTAAATTTTATTGCCTTTTTAGGAAGGGGGCTTGATTTAAATATTTCATTACCACCTCGGCTAGCTCAGATGAGATGGATTCTCACTCTTCATCACCACGGAGCCCATATTGGATGCCGAATCTCCATTTATTAGATTGAACTCAGCTTACATTAGTTTCCTTTTCCTTCAACCACCGCCATGTTCACTTATCTCCATGTGTTCATCCTCTATCTCTCCCATCCCACGTGGCCAAATTCTACCATCTCCAAATGCCGAGCTCCATGTGTTCAACATCACTCATTGTCTCCATGTGGTGACTCCCCATGGATATAAAAGCATTGAGTTGAAACCTCCCTTGCATCGGGCCACGAAACTAAGTTATAACTTGGCATTATACACATTTTTAACCACCGGCTCGGCGTGATGCCTTCGGTGAGCTCCTCATTCACCTTGACCTTCATGAGATTAAGTCGACAGTTGAATCACTTCATTGTATTGATGTGGAGGCCCATGCCATGTGGAGGATCCATGCGTGGTTGGGGTCTCCACCTCCCTTTTCACTATTTGGAAGTGTGTCATGAGGACATGTGGTGAGTCCCATGTTCCCTCCTTCGACCGCAGAATTATTTTCCTCGAACCCAACTCATCTGAGCTCATTGCCACATGTTGGGATTCCCTTTTTGATATTTTAATAAAAATTTGAATGTGTCGAGCTATCCCTCAACACCATTCCATCTTAGAGCTCAAGTTTACTCAATGCTGGTCCATTTACTCTATTGAGTACCTCGCTTGAGTCACATTAGCTTGGTTGGTGGTGTTGACTCCCAAAATGAATCGATGAAACCTTTAGTGACTTGCAATCCTTAGATGTCGACGCCGAGACAACATCTAGACCATTTCTCATAACTTGGTTTTATGTACCCACTAGAGCATGTTTTAGATCCTTAATAATTTGATGAGCTTCATCTTTACTCTAAGCCATATCTCTCTGACTCTCACATTGGTATGGTATTGATCAATGTTGAGTTCACAACCTCATAGCATGCTAGAAAATTTATGGCTCTTGAGATGAATCTTCCCCAAACACGATGAGTCCATCTAACCTGTATGATTTTGGTCCTTTTGCTTCAACCTAGCCATGTCTGATAGTTACTTACATAGATCAGACCAGTCTTTATTTTTTCATCTAGGGAAGATAACAAGTGACTCGGTGGGTTACAAGCATGAAACTTGTTTAAAAATACAATTACTTTAGCCATTCAACCCTCTTGGTATTTCTGTGTCTTTTTCAATTGTATGGAGCTAAGGATTAATGTCATAAAGTGTTTTGAATCCATAATATTAGATTTTCTGATCTCTTACTAAGTAGGCCCTTTAATTAATTATCAAAGTAAGCTGCTTGTTATCCAATTTCATTGGGGGTTGAAATTAGATAAAAACACAGGAGGGAGAGTGATGAGATGGGTGTCAAGTAACTTGTGGAGAATAGATTAAAGTTACTCAGTCAAAGGAGTTAATTTATGAGGGGGATGGATGAAGCTATAAGCCCTAGGAGAACATGTAATGAATGCAAATATGTGGGTGTAGAAGGTGTTGAGATGTGAGGAGGATCTGGTTGGATGACATTGTGAACATGGAAGTGTGATGGTGGAATAGGTGGAGGAGAAACCGAAACATGTGTCAAGGAAGGATTACGAACAAGATGGATATCCTCAAGGTGTTGGGACATGTGCATGGCCTCATAAAATATTCATAGTGAATGAAGTTATAAGTAGTATGAGATACGAGGAATGTAATTTTTTGAAAAGAGTTCAATGAGCTCAGCTTTTGGGAGTCAAAAAAAGATATGGGTAACAAGTGCATACAAACATGCAAAAAAGTCAATAATGGAATCATTGTGGGATTTCTGAAGCATGTGAAGTTTTATTAGTGTTGCTTTGGGTGAAATATGGCTCAAGAAGTGGGATAAGAATGTGTCATCAAGTTATGTGAATTTTTAAATGTCTATGTTGTGGGAGGTGAGGAATACCATTCAAGTGCTTGAAAAGGTGAGTGAAAGTGGGAATGTGCTATAGGAGGAGTGCATGTCATCATATTGAATGAGGTGACATGCGTAGTAGCAGAAGAGATGTAAGTGGTTTTGGGGCTCCTTGGTGCCATAAAATTTGTCAAATGTTGGCAATTTTAAATGTGGTGGATAGGGGTGGCATGATATAATGGGGTGGATAGGCTCATTGAAAATTATTTTATAATTTGGTTTGGGTGGAAATCCCCTTAAGTGGTGGGATTTAATTATGGAAATGCAGTCAAGGAGGTATTGGTGGAGCAAGTTAGGAGTGTGACTAAAAATGGGAGTAAATAGAAGCCATGGAGAATTACTAGGTAGAATGGTTAGGTGGAGAGCATGTAGGGTGAGTCTTGGAGCATGCAAACGAGGCTTGTGGTGAGAATGTGGAGGGTAAAGGGGAAATGCCCGACAATTGGGAACTGTTTTTGGGTTGTTTTGATTTTTTGTTAGTTTTTGTGAAGGAACAATAGATCGAGTGGTGGAGAGGGTAAGTGTACAAGGGGAAAATGTAGATGAAGGTACAATTAAGGTGACATAGAGACACACCAAATGTGAAATAGAGATATGCACACAATATAATGGAGGTACACCCAATGAGACCTAAAAATGAAAATGTGATAGGAACAAAAAAGCAACCAAAGCGACATAGACTGCAATAAAAACATAAATGTGACTAAAACACAACTGTGATGGAAAAACGCCCCAATATGATGCATATGCACTTAATGTGACACATATTGACTCAATGTGATGTAGACACACACCAATGTGATGTAGAGTCACCCCTATGTGATGAAAATGCACCTAGTGTAATGCAGACGTACCCAATGTGACACAAACACACTCATTATGATGCAAAAACACCTAGTGTGAAACAGATACACCCAATGTGGTGCTTGTTCACAGTTGTAGGGTGTGATGCACTGCACACCCCAATGTGATGAATTATAGGTACCCCAATGTTACATACTAGTTACATAACCAATGTTTGATGGTGGTTGCAGGGAGGTCCTACCTTAGGGAAAATTTTGCGCCTATGACCAAAATTAAGTGAGGAGATGGAGAAAATAATGGATCAAAATGTGTAAGTGACAAAAGTGCACAAGGGGCTAACCAGAGAATGTAAGGGACCAGAGAACATAGGGTGGTTGTACCGTTGAGTTACATCTAGGGACCAAAATAGAGTGAGGAGATGGAGACAAAGTGTGTAATGGATTAGAATGCATGTAAGGGATCAAATCACACAACCATGTAACGTGTACTAAAGATGTGGGGGAATTACAATTGTGACTAGGGATATGAAATATGAATGAACCAAATGATAAGGATGATCCAAATGGAATAAAATGGGAAAATGATTTGACTAAAAAATTGTAGGGAATTTATAGTTACGACTAGCTTGTGGAAAATTTGAAAAATGACAGATTGTAAGAAATGTGATTGATGGAAAATTGTAGGGAAGTTGCAGTTACGCCCGATTCTAGGAAAAATTTGGAAGGTATAATGAGTGAGCTGTGGATATATAAGATTACGTGCTAGTCACAGTTGTGAATGTCTCTAGGCAAAATATGAGATCAAAAATTTCTAGGTAGTCACAGTTATGAATGAGAGTGGAAAAATCAATACTCTTAACTACTGTTAGAAACAAATATGGAAGTGTGGGATAATATTGTTAAAAATAGAAATAGTTGCAGATGTGACTCAGATATAATGGAAATTGAGACAAGGTATTTTGATTTGGATAATGTTATTTTGTTTATTTTTCAGGTTAAATATGGGCCCACTTAGTTTGGATCCTATTTAATTATATCTCTCTAGCTACCAATGTTATCCAAATGAGTACCATTCACCAAAAAATATATAGTCACAAACTTTATCCCTTGTTCAATCAAGATGGGACCATTACCACAGAAAACATTAGATATACCTCATGGGTGAATCTAGTCAATCAGGTTCATCCATTGAATGTTTTCACTGGCGATTCCTTTTGATGTGCTAACTACTTCAGGGTTCACATGGTACTCCTCATAATGATTTTTAGGGATTATGCCCAAGTACTTCCCATAGTTATGTAGATCAATATTTACCTGTATCCAAACATGTAATTAATGTGTATTCATTCCCAATTCTTTCCTTGAAGAAGAAACATTTTTTTTTATGTTTTTGCATAAATAAATTTATAGAACAATCATTCATGCAACTACCCTGCAACCACATTGTTATATTTTTTGGCGAAAACTTATAACATAGTCAAAACTGCGACTAAGTTGTGGCCATTTTTTAATTTTTAGTAGATCTACAAAATTAAGTGTTATATCTTCAACATAAATGTTAGGGAAAATAAAAACAAATGTGAAGGGCTATAAAACCCTAAACAAAACAAATATTAGATTTAGAAAACAAAGTAATTTTCCCACAACCAAAATGTGTCCCATAGTAGTTTCAAAAATTAATGCCTAGATTTGGATCACCTGAAAGATGTGTTAGTCGATAAAAAATAGCCAAATCAATGCTAGTAAAAATAATGGGATTACACTGCCATTGAAAAGTGAGAGACAATCATGGTTTCTTTAATGAATAAAGTAGGTAGAAAAATTCTTGATATGAATCAAAATCTACTCATAAACACACTTGGAGAAATATAAGTAGTTTTTAGTGGTTAGGGGACCTACATCGGTCAAATCCCTAACCTTTTAAGGAGATAAAATACATTTTATTGAAGTAAAATGAAAAAATAATGCATGAAAGTGAAGTAGTGTACTTTATTTGGGCGCATGTCAGTTGCAGTTCTGATTCACTAAAAATCACATGAAGATCACAAGCCAATCACAATTACAACTGAAACTTGTGTTGAAATTTTGCTAAAATAGTGCTACAATAAGTTTCACCCATCCTTTTAAATCCACTATCACATTTCCAAGACTTGCAATACCAAAATATGCAAACAAAGAAGTAAAACGTTAAGAATGGGCTCAATTTCACAGAGTATGGAGGCTAAGATGATGGGGGTGAGTGGTGTTTGATAAATTTTGAGTGCATAGAAGAATGTGACACATGTGGGTGTAATGTGCATAGATGGGTGAGATGATAAGGGCTCCATGAGTTCATTGGGTATACAAATGGGTAGGTGGGATGGAAAAAATTAAATGTGAGTGTGGTGAGGGTTAGTAAATGAGTGATGAGGTTGTCTTTTATCACTATTTTGTGGGAATTTTCTAATTTTTTATTTACTTTTTGTGGGATTATATGATTTTTTTCAGGATTATTGTGTCTTATGATGTTTTTGGTATTTTTTAATAGGAGACCTTATGTGTAAGGTACGTTTTCTAGTGTCTACAATTCAAGAGACACATACATTTATAATGAACAAATATTTTTATCTACTACATCAAAAAAAGCATTTTTGACTGCATACTTCACCGCATAGGAGGGTTTATTCTGAATTCCATACCACACATTTGTATTTGGGACAAAGTAGTTGTAGCCCACTATCTCTTTGTATGACCGAAACTAGTGCATCGTAGCTCAAGAGACGTTATTTCAATCACACACATATAAGAACTACATAGATTCTTAAATATAGTGTAGTGCTCAACAAGAAGATTGACCATCATGGTCAATATCACTCTCTCATTTGTATTATTCATTCAGTATAATGTGCATTTGTGTCTTATGCAGGTATCTAGTTTTTTTTTTCTAGGTACACGTGTGAGAGAGGAGTGCATAAAAATTTATATGACCTATAATGAGATAACAATGACAAGAAAAAAAGAACCAGATCTAGATCTATCCTTAGGAAACTAGTTCCTAGAATAGAAGTGTAGACACCAAATTTGGGTCATACTCCCCTTGGTCCCCTTTAATTAATTAACGTAATGTATTCACCTAACCATGACCCCTTACTACGCATTCATATTAATTTAATTACTTACAATTGAATTAATGATCATCCTCGCACTATTAATTAATGTAATTACTTTAATTAAATGAATTTACACCTCACCTATCTACATCACCTAGACACTTCATCATAGACTTATTCTTAGTCTATTAATTGACTAGGACTGAGTCTCTCACTTATCTTAACCAACTAGGACTTAGTATAACCCTACAATTGAATTCTTATTCATCCTCCAATAATACTCCCTCTTATCTAAAGGTTAACCCTCACTTGAGACCTCGGAATGAACAATCAGAGCACACCAAAAATAGTAAGGATTTGCCTATTTTTGGCAAACCTAGGATTTCCCACCTTAACCGACATGCAGGTTATCCCTCAACAGACACTAGTCACCTTGCCCGTCATCGGTTACCTTATATAAAATTTGGTAACCTTTTACCTAGGTTGGTCATTATGAGTTTTGAGAGATCATTTTACACCCAAGGATGAACCAAAGACTTCTCAACATCCAAACGATGGAATACGTTCAACCACAGGCCCAAACAAGCATCTGATACTAGTCCAGAGGCATTAGCATTCATGAGAGCACTCCGGGAAGTACTCCCACATAAATAACCAAATAATTATTCATGAATCAACCACTACCATCCTTCACTAACCATACCTAAAAATACAAGTAAGTGTATTTGATTTGCATCATTCAATACTTACTTAAATTAATAGGTTCTTTATCTTTTGTTATTATATCTTGTTCTTTCCTACATTCCTCCATCCCACCTTTTACCAATCTACCCAACCTACCACCCACAACCTTTTGGCTCTCTGTATTTGATCTTTAGGCATCCCTGAGTCTTCTTGAATTTATTACAAACCCAACCATCCTCTCTCCATTCTCTGTGCAATCACAGAGAATTCCAAAAACTAGGTTTATTTAATTACTACCATTTCACCCCTACCGATGTTGTTTACCTTAACCATCGTCGATTTTTCCTCTTCACCGGAATCGGTCACTAGAATGAAGTCAGTTACTGTGTCTCCTATCAAATTTCACTAAACCTCCACTAACAGCCTCCAAAAATCACAAAACCTCACCCAAACCTAATACCCCACCTATAACCTCACCAAAGACATTCCCAACTCTTTGTGAAGAGACAAAGAGAGCCTAGACACCCACTTTTGACATTATTTTATCATCCATAATGACCAATATTAGTCATCCTGAACTGTCATCGGTCACACCCTAACCGACATCGGTCTCTATGCTTGGTAAACTTCCTTAAACCAACAAGCTTCCTGATCATCCAAAATAAACCCAAACTGCACCAGATCTTACCTAGACCCTGTCTGTGACCCTCATACCACCTAAACAACCTATTACCTGACTCGAGACATTCACCAATTTAATTATCAAGCATTTAATTGGATTAACACTAATAGTGATCTAAGATACCTAAATCAGAACACTAGCATTAGATTATTTTATTTACATGTTTAGTTATTTTATATTGAGTTATATATTAGTGGATTCACAACCATTGAGGAAGTATCACACTTCCTAGATCTAGCTCACGCTAGGAAATCTACTAATCTTTTCTATTAACTATATCTTGTGGTCTTGCTTTACAGTGCAGGTAGTTCCTCTTATCCAAAGGGAAGCTCACACAATCAGTTTAGATTAGAAATCAGAAACGTGCACACTCAACCTCAACCACATGACTACAGGTATTCCTCCTTGGCCTATTTACCCTGATTTATTTCATTATTTGCAATAATAAGGTGAAAATGTTTGGCACACCCGGTGAGACCCATCAATGGTTCTTTTGCATTTTTTCATTCCTAGGTAAAAATTGTATGTTTGTTTCCCTTTGAAAAGTATTCACATTAATTTTCTTCTCTAGAATATTCTCCTTCTTTCTATTGTCTAAAAGAAATCATGCTTTTGGTGTTTTAAAAAGAACATGTCTTTCTTTCTGTGACATTTTATTAGTGAAAGAGCATTCCTCTTCCTATTCTCCATTTGCTACATCAAACGTAATTGTGGATTTGGGCTTAAAACATTTGCATTTCATTCTGGTTTGTTGCATTGTAGCTCACATTAATTGAGGGAAACCTATACGCTGGAATTCATGCCCAGTTGATTTTTGACTAATTCAATCTTAGTTCACTTTGCACACTCTCTATACCAAACCACTTAAATAATTTACACATCTTCTTAAACATCATTGTACCTAGATGAAGCTATCAATAATCACATGTTCAGAGGATTGACAGTGGGTGCCTAACTAGTTTCTCTGTCCAGTCATTATCTCAAAGAAAGGACCGCCCTTGCCAAAAATTTACCTGAAACCATCCTTATTTCTTGGCTTTTCATAGGGTACCTTCTATATAACCAAAAACTCTGTTCTATTCACAAGTTAGTCCTAAATAGCATAAGCTAAAACATAAAGTTCACCAATAGAATTTCATGTTTCATAGTTTTTGCTTGATTTGTGTTTTGAGTTGAGAGGTCATTTTATCCATTTACTTTCTTCATTTCACACTCCACAATCATAATTGGTGTATTTCAATTGTTTCTAAGTATGTCAGGGTTCATCATTACCATACTCAGGTTTTTGGGTTGGTATTCTATATGATCTAAGTCACTACATCCCATTTTCTCCATCTTTTCAAAATTCACAGTGATTGGCGTTGATCCAGTGACCATCACTGGTTTAAATTTGACCATCATCAATTTACCTAACCATTCTTAGTTTCCTTCTTTTTTGGGTTATTTTACCAAAACATCACTCATCACTTTTATATTCTTTCTAGGGTTTCTCATATACATCATCATACCTCTGGGTCTGTGAAATCACTATCAAATCCATATTTTTCTTCATTTTCATCAGTTATTACCACATTTATCAAATTTTTTATTATTCCACAGTAATTGGTATTGGTCTCCCTAACCTTCATCGGTCACCCTCTATCACCATCATTGGTTAACCTAACCATCGTCAGTTCATGTGTTTTAATTAAAACAACACCAATTTTCACCTTCCGGAACTATTTTTCTCCACTCCTATTTTTCTATGTCATTTACAATGAGCATATTACCAAGCCTTCACCAAATCATATGGTTTTGACTTGTAGCCAAGTTAATTCCCTTGTATTCTACGCAAGCCTTCACCCTCTCCCTCCTAGCCCATCGTCACCTTCAATTCTATCACCCATAGATCCCAGTCAGCCTATCACCATCCACACCGGTGATGCAGAGTTCACAAGACTCCTTGACCAAAACCTACTGTCTTATAATATTATCTCACCCATTCATCCACTCAAGATTCATCAGGACAGCTGGTATATGCCATGCCTGTGTCCATTCCTCCTACCCTCGCACCCATTTCTGTGTCAGCTAGTACTAGCTTGGCCTTACTTGTAAAATTCCCAATTTAAGACTTTAAAAACAAGGGATTTTTTTTTTTCACAATGTTCTCTGTCCTAAATAAAGCATCATTTAGAACACACATTCCATGCCAAACAATCTCATAACAGATAATCATATGTAGCTGTAAATGACTCGGTAAACTACTGATCTCTCATTTCATGACTCAATTTCTAATTGATCTCTCATATTTGTCTTTAAGTATAGAATAATTTAGGTATATTATGTATACTTGGCTTTCCTACCCTATTCTGGGTATTGAGTGATCTATTTAAAGAACCTATCTGAATATTTTTTACCAATATTCATCTGACATCATGTTTCTTTAAACTAGGTGACATAGGACAACACAACTAACAGCTTGTGATACTTTAGCCAAAGATTTCCAACATATTGTTCATGTTACTATTCCTAGACGACATACTTGTCAATTCGGAATACATCCTTCACCTCACTCTATTGGTATCTAGAATGGTATTTACTGACTTCTGTCAGTCCACTTGCCCAAGGTTGACCCTAACCCAAGTTAGCGACATAATTTGTTATAGGTAGATGTTCATGATGACTTAGGGTATATGGGTATACTCGACTGACCTAAGTCGACTGAATGTGCCTAGGTACCCTCAGTCATTGAAAACTACTTCCTATTCTAATCATGCTACTAACTTGACCTAGAGAGAGACTAAGTCAAGTTTGGATGTGTGTAGATCTAGATGAGAAAATACGGAAGGGTGTTGCCACATGTCAACTGTGACACTATATCCTCGGGAATCCCTTAGTCTTCTCAAAGGTACATTCCTACAGTTGGTGTGTGCCAACATCCGTTAGAACTGCTTCATCACGATGTACATACCTCTTGGTGGTCATTAAATTCATAATTAAATTTGGATTAAGATTTAGATTGTAGCAACCTTGCAAAACCCTAATTCTAACATTCATTAAGTTCTTCCTTCATAATTAATCTGATTAATATTAAGAACTTCATTAACTCATGATTACTTTTATGTTCATTAACTCAAAATAACAATCATTTATCAAAAACAGGGTAGTAAACATCAAATGGTTAATTTAATGTAACTTGGTTGTCCAAAGAAGGTGTATCATCCACCTAGGTTCAACTAGAGTTTACTTCATAGAAAAATAAGTACAAAGATTAACGATCATAACCACCATTCCTTTTATTTTTTCATTCTTTTGATAGAGGAAGAGTCTTCCTCTACATGATTTAGTGTTAGGGCTATCGTACCCCTTTTTATCTTTCAGAATTCATATAGTTTATTTGTATGTCCAATACACATTCTATAATTATACTATAATTTTTTAGATAGAGAACAACATATTATGCAACTAGCAAGTTGCAACTTAGTAAGGGGAGATTGAACTATTCCCTTAATCCAACTTATTAAATGATAACAGTAATAAGTATACAACGGTTACGAAGAATATCAACAAGATAAATTCCAATTTTCTTCATAAAAAGTACAAGAGAATTCACACAAGAATTTGGAGTCAGTATCCAAACCTTTCAATTCATCATGATAAAATATACACTTTACAAGACTATGCATTTTAGGCATACTGCATATCAAACAACATTAAGATCATAAAGAATACAACTTTTCTTTTTCAATACAACTCAAGAATGAATTGGAATTATTTTCAAAAGAGCCAGACTTTACATCAGTCAATACATCATAAAATTTTGTGTCTTCTTTTATCACTTACGAAGTCCATCTGCAAATATTGATAGCACAGGTCAGTTCATTGAACTGAGCATGATAAGCACTAAGAATTTAAACAAAGTGCATTCCACTAATTGTTCCATTAAAACAACTTTGCTTTAATGAAACAATTAATATATCATACCAATAAGCATAAGTAATAACAACCATAAAATAAGTACAAACAATAAGTCTGAATTCACTTTAAGAAAAGTGCATAATATTATAAATAACTACTGCATTGTATCATATAAAAGCTGACCCAATCATTTACTTATTTAAAACAAACAACATATCTTGTTGTCTAATTATTTCATAATTCTTTCTGAATTGAAATACAAAATTTAACTTTACTATGTAAAAAAAGAGTTACTTTCAGAACCAAAAACCTTATTGTCTTTTTACCAAGTTTTTGGAATCAAGTACAGAAAAATTCATTTTAACATAGTACATATTTAGGATGATTCATCCTACAACTTAAATAAATAAGAAGAAGAATCAATACGGACTACCCACAATTCACCATGCAAGAGACAACAACTGCTAACAAGAATCCCAAACCAATTTGAGAAGGGAGAGAAACAAAAACAATCTTCCCTTACTTGCAACTCTTATGTAATATTCCACATTATAAGAGATATCAGTCAGTGGTCATACGTTCCATAAATCAAAGTAACACTTACACAAGGATTATCTCTTACTCGTGTCCATCCAAGGAAGGTTCATATTATTATTGAGTGCATAGAGAGGAGTCCATTCGAAAACAATATCCTAATGAAGCATGACTCATTCATTCAAAACATTCAATCTAGTGATGATTACGTTTTACTTTCTATAGGACAGGCTCAGCTGTACACTTCCTGAATTGACACAACAATTGACTCTTACACAAATTAGCTGAGATCAAGAAAGATCAAACATGGATGGTTTGATTTTCCCATGTACCAAAAAGTGACAGTCCCAAAAGTTACTTGAACATATAACTATTCCCATGAAATTTCCATAGTCAACTAGTAACATGTTAACTTAAACAACCAAAAGGAAGTTTTCGGTTCTAAAGAGTGAGTTCACATTACTTCATCCAAGATCAAAAGGGTAGAAAGTTGAACTCAGGAAGTTGAACAAGCCTAGGATGATAATCACTCTACAACATGGAAGAGAGTCGATCTACAGAGTAGTTCAAGAAACAAAACTTAACTTTCCAAAGGTTAAAGGAAACTCAATAGAAAGGATCCAAACCTAGAATTCATTCACCATTTTTTTATCAATTGAATTCCAAATCCCATTTAAAACCCAGAAGTTATTTTGCAAGTTCCAAAAGAGAACACAAACCAAACGTGGAGTTTAAAGAAACAATACTTCTATTTTCCTTACAAATTTGAAACTTATCAGAACATCAATACCAACACCAACCTAGTTCAAATAAAAAAAGAAATCTAGGATGCATATAATGCTAAAATCCACATTCATCTATACAACATTGTTTTAACACAATTTCAAGTTCATACTGTAGAGTAGAGTATACAGTACAGTTCCGAAGTAGAAGTACAAAATCTTAGCAAAACAAGATACATTCTACAAAAGTATTCAAATCCTTTCTCTTTTAAAAACCCAAAAATCCTTTCAAATGGATCTAAAAGAGAACACAAAAACCCAACACTAAGTTTTAATTCAAACATAGCTTCTACATTACTCACGAACTCGAAATGTAACAGAAATCCCAACTGTAATGACTTTCAAGCTCCATCTAGCACATAAATATTGAGGTAGATAAGTTAAGTACATATAAGGTAATTGTTCCAGTCAGATTTAACACAAGTTGAAGTACGAACACAACACTTCCATATACTTTGAAAAAAACCCATTATCGATTGTCTTCAAACGAGCTAGAATTCATACCAAAGGGTAAGTAAACAATACAGTCTTGAACTAGAGGTTCTATATCCTCACAACAAGATACAGTTTCATAAAAGGTCCCGCACCCTTCTTTCAAAACAATCAAGGAATTTGAGTTAAAAACAAGATGTGGTTTACCCAGAATAGAGGAAAATAGAATATCCTTAAACGTTTTCACGCCATTACATGTTCAAAGTAAATAGTTTAGTCCAAGACAGAAGTACTACAAATTTTTCAAACTCAAGATGCATTAAGGAAAAGATTTCTAAAAAGACTACTAGTTTAGACTCAACCAAAAACCATTTACTCAAGCTATTTTTCAAGCAGACAGTCCTGAATGTGAGTTCTAAACAAAACACAAAAGCCTCAAAAGTTCCATATGAATTTCACCATTGAATTTGCTCAGAGAGAAAACAAAAAAAAATAATATTATCATGCAATGGATCCATATCCAAAAATCACATAGATTCCATCAACATGAAGTAAATAACCAGAACAAGATAAATAACCATATATCTCAAGAGAGCAGAGTTATTTTAATGAAACATTTAGAGAAAAGCAAGAAATCTTAATGGGTAGAGCCTATCATGTGTGATAGTGGTTTTGCCAATTTGAAGGAGACTTCCAGCCAAGCTTCCAACTCTTCTTCTCCTCTAAAAAATGTCAAAAACTAAACATCTCTTTCCTCAATGCCTCATATACTTTCCTTGAAATGAAAATAGACTAGGGAAACCAAAAATAACCACAAAGTAAAAATCAAATTGCTGGTTTGAAGAACTAGATAGCTCCATGTAAAGGAAAAATTGCAAAGCATGTAAGGCCAAAAAACCTCCAACAAATCCACCCTCATTGTTTCTAAGATGGTTTTCTCATAAAAATAAAGATTCATTAATGTCATTCATTACAAAATTCCCACCTATCTCTCCATGCCACCACCATCCAGAATTGGTGAATGCTATTTCAACTTCTGCATGCATTTCCAATTTTAACGGTGATTCCACGTAAGCTTCCACCAAGTGTACATGTCTCTGCCAAAATTGGCAGTACTTCCTATTAATTCAAAAATCAAATCAAATAAATGCCTTAGGAATCACCGCCTAGCCTCCCATTTTCCATACAACCCTTAGGTCCCTTTTCATTAGTTTAGGAAAGATATCCTTAACTTAGGTTATGACCTTAGGTTAGTTTAGAAAGTATTTACCTTAGATTTATAAACATTTCTTTAGGTATTTTTCCAACTTAATATAGGTCATAATTCATACTAATTTAGTAGCAGGTAATAGGTTAAGAGTATACCTAGCATCACCTTAGGTTTTTCCCCATCCCAACATAGAACAAGAAGCTTAGGATATATTGCCACCCATATAAGTCGACATAGGTAGGAAGTAGGTACATTTACCTTAGTTTAGAATCCCGTTAGGATAGATCTCTTAGGTCTAGGACTTAGATTGTTCCTCAATAGTCCTGAAGTAGGCCTCATTTCACTTAACTCCAGAAGTGTCCCACTAAGATCAATCAAGAATATTTGAGCACAAAACATACAACAGAATACAGGCATGATCTTACAAGATAATTTGTAAACATACAAAGGTTTAGTTCGTTATGTCTCTCAACCTCTGAATGTCAGTTTACCATTCATACTAGGTAAGGAGATTTAAAACATTCCTTGGATCAATGGAATTGATCCAAAGATGAGTCAGTTAATAGAGATAAGTTTGCAAGCATTATTACCAAATGTGAAAATGGATTCTTTGCAAACCATATCATTTCAGTATAATGAATCCAAGAGCAAAAATGATTTATCCGTGGCAAGTATGATCTTCTGCAATCAAAGGAACACACCTCATTTAAGAAAATCAAATGTTAATGCTTGCAATACAAAAGAGAAATATAATAATTTATCAAAGGTGTTGCATTGCCTTCTTTCACCTTACCACCTGTGGTATCCCAAATTAACCCCACATCATCAATATCTATTGTACCTATGACATTGGTTGCACTTTTGATGTTAGTTGCTCCTATGGTGTCAACCATTCCTTCATCAGCCCCCTTGAGTGTAGGACCATCTATGCCCACCACCTCTTATATACCCATTTCTTCTTAGCCACCCATGATGTCAAAAGCCCACTCTCCCTTCCAAAACATTATTCTTTTCATCCCGCAGTCTCTCCCTCCAATTACCACGAGATTTTTCACATCCATTCCACCTACCTATACCTATCACTAACAACCTCTTGTTTCATCTATTGCATATTTAGGATACTTTCCAGCTACATCTATTCCCCTCTCCCAATTCTCGTACTCGACACCACCATATACTAGGATACCGTCCTCATCATACACTCACCATCTACCTCCTTATACTACCGGGGGCACCAAATCATCACATCCTACCAACGACGTTATAAAAATGATAATGGAAAAGATGTAGACATTGGAAGCATCGGTTTCAAGCTCACGTACCTCTTTGATTTATGATGGAAATTACAATGAGCTCATTCATCCATCTATTCCTATTCTTCCATACCATATGCATTTGGAAATGTCCAAATTTAACCGGTTCAACAGTAAAGAGGACCCGCAGCAGCACTTGCAGCTTTCAAACATGGGTGTTATCTAATCACTCATGATGACGCTCTACTCTTACAGACATTCCCAATGTCCTTGACATGACCAATGTTAGATTGGTATAGCGGTTTACCTAGGCATTCTATTTACTCATTCAATTAAGTGGATTAAGCCTTCTTGGACCATTTTTTGATCAATATCATCAAGAAGGTCACCATGAATGACTTGTACTCAACATGACAATACGAAGATGAATCTATCATAGATTTTTTCACTCGTTGGAGAAGCCTCATTAACCAACTTACATTCCAATTACCTCAGATAGAGTTAATTGAATTATTTACCAGGGCTTGTGCCAGAAATATATCACTGAATCTCCAATTCCAAACCTTCCGCACCTTTGATGAGACATTTACCATGGCTCAGAAAATAGAAATGCATGATTTTGAAGAAAAGAAGGTACAACTACGTAAAAAAATGTTGCCTTCAAAACAAATGATACTTTTTCTTCTTGCAAATCCCAAATTACTTATTCTAAAACTAAGGGGTTTAACAACGTTGTCATTTTAAAATCCAGCCTATCCCATCCATCCAACCGAGAAAAACCTTCATCTAACCTTTTCCATGTCTAGACCTTTCAGTTTAGAAGAGAGCAATGCAAGTATATCCCCATAGGAGAACCTTACTCTGCCATTTTAGAAAAACTCTTGAAAGCTGGTGCCATTACCCTTCCACCTGTTAAACCACAGACTAGTTTTGACCCCTCTCATCTTATGCTGACATGGTATAAGAAACATGATTATTGTAACTATCATTGCGTTAAAGGTCATAGCGATGGTAATTGTATAACATTCAAAAACATCATCCAAGAAATGTTAGAGAATGAAGATCTCATCTTGGATAACCCTGATGCACCGGCTAACCAGAACTTGTATATCTTCAAGAAGCCATTCCCAAATCACACCCCATCATCTAACCAAACTGGTGAACCTTCGACTAATGACAATAATTTTCTTGAAGTTCATGTTGTGTTTGACATCATACTGGCCCTTCCCCAATTTCCTCATATTCCCTCTATCGAGGATATTCTCGCACGATATCCTTTACCCATGGAGGAACTTGTTTCATCTACTCCTTTACCCATAGAGGAGTCCAAAATATCAGTTGATGTCGTTTCCCCACACACATCTCAACCTAATGAACAACACACAGTGTTAGATCTCTTACCCACGGGAGAGTCATGCTCACCTTCTTCTCCACCAAAAGAGGAAACTACCTCATCCCACTAATCATCTCCCCTACCCATCAGAGATCCTTTAGAAGTGCCATTACCTATTGGTGACAATTCCCCATTAGCCTTCTAGGATTCTATTGATTTTCTCTCACCTCTCTTACCCTCAAAGTCTGAAGCCAACCAATTCCCTATCTCACAAAAATCCTTTATAGGGAATGGTATGTGCACTTTGGGTAATGGGTAAGGGTCATATTGGGTAACAGGTAAGGGTCATATTGGGTAATGGGTAATGACAATCGAACACATGCACACATATAGATTGTAACATGGTACTAGGTGGAAGAGCTTCCAAAATGTACATCATTCAAGGTCGATAGGTTATCCAAATGAGGTTGAAGTGATTCAGGTATCCATGGTATATGATATGGTTCAAAAACACAACTTAAGTCAGGTGCAGGAAAGTTTAGGTATGATCCGGTACACCAAAGATTTGGTCAGGATAAACAACATGGTAATAGGAAAGGTAACGTCATTAGGCTAAACAACACATGTAACAACATCACAAGGTATAGTGAGTACAAAAATTCCAATGTCACAAAATGTGGTTCAGGTCAAGGTATTGTAGGTCACGACATGGGTAAGGATGGGGTATAGGTAAATAACACATCCCTAAACATAATTAAGGAAATTTATAGATGATTTAGGCTTGTGGGTGAGGTGTAATAGGTTTTGGTAAGGTTATAAGTTGGAGAAATATTGTTTCTAGGTAAAATGGGCATTAGGTGGGTAAAAAGGTAAGGGGAGGTGACTGATGTCGGTTGGCTAGGGCACGACATGACTGATGTCGGTCATGTCGATTTGGGTCTAAACAATAAAAATCTATGTTTTACGGATTCATTTTGAATTTTTCATTTATAGAAAATGAAAGAGGAGCAAGTGAGGAGTGAAAAAGCATCAATACGAGGAATTGAGTTGATTTGGTGAGCCACGTAGCGGGTGATTGGCATTCGACTGGTGGGTCCACAAGTTTGATTCAGTTGATTCGAGTCGTTTAGAGGTGAGGTGTTGATTTGGTCATGGTAGAGGTGGGAGAAGGTGTGGGAGGTCCACTGACATAGAGAATAGAGGTGTAACCACGTTGAATACATTGAGATGAGGTACGAGGCAATCTGAACCCATTATTTGATTGAAAATGGTATCGTTGAAATTGTTTTTGGTTAAAAATGTGGGTGGGTTTTTTTTTAATTTTGAATTTGTGGGTAAAAATGAAGAAAATGAGGAGTGAGAAGGTCACAACATAGGTTAAATAGGTTTGGTAATTAAGTTAGGATAGGGTGGGATGGGTAGATTAGGGTTTTAGGTAATTTTTTGTCAAATTTTTAAAATGGGGGATAGGTTTTCAATTTTTTACATCACGACAGAGATTGACATCGGTTAAGATTTGGCCAATGTCAGTTGGATCTGGATGGCATCGATTAGGTCTTAGGTGACTGACACCGGTTAAACGGAACCGACAACGGTCAAGAAAAACTGGTAATGGTCAGGGCGACCAATGATGGTTAAGGTGGAGAGTAAATAGGGGTAAGAAAGGATAGGTCGGAAAGGAAAATAGGTGAAGAAGGGGTAGGTGAAGATGAATGTAGGTAGAAGAGGGTAAAAATATGATTTTGGCAACACAGGATAGGTAAGTAAGTGAAGTGAACTGAGATAATGGGTAATAATGATAAGTGTTAGTAGGTTTGTAGGTGAATTAGGTAAAAGGGGGTAGGTACAATTGATGTGGTTGGGTATAGTTTATTGGGTAATATGTGATTTGAGGTAGTCAAATCTTGACATGGTTGTGTTGGGTGATGCATGCTAGATATCAGCTTAGGATGTGGGATAAAGTACCACCCCTATTGGTACAAATACGACCTAGTGTGACCATAGAGGAGTGGTCACATATGACTAAGGTTAGACTTATCGAGGTCTGACGCTATAGGCATATAGTTCAAGATCATAGTATGATGGTAACTCTCATCGATAGATGGGATTATGTGACTAATACCTTCCACTTACCGATGGGTGAGATGAACGTCACCCTGGAGGACGTGTACACAATCCTATGGCTTCTTATTGTTGGGAAGCCAATATATTCTATTTCTTCTGAGGCATTGGTGGATCCAATAGTGACAGTTTTTGGGGAGGCAATGGGCAAGCTGAGATATCACAGTGTGAGCTTGAGCTATGGAGACATGTATGCAGCCTACCCACATGATACGAGGCTGTCTATACTGATGATGGATATAATAGGTTGTTTTTCTCTTCCAGATTCTAAGGGTGGGAGACTCCCACGAACATTGATGGGAGTGCTTCAGGATATGATTGAGGAGCTGGTCTGCTTTGCTTGGGCACTGAATTTCCTAGTTCAACTATATAGGGAGCTATGGGCTTATGTGAGATTATGGAAATTCGGGATGTGCTGCACTTTTTTACTACATTGCTGGGCATAATAGCACATAATATGTGTGCAACTAGGTCATTTTCCATGACATGATTGGTTCTAGGGTGACTTTCTTCAAGTTGTATATAGACATTGGGTACTAGTTGGTGGGTAGTCGAGGGAAATGAGGGTGACTTATAATGTTTCATACTACAAGCGAAAAAATGGGGCAGGTTCCCACAATATAGGGAGGAGGATAAGGATCACAGGTATAAGGAATGATGCTAGTATTAACAAGACATGGATCACACGTTACATTAAGACCCATGACACCACCTCAGATGGTGTCGATGGTGAGGTTCAAGAATTCCCTTAACCAGGATCGTTACTATCAGGATCACCTGATGACTTCCAGGATAGATGTTCCCTCATATACTGGGTATAGAGCCCAACATGTAGCTAGTGAGCGGAAGAGATTCAGGACTCATAGTTCAGGGAATATAGGGGGCCGTAGAGCCCATGGACAGGGCCAGGGTGAGGTTACGAGTTCTTAGAGGCTAGGTCTGAGTGAGGGCTACAAGGGTATTAGACTGAGACCCATGGAGGGTGTAGAGATGTTGACAGGATGATAGACAGGTAGGGACGAGGAGACAAGTGATATTGGTCCGGTGTCTATCAAGTGGGGTGATGATTAATCACTTGATATTATCAGTGTTTTGATTTTTGATATTTATACCGGCTTGCATACCAAAGATAGTGAGATTGTATCTGAGTGATTTGAGACACTTGTATTTATTTGTATCTGTGTATATATGTATTGATACACAAACTCTCCCATTTATATAGTTTATGATGTTTATTGGAAGAATGATGTAGTTTGTTTTAATTTCCACTATTATTGTGTATTGATGGAAACTAGGTGAATTAGGCATGATTGCATCGAGGTCATGTAGGCATGATTGATTTTAGGTCAGTTAGGCATGGTGGAGTTTAGGTCAGTTAGGAATGTTTGAGTTTAGGTCATGTTGGCATGATGAAGTCAGGTATAGACATGGTGGAGTCTAGGTGATTTATGCATGATTTGGTTTAGGTCAGTTAGGCATGGTTGAGTTTAGGTCATGTAGGCATGATGGAGTCAGGTATAGGCATGGTGGAGTCTAGGTGATTTAGGAATGATTTGGTCATGGTTTTGGGTTTGATTTAATGTCCAAGTGATTGGTAGTATGGAAAACTAAATGATGATGTATATGTATGTTGTGGAGTAATTCTCCAAATATTTGATGTCATGGAAATGTGAAATGATGAATTGGATGTTTTGATGATGTGATAAAATGGTGGGTATACATGTTTGTTGAGTGTTTAATTTCCTAGTTTTGTGTAAAATGGAAAATTAAGGTAGTATGTGAATAGAAAAGGGGGAAAATGGGTTAGGATAAAGAGTGGCTGAGCTAACCTCCAAGGGCCCCATGCCCTTAGAGTGTTGCCTATATAGCCCCGATGAAAAGGGGCCTTAGGAAAATGTAGTTCTCTTGTAAGCTAGGGAAGAATATGATGAGGTAGAGGGATGGGTTGGTATGTTGTAAAACAAAACATTAACTTCACAAACATTACTATCATTAGTTGAATGTTTGGTAGTTTCGTTAGATGATGGGGTGTGATTCTAGAATGAATTCTATAAGATATGCAAGTTTTGGTTAGCCCGTGCGTTAGGGTTATCCAAGATGATCCAAGATGAGATATTTGTTGTCTAACATTTATTGGATGATGTTTTTGAAAGTTATACAATTAACATCATTAGGACCTTTAACACGATGATAATTACAATAATCATGTTCCTTGTACCGAGTCAGCATATAACGAGAGGGGTCAGAACTAGTATGTGGTTTGATGGGTGGAAGGGTAATGGCTAAAGATTTCAAGAGTTTTTCTAAAATGAGAGAGTAAGGTAAATAGGCCAAGGAGGAATAAATATAGTCACGTGGTTGAAGGTTAAGTGCGCGCGTTTATTATATCTGATCCAAACTGATTGTGTGAGCTTCCCTTTGGCTAGGAGGAACTACCTGTAATGCAAAGCAAGACCAAAAGATACAATTAATAGAAAAGGTTAGTGTATTACCTAGCATGAGCTAGATCCAAGAAGTGTGATACTTCCTTGATGGTTGTCAATCCACTAACATATAACTCAATATAAAATAATTGAACATGCAAATAAAATAATCCAATGCTAGTTTTCTAATTTAGGTATCTCAGATTACTATCAGTGTCAATCTAATTAAATGCTTAATAATTAAAATAGTGAAGGTCTCAGGTTAGGTTGTAAGTTGGGTAGATGGTCTGAGGTCAAAGATAGGGTTTGGGTAATATCTAGTTTTGTTTGGGTTGATTTTGGATGATTAGGAAGCTTTTTGGTTTAAGGCAGTTTACTAGGCACATAGACCAAGGTCGGTCAGGGTGTGACCGATGACAGTTCAGGATGATTGATATCAGTTGGTATGGATAACAACAGAATATGACTTTAATTTTTTGTTTAGAATAATTCCTAGTTGGTTAAGATAAATGGAGATTAAGTCCTAGTTAATTAATAGACTAAGAATAAGTCCATGATGAGGTGTCTAGGTGATGTGGCTAGGTGAGGTGTAAATTAATTTAATTAAAGTAATTACATTAATTAATAGTGTGAGGATGAGCATTAATTCAATTGTAAGTAATTAAATTAATATGAATGAGGGTTAAGGGGTCATGGTTAGGTGAATATGTTACGTTAATTAATTAAATGGGACAAAGGGGAGTATGACCCAAATTTTGTGTCTACATTTGCCCCCTTTTTTTGCGTAGCTTGTATTGGTAAATGATGCAAAAAAAAGGAAGTGGTTGCCTCAAATATGGGTGAGAGTGGGGTTGCCCTAAGTAGGGCTGAAGGTGAGGTTACCCCAGGTGTGGGTGGAGGTGATCCCCGTCAAACCAGGAGTTGACGAGGTGTTAGATGGAGTCGGTGAGTGGTTTGATAAATGGGTAAGTGATGAAAGTTAGGGTAGGTGTGTTGTAGGGAATGGTATTGGTTGGGGGACCTTTTAATACCATTTTATGCCCTTTGGCCTTAAAAACACTGGTACTACATATAAATGGGCTATGAATTATATATTTCATGACATTATGCATCACATATTGGAAGATTATGTTGGCAATCTTCTTTCCAAATCCAAAAATTAGGCTAAACACCTTACAGTACTTAAGGTCATCTTTGACTGTCTCATCAAGTACTGTGTTAGCCTTCAACCTAAGAAGTGTGTCTTTTCCATTCTCTCCGGAAAGCTCCTTGGTTTTATAGTTTATTTACGTGGCATAAAAGTCAATCCCACTAAAATCAAGGCTATTCTCGAAATTCCCCCATGAACTAACCTTCATCAACTTCATAGTTTGCAAGGAAATTTGCAATCTATTCATCATTTTATTTCATAGATTTTCGACCGCTGCCACCCATTTCATCATCTCCTAAAAAAGGATGTCTTCTTCAAAAAGGATGATGAATGCCACAAATTCTTTGACACCTTAAAAAAATACCTCCTCCAACCCCCTGTGCTCATTCCACCTAAGGATGACCAACCATTTTACCTTTACATTTTTGCCACTGATTATTCCTTGGGTGTCATGCTTGCTCATCATAACGAGCATCATAGGGAAGAATTAGTTTATTATATAAGCAATACACTTTTAGACTACAACACTAGATACACTCACACTAAAAAAATCTACTTAGCCTTAGTTTTTTTCAGCACTAAACTTTACCATTACCTACTTAACCAAAAAACCTTATTTGTCACCAGTACATACCCCTTACATTACATGTATGCTAAACCTTACCAACAACAACATGTTGCATGTTGGCTCATGCTTCTTGTAGACCTAGAACCTGAATTCATTCATCAAAAGTATGTTAAAGGACAAACCATCACTGACCAACTCGCAGACACACCTCTCTCTAGAAATCAATCCTCTAAATTCGATTTCCCAAATGAGTCCTTTGCTACCCTCTCTTTGGACAATACCATTTACCAAATGAATTTATTCTTTGATGGTTCCAAATTTCAATGTGGGGGTGGTGCCAGGGTTATCCTCATTCCTCTTAATGGTGATCCTATGCCATTATCTTTCAAACTAGATTTTGATTGTATTAACAATATCGCCAAATATGAAGCACTCATATTAGGCCTTCAAACATCCATCACTTTAGAAGTTAAATCAATTAATATCTTTATTAATTCCCAACTAGTTGTAAACCAAGTTAATGTTATATACCAGTGTCATAACGAGATACATCAAAATTATAAGCATCATGTTGACATACTTTTGATTACCTTTTATCGTTATGAACTTCACACCACCTCGCATTACACTAGTAAATTTGCAGATACCATGGCCTAACTTGCTTCTCAAATACTCGCTCCACCCTCTAGCTCAAAAATATTTGTCACAGTATAAAGGTTATAGTAACCTTCTTATCTATTTCAATATGTCAACCTTATCGGAACCATTGAAACTGACCCACGTGACCTTTGGTATAAGCAATTTACATACTACCTTTCCCTTTCAATTGTGCCTCCAGATCTTACTCGCAATGAACAACGAGCATTTCTCAAAAGTGTCTCTCGCTATGTCATCATGGGTGGTATTCTTTATAATTGTGGCTTTGACGGTATCCTCTTACAATGCCTTACAAGTTATGAAGTTCCATACACCATCAAGGAAGTTCAGGATAAAATTTGTGGCGGTCACATCAGTGGTTTAGGTTTCACTAAATGCATTCTCCGCTTGGGATATTATTAGCCCACCTTAAATTGTGATTGTTGTGATTATGTCTAACATTGTGTGAAGTTTGAGCAACATGTTATTCTTCATCACACACCTATCCATGCTTTACAAGTCACGTGAGACCCTTTTCCTTTCTCTCAATGGGGTTTGGATCTTATTAGAGAGATCAATCCTCATTCTTCACAACGTCATCAATGGATTATTACCACTACCAAATACTACACTAAATGGGTTGAAGCCATACCTCTTATTTCTACAAAATCTAAGAAAATATGTGAATTCATCAATCATCACATCATTTGTCACTTTGGTGTTCCTCACCGCCTCATCACTGATAACGAAAAACAGTTCAAAAACAAAACCATATGAAAACTCTGTGATTCCTTAGAAATTATACGTCTTCACCTTATTACCCTTAAACTAATGGCCAAGTAGAATCAACCAATAAAAAATTAAACAAAATTTTTATTAAAGTATTTGACGATACTAGAATGGATTAGCATACACACATTCCTTTTTCCTTATGGTCTTATCATACTAGTATTCATACATCAAATGTTGTAACACATTTCTCTTTGGTCAATGGTACAGAGGTTGCTCTACCTCTTGAATTCTAGATTCTATTTCTTCGTATCTCACTCAAAGAGATGCTCAATGATGATGACTTTTGCCAAGACCATTTGGCACAACTTGATTTATTGGAATAACGTAATCTTAATGCTCTTGATCACCTTAAAATATACCAAAAACATATCAAACATGCCTATAATAAATGTTTCGATGAAAAAACCTTCCAGGTTGGTGACCTCATCCTGAAGGAAAATAAACATGTAACAAAAGAGGATAAAAGTAAGCGGGGAAAATTTTATCCTAACTAGCTTGGACCCTATATTGTTACTCATAGCTATGGATCAAGTGCTTATCATTTGTCTTCACTTGAAGGTAAACCTAAACCTGATCCCCTCAATGTCTTACATCTTAAACCATTCTATTTTTGAATCATGTCCTATATCACATTCTATCTATTTCAAACACTCGTCCCTTGAGCACCATTCACCTTCCATTTTACCTATTTTAAGGATTAATGACTAAACAAGAATCATGTGATTAAATTTCACTTTTTCAGCCTTGTCTTTAATATGAGTACCATGGCTCTACTCATGACATGATTCTCATAGATAATTTTCATCTTTTTCAGGATGGAATCCTATGGTCATTCATTCCTTAAACCCTCTCTTTCATAGTTAGCCTTTTTGTGTTATGGTTTTTTCTTCAACACAAGAGCCTATCTTTCTCTATAGTCTTATCCATGAACTAAAAGTCCAAAAAAAAATAAATTCAAAAGTAAAATAGGATTCAACTCCTTGAGTCAAACTTCTAGCAAAAATATAACTCCCTCAAAAAGGACATCTACTCTTTCTATCTCCCTACTATAAATAGACTTATACCTCGAAGGAGAACTATATAAAGCTAGCCATGGTGTACATATTCTATCATAAAAAGAATACTATTATTGGAGAAAATAAAATATATATAGTCAAAAGATTCTCACATAGATACACTTCATGAAGACCTCAAGGAGGTAATCTACTCATCCCATATAGACTTCCCATATCAATCAGTCTATAAAAAAAGAAAGCAAAAAGAAAAAGATAACTTTTCCATCATGGAATTTCGTATGTTGATCTTGGGTATCTTGCCAAATATTCATGTTGTCTCACACCAGGTTACGCTAAAACCAAACTCTTTTCACTTCCTCTCCTTTCCATCCTAATTTCATGCCCACTCAAGGGACATGTCTCAAATGTGACATTTCAAGATCATGTGACTTTCTTCACCCTTAGGATAGTCAATCATGCAATGCCTTTAGGGTCTTACATTCATAAGCCCATCTTTGGTATGATAGACTTCACCTCTTACTGGTCACCTTCTTCAGTTAGATGGATTGTTTTTCACCTCTTAACAATCACCTTCTTCATTACTTGTTGATTATCCTATATAGAACTAGGCCTTTGATACCTAAATCGAACCATACCTAAATGACCTAAAATCAACCATGCTCAAATGACCTAAAGTCAACCATGCCTAATTTATCTAGACTTAATCATGCCTACAACCTACCAACCCATCCCTCTACCTCATCATATTATTACCTAGCTTACGGGAGAACTACATCAACCTGAAGGCCCCTTTTCATCAGGGCTTGTTGTTGAGGGGGGCCCTTGGAGGTTAGCTCAAAAACTCTTTACCCTAACCAATTTACCCTCTTTTTCTATTTAGATCCTACCTTAGTTTTCATTTTATATAACACTTGGAAATTAAAAAAACATATAAACATACATACCTACCATTTACTTACATCATCATATCATACATTTCACATTTTTATTATATCAAACAATCAGAAATTTACACCACAACATACATATACATCATCATTTATTTTCCATACTACGAATCACTTGGACATTAAATCAAACCCAAAAACATGACCAAATCATGCATAACTCACCTTGACTCCATCATTCCTAACTCACCTAGACTCCACCATGCCTACACTTGACTCCGTCATGCCTACATCACCTAAAATAAACCATGCCTAACTAACCTAAACTCCACCATGCCTAACTGACCTAAAATTAATCATGCCTACATGAGCTCGATGAAATTATGCCTAATTCACCTAGCTTCCATTAATACACAAAAATAATGGAAATTAAAACAAAGTACATCATTCATCTAATAAAAATCATAAACTATATAAATGGGAGAGTATTGTATATCAATACATATATACACAGATAAAAATAAATACAAGTATCTCAAATGGATCAGATATACCCTCACTATCTTTGGCACATAGGCTGGTATAAAAACTCAAAATCACAAAAATTATCATAATACAACCTCACTATCTTCAGTACACAGGCCGATATAAATATCAAAAATCAAAACATTGATGATATCAAGTGAATAATCATCACCCCACCTAATATCCTCTGAGACAGTCTCACATGTTTCCTCCTCCATACCTTTATATCATTCTACCAGCATCTCTAAACCATTAATGGGACTTGGTATTATCCCCTCCTTGCCCTCAGAGAACTCATAACCTCACCCTGGCCTCGTCCATGGGCTCTATGGCCCTTTGTACTCCCGAAACAGTGAGTCCTGTATCCCATCCACTCACTAGCTATATGTTGGATTTTGTACTCTGCATAAGAGGGAACATCTATCTTGATAGTTGTTAGGTCATCCTGATAGTAATGAGCCTCATTCAGGACATCCCTGAATGTTGCCATCGATGCCATATGAGGTGGTTCCATGGGTCTCAATGCAACCTGTAAGCCATTTCCTTCATATATTGGCCTCAGTCCCTGTACCTGTGATCGATGTCCTCATCCCAATACCGTGGGACCCTATGTTGCCGTTGTTTCCTATAGTATGGGACCCTATCCCTGGTCCCATAGAGGTAGATGTGCTACAAGATAGGCCTGTAAGGAAGCTAACTTGTGCCTGTGTAGTGGCCAATTGGAGCCTACAAACCTGTCACCTACACATGTAAAAAAGTGGCCACCTAAAATCCTTCACCATCTATTCCTTGTGCCCAGGTGCATATACTTGTGCTAACTAGGCTTGTTAGGCAAGACAAAATCACATAAGACTGCATCAGGTGGCCACCTGTACATGCACCCCTTTCATCACTGATCCTACAAACCTATGAATCTCCCATCTGTAGGGTGGCCACCCTCCCCTATAATGCATCTTTCTACACTATGATCATAACAAGATCTGGATGCCCTGGCCTCGGTGGTTCTGCTCATAGTTGTGCAAACCACCACTACCTATATCCATTAGTGAATCATGTGTCATCAATCCATCTATATAACTCCTAATCCTCCTGCCTTGTCATGACACTCAGAAAAATGGTGAAGACATGGGTCTCTCCACGCCATCTTGTGCTTGCTGACACATGTCCCACCCCTGTGATCCACCTCAACAGATGGATCTTGTTTAAATCCTCTACCATTCCCCTATCCGAGGGATAGCCAATATATGGATTCCATACAATATAACCTCTTGGAAGCCCCTCTAACAACATCCTGTAGTATGAAAAATCATAAGGTCGCCCTCGCCACCCTCGGCTTCCCACCAATTGGTACCCAATGTCTGTATCCAAATAAGAGAAAGCGCAACCCTGAAATAATCATGTCATGGAAAACCAAATGAGAACACACATATGATGTGCTCATATTCCTAGAAATGTAGTGAAAAAGTGTAACACATCCCAAATCACCGCAATCTCCCATACACACATAGCTTCCTATACAACTAATTTAGGAAAGATGTTGCGTAATAAAATTAAGACCTGCTCCTCTATCATATCACCTGAAGTACTACCATTAGTGCTCGTGGTAATTTCCAACCTTCATAATCTAGCAGAGAAAAATTCAACATACCACCTTCACAATCATTACAAACAACCTCATCTCGAGTGGGTAGGCTACATACATATCTTCCATAACTCATGCTCACACTGTGATACCTCAGCTCTCCCATCACCTCCCCAAAAACTGTCACTATCCGCTCCACTGATGCCTTAGAAGAAATCAGAATATACAAGGTCCCCAAAAATAGGAAGCCACAGGATCCTATACATGTGACATCCAAAACCAAAATGACGGTCATCTCACCCATTTTAAGTGGAATGTTTAGTCACCGAAATCCCATCCGTCAATGATCCATCCCACCATCATACTAAATTAATTCCCAAACCTATCTAACCTATAGTGAGCACAAATCCTGATAATTCAAAAAAAATCCACCCAAGTTATAATAACCAAAACAATTTCAATGATACCTCCGGAATCACGTAACGGGTCACCTCCTACCTAATCTCGGGCCTTCTTCTTACAGTGGTACTTGCAACTCTGTACATCTGGTAAACTGGACCTAGCCACACCTTCTCCCACCTCTACCATGACCAAATATTTGCCTCACCTCCAAATGAATCGTTTTACACAATCAAACTTTGTAATTTTGTAGCTGTTCGAACTTACCACTTTTCACCACTACGTGGCTCACCATCAGCTCCCATCTACATTTTGGCACTTCCTCACATGCTCCACGTGTCACATTTGGGTGATAGGAGGGTTGAATCCCTTTTATGTAGTTTTATCTCATTTTAGACCCTAAAACAAACGATTGTTTGAGTACCCTGACGACCCGACATCATGGCCTTATACCATAAAAGTACTAATGTGTCACTGTAAGGTTTTGGGAACCTTTTTACACCTTTGCCCCATTTTTGCTTCACATTCATAAATGCAAAAAACTTAAATATGCACTGCTTCACCTGCAATCCACTAAGTTACGACTGTACACTCATGGAACCAATTTAGAAATTTGTTGCTTTACTTTATACCTTGTGCCTTATTTATGCCAGACCTATTCATACCTTAACATGAATGACCGTTTTGTGACATTTTGAATTTGTGTACTCGCTATAACCTTGTGATTTTCACCCATCATTGTTTAGCAATAATTAGGATCTTACCACCTATTAGCAGGAAATGTTGTTTATTCCGACCAAACCCAGGAGTACTACAATCATACCTAAACATTCAAAACCTAAAACACTAATGTTTCCAGACCATATCCTATACCATGGATACCTGAACATTCAGACCTGATTTGGATCAACCTAAAAAAGATGTAGAGTTTGCAAGCTCTTCCACATGGTACTAAAAGGACAATCTTATACTATGTGAATGCAGAAAAATTTCCATTACAATGATGGAAAATACCCATTACCCAATAGGGGAATTATTAAAAACCATACCACCTAAACCCACCTACCCTCACTTTCATCACTTACCCATTTATCAAACATCACTCACAGACTCCGTGTAACACCTCATCAGCTCCTGGTTTGAGGGGGATCACACTCCACCTTCATTCTTACTTAGGGAAACCTCACCTTCAGCCCTACTTGGGGCAACCCCACTCTTACCTATATTTGAGGCAACCACTTCTTATTTTTTTCAAAATCACTTACCAATACAAGCTACGTGACAAAAAGGGGCAAATGTAGACACTAAATTTGGGTCAAACTCCCCTTGGTCCCATTTAATTAATTAACGTAACGTATTCACCTAACCATGACCCCTTCCCCAGCATTTATATTAATTTAATTACTTAAAATTGAATTAATGCTCATCCTCAAACTATTAATTAATTTAATTACTTTAATTAAATTAATTTACACCTCACCTAGCCACATCACCTAGACACCTCATCACGTACATAGTCTTAGTCTATTAATTAACTAGGACTGAGTCTACACTTATCTTAACCAACTAAGACTTAGTATAACCCTAACATTAAATTCCTACTCCTTCTCTAACAATATTCCCGCTTATCTAAACGCTAACCCTCACTTGAGACCCAAGATGATAATCAGAGCATGCCAAAAATAGCAAGATTTTCCTATTTTTGGAAAACCTAGGATTTCACACCTTAACCAATGGTGGTTAACCCTCAACTGAAATCGGTCACCCTAACCATCGTCGGTTACCTTATATATAGTTTTGGAACCTTTTACTAAGGTTGGTCATTCTGAGTTTTGATATAATCTCTTGCATTTAAACATAAACCAAAGACTTCTTAGCATCCAAACGATGAAATACAATCAATCACATGCTCAAGGACAAAACCTGAATACTCATCCAAGAGGCATTAGCATTCATAGGAGCACTCTAAGAAGTATTTTCCATTACACTAAACATGAATTTTTCAAGGATCAACCACTGCCATCCTTCACCAACCAGCCCTGTAAATATAAGTAAGTGTATTTGGTTTTGCATCATTAAATACTCACTTAAATTAATAGGTTCTTTATATTTTATTATTAGATCTTGTTATTTTCCTGCATTCCTCCATCCCACCTTTTACCAATCTTCGCAACCTACCACCCACAGCCTTCTGGCTCCCCGTATTTGATCTTTAGGAATCCCTGAGTCTTCTTGACTTTATTATGAACCCAACCATCCTCCCTCCATTCTCTGTGCAATCACAAGAGAAGTCCATAAACTAGGTTTATTTAATTACTACCATTTCCCCCTACCGATGCTTGTTACCTTAACCATCATTGTTTTCTCCTCTTCACTGGCATCGGTCATCTAAACTGATGTCGGTTACTTTGTCTTCTATCAAATTTTACTAAACCTTCCCTAAACAACCTCCAAAACTCACAAAACCTTACCCAAACCTGATACCCCAGCTACAACCTCACCACTTACATTCCCAACTCTTTGTGTAGACAAAGAGAGAGCCTACACACCCACTTTTGACATTATTCCATTATCCACAACAACCGATATCAGTCATCCTAAACCATCATTGGTCACACCCTTGACCAACGTCGATCTTTGTGCCTGGTAAACTGCCTTAACCAGTAAACTTCCAAATCATCCAAAATTAACCCAAACTACACCATATCTTACCTAGACCCTGTTTATGACCCTTAGAAGACCTACTCAATCTGCAACCTAACCCGAGACCTTCACCAATTTAATTACTAAGCATTTAATTGGATTAACACTGATAGTAATCTGAGATACCTAAATCAGAACACTAGCATTAGATTCTTTTATTTGCATGTTCAGTTATTTTATATTGAGTTATATATCAGTGGATTGAACAACCATCGAGGAAGTATCACACTTGTTGGATCTATCTCATGCTAGGAAATCCACTAACCTTTTCTATTAACTATATCTTGTGGTCTTGCTTTGTGTTACAGGTAGTTCCTCCTAGCCAAAGGGAAGCTCACACATTCAGTTTGGATCAGAAATCAGAAACACGTGCACTCAACCTTCAACCATGTGACTATAAGTATTCCTCCTTTTCCTATTTACCCTTATTTGTTTCATTATTTACAACAATCTGGTGAAACAAGAAGACAATTCCTATGTGGCCATTTCATCTCCCAAAAAATCCTATCCCTTAGGTATTCACATGTCAGCTTTAAAATCAAAGATTACACAACCCAGAATATGCCTTTTCAGATAATTCACCCTTTTAGAATCAATCCAGCCATATAGTGGAAATTTGATTCAATCTCAAAATTCTACTTATTACTTGTGCCTGTATTTCCTTTTCTTGATCTCCCTTGTTTACTATTATATCTATTTAATCAGTAGCTCCCTTATCTTAGATTTAATTTCATTAAATCCATGGGCTAACTGAGAGAGGTGGAGTATGATTTTTTGTCCCTCTTGTCCCCTTGCACCATCAGACAAGGGACAAGGGACACAAAACTTTGAAAAATGTGTCAGGGGTGTAGCTATCATGAGGAGGGGAACTGATTTTAACTTGAAGCTTGTGCTGCTGAGGTGTATTGATTGCACAGACTGATAAAGTGTTATCATAATTTCATAATGGATTCTCTAGTGGACACTTCTCTGCCAAGACTACAAAAATGAAGATTATAATGACGGGACTATTTTTGCCTACCCTTTTCATGGACACACAAGTGTGTCCTTAAATGTAAAGAACGTGCTTTCTTTGTAGGAAAAAATAAATTGACAGTGCTTCCCCTTTGACCAATCCAAGCGGATCAACCTTTTGCATAATGGGGTATTGAATTCATAAGCATGATCAATCCTCCTTTAAGCACTAGCCACAAGTGGGTGCTAACAGATACATATTATTTCACTAGATGGAAAAAGTCTATCACGCTTAAGGAATCAACTAAGTTAGTCATCCTTGACTTTCTTGAAGGTATCGTAACAAGATTTGGTGTCCCTCAAAAAATTATTTGTGATAATGCAAAATCCTTGGTGATAAAATCATTGATTAGGATCTTAGTCTTGGTATATACCTAAAGACTTCCTCCAATTATTACCCTTAAGGTAATGGTCTAATATAGTCAAAAAATAAGAACTTGATCAGAATCATGAAGAAAAAAATGAGCATCAGCCAAAGGTAGTGACATACAAATCTCTCACGTGCGCTCTAGGCTGATAGAATCACAATGAAGAAAGTAATAAGAACCTCACATTACAATATTTTCTATGGAAAAGTGGCTACATTTCCTTTCATACTTGATTTAAATTCATTAGTACTTACCCAATAGCTGGAATTTGAAGGTGTGGACCAGAGAAAAATCAAAATTGTAGAGCTGGTTAAACTTGAAGAATTAAGGAAATTTGCCATGATAAAGCTAGAACAACATTAGAAATCAACAAAGAGGTGGTTTGATAGAAAGGATAGGCCCAAATATTTCAAACTAGGGGACTTGGTCTTAAAATGGGATGCTGACAGAGCCAAACCAGGGCTCCATTCAAAGTTTGATGCACTTTGGAGTGGCCCATACATTATCATTTCTTGTAAGGAAGCTAACTTTTTCAATTTGACTCTTCTTAATGGAGGTGCACTATTAATAAAAGTCAATGGGATCTATCTCAAACCATTCTATTAAGCTTGTTGCATCATTTTGCATATATTAGAATAGTTTTAGTTCCTCTAAGTGCACTACGTGCACATTATCTTGTTTGTACATGGTTCTTTCTTCTCGCATGCCCCTTACATGTGCTCTTATCTTTCTTCCAGGATGTCAATCATCTTATATAAATTTTCAAACATCTTGAAGAATTCATAACAGAGTCCAGAACATGTTTTAAAGTGGATTTAAGGATAGTTTTTAAAATTCCTAGATCAGAATTCATATTTTAAGAACACTTCATGCCCAACGGATAGTCTAGGATATTGATCTCCTTCATCTAGTAAGTAGATAGGCTCGAAAGTCACCAAATTATTATCTAAAATAACTCCCCTAGTTATTTGGAAAACTTAAATTCCATTCTGGCTCTAAGGATCTACATTGTAGCTTGCGTACACTTCATTTGCTCCTTTGGCACATTCCCCTGGTTCCAGATTCTTCACGCGATCTTACGCACTCCTCCTATCCTTCACCTTTTCTTTTCCTTCTCCTCTTTTTTTTGTTTTCCCTCGCACATACCTTCTGCGCATTCTCCTTCTTCCCAAAATTTCATGCATCCTTCGTGCACACCTTGGAATTTCTTCCTAAATCAGCCAAGTCCCTGGAATTCTCACACACCCCCTTCCTCATTGTTGCACATTACTTTGTAATGATTTCACCCTTGACATACATTTCTCCCTTAGGTATCCTACCATTTCTCCCACATGCATTATATTTGTGTATTCCCTTCCTCTATTTTCCTCCCACACCTCGCCCCTCTGCATGCATACCTTTGCACCTTATTCTGTGCCATGTGGAATCTGTCAAACATTGATTCTACTACATACAACCAATCAAAGTGTGCCAACTGGGCACCAAATCCTTGCGACAAACCAATGAGTGACATGTGGAAAAAAATAACAAAAGAATTGTATAGTTGGATGATCTTTCAATCAATTAGCGCACACGATGTGTCTTGCATGTTCAGTCTGCACTAACAACTTCTGATGGCCATAAATTTTGCTATAAGGATTTGACACACATGTGCCCAGTCTCATTTATAATTTATTGATGGGGGCTGCACTCCAGATCACTCAAGTTTAAATTTTGGTGTGATTAGGTAGGTGAGAAGCTTGAAAACATCTTTCATGCCATTAATACGGGATCTGATTACTCTAACCACATGATTTGATTCATATCTCACCCCTTTTCTTCTCCAACATGCCAAACAAACATGGAGAAGTGAATTTTATAGATTTATAGGCATTAAATGATTTTTGTTGGTGGTTTTGATTCAAATTTGAGTTTTCCCTCTCTTTCCTCTTCTTCTCTCATCAATCTATCTATAAATGGAAGAGCATGGCTCATTGTAAAGGGTTGGACATTTTGGATCCTTTAGCATTTTCTAAGGACTTAGTATCTTTGTATTTTGAGTTGCAAAACTCTAGATCTGGTTCTTACATGTGGATATCAGCCTTCAGACGCCATTATAATCGACTTTAAATCTCTGGAAGAAATATAAGAATTGATTTTTGGATATTCTCTCCCTTAACGTGTTTGTATTCTTCTTTCTTTCCTCTTATTTATATTGTTTTCTTGTTGTGCCACTTTAAATCGCTTGCAACTCCATCTTTTTGTTGTGTCTCATGAAATCAATAGAGTGAATGCATTCTAGTTTGTGTTACATGTTCCTGGCCTCCCTTTATGCCTTATCCTTATTTTTCACTCAAAATGGATAGTGTTCATCCCAATTTTTCTGGTGATATCACCTCACTTAGTTTAGTTTTCCCTTTTCACATATCCTTCTATCCTTGGTCCCTTGGCATTGTTAGCTTAGGTTTTCATTTTAGCATTAGGATTAGTAATAACAATAGAGGTAAGTAGAGGAAATGGCCTTTCTAGAGGTTTTCCTCAAGCGCACAAGGTCCCACAACTTGGAGATAGTCCCATTATTGAATCAAACAACTCAATTCCTTCAGATCATCTCTATGCACCATTTGTGACATGCTCTTAGGTCTTCCATGGATCCATGCAACTCACACTATCTGGTAATTGTACTACATTTTAGACTCCACATATTTATGCATGTGCGTGTGTGTGTAGAATTGTGCCATAGGTGTCTCTTGTGTAAGTTTTACTTGATAGTGACTAATATCTAGATATACAAAATTTAGATATATGTGTACATGGAAAAATGAACCTCCCCTCCGATGAAGTGTATGCAGAAGAATGCAGTCCCTTGTCTCTTGTGCGAGTGTTAGATGGATGCTTGAATGCTCTTATAATGGCCTTTGGATGCAACCTTAGGTGATGATAGATAATGTTTAGTGCTTGATCATTTATTATGATCACATTTCTTTGTATTTATATGATTCCCTTGTTTGAATTTCGTAATTAACAAATAAAAGGTATACTAGTAAGAAATAAGATGCCCAAATGGATTGAAAAGACCCAAAATATGTGACCAAGATACAAAGAGGTTGGGGGCACCCAAAGGAGACAAGAGCGTTGGCATCTTGGTTGGGCGTTGGTGTCCAGACTTAGAAAATTGAAGTGTTGAAGATTAGATTGGGAAAGAAGGTGTGTAAGACTAAACTAGAAAATAGAAAGTAATCAAATAGGCCAAAGATAATGGTCAATTAATAATTTTCTTGATTAAGAATCATATGAGTAGTAGTATGTAATCAAGACTAGAAATATACCCAAAGTGCGTGATTTAGGGTCTATAGTTCTTAGAAATGCAGTACCCTCTAGAAGTGGTAGTAGGGAAGTCATGAATATCATAGTTAATTAAATGCAAGATAAGTGATTATAATCACAGGTCACAGGCCCATGAAGGAGACATTAAGAATGATGTCATGAAGGAACTAAGTGAGAGGAAAACATAAGGACAACTCGTTATTGATGACAAGGTAAAAATGACTTGAAAAGTGTAGGAGTTATGTAGCTGTATGAGATTCCATAATTCGGGAAGCCTGAGAACCTCTACTAGTGGCTTATGTTGAAGGTACAAAAGGACTTATTCTATTTCACATTAAGGAGAATGTGATTAACTATGTAATTAATTGGAAAGATGAATGGCTTGTATGATAATGGTGTAGAAATTGGACCAGATTTAAACGATGATGTGGTAGTGGAAGCGAAAACAACACAGTTTAACTACTAACAAGGAAAGTGTGCATTCACTGTCACAAGTATAACTAATCCATACACAAGGGTAGAAGCACCTTGTAAGTTATAAATTGGGTGCTTCTGAATGTTGGTCAAAAGTAAATAAGAAGTGATTGCATGTCAAACACAAGATGGTGTAAAATACATTACACAACATTTCCCTATTTATTGTTGAGGAAGCTAAGGCCCAAGTGAGAAAGGGTGAAAAGATAACTTGGGGCACTATTCTTCTACTAATAGTGTTTTTGGAGATAGGAGTACCTGATGGCCCGATGGAGAATATGTGGGTTTATCCAATGGAAAACAAGTCTCCTGGGTATAGGTTTGTAAAGTTTACATGTGATGGAGCCATAAAAATTACATATAAGATGTACATGGAGAAGTGGTATAGGTGAATGCATGAAGCATTTGAGAATGAGTGGCACATACCAAGGGAGATTTTGGTATTATTAGATAAACAAGTAAAGTTTTTGATGCATCAACGTTACTGACTTGGCCAATTTGTACTTAGCAATAGAGAAATGAGGCCTTGCTGTAAGATTCCTTTTGATTTTATGGATAGATATTTTTAGGCCTCTATAAATAGGTTAAAGGATGTGTGCAAGCTGAAACTCAATGCAGAAAGGCTAGATTCTGACCACCATACCTTGAGCCATACTTTTTGGTATCCATTGAGGTCAACATATATGAAGATGATGGAATATGAAAACATGAAATTAAGCCCCATAATTTTTATAGTGGTTAAACATGCCTACTGAGTCTACATCTATCTAAGGCCTAAGCTCAAGGATGGGAAATACCTAAACGTTTGAGACCTTCATTTACCAGATCCCCCACAAAAAAATCAGACATCAGGAATGGCTAAGAGAAGGCACAAAGAAACACCCCCTCATAAAGAAGAGATAGAAGGGGAAGAAGATGAAGGAGATTAAGAAGATGAAGAAAAGGAAGAGACTACCTTGGATTAAAGCCAAAGAAAGAAAATAAAAATGTAACAAAGAGAAGAAAGTAAGGGCGCGAGAACCTCTGAGATTACTAAGGAGTCATCATCGGTCACAATGACCAAAACAAGTAATTTGAAGAAGAAACAAATCCCGGTGAAGAAGAAACCTTAGGTGATTTATGTCAAGGATGATGATTACTTGGAAGAATAGGTGGAAGAGTAAATAGTGCACAAGGAGTAGTTGCATGAAGACATGTTGGTGTATGATGAGGAGACTGCACAGTAAAAAGAATAATTCAAGGAGGAGACCATGCATGATGAATAGGATATGCACAACATGTGTGAGGAGGAATCCAAGGGTGATGAAAATAATTAAGAGGAATGCAAGGCATAACGAAATGAGGAGGAGAAAGGTAATGAAGATTATCCTACTAGGGAAGACTTAGGTTTTGCAGGAGGTGAAGGATTCAGCGCGCAACTCAACATTGCATAAGAAACTCCTAAGAGGAAGCGATGAAAAAGATGGAAGAAACGGGAACCTCTGTAGGCACCCCAGATGCATTATATATATATATATATATATATTAGTAAACTAAACTGAATTACACCTTTTGAAAAATCTCAAACTTCTGAAATGTTTTCCCCATTTGAACTATCCAAACTTTTCAAACATAGTAACTATGGTAAAAATCATTCAATTCATTGTAATAAAAATGATATAACAAACTAATTCAATTTTTGAATTAATTAAATATTTTAATTGTGTAAAGGTATAAATTTTAATATTTTGAAATCTTATAATCATACTATAAATGTTGTAAATTTCCAATCTTATTGTTCTTATTTTGATTATTTTGCATGTTTTATTAATATTAGAAATGACACAAAGCTACAAATCATTTGATTAACACATTTATGTGTGGAGGCTCTAGTATTCATGCTTCAACACAACATGACATATAGGAGTTTGATGAACCAAAACAATATCCTTCCATATCTATACATCCATCAACATCCATGGACCCACAACAAAGGTATTGGCTTACATTTTTATTTTCTAATTAAAGAGAATTATTTCATATTTATACATGTTAATCACACAACTTTATAATGATAGATTTACTAATATTCAGGAACATTGTTGTAGTTGTTGTCATCCCTCGATATTTAGGGACTAACCATAGAGGTATGTTTTTATATTTTTTTAAATACAATTTCATTTCATTTGATTGATTAAAATTACCATATTTTTAGCTATTTATTGCCATTAATAAATAATAACACTTCATTATGATAGGTCTACTTCACTTTTAGAATTGGAGGAGGATGAGGGAAATAAGAATACACATCCTTCAGTTGTAGCGAGGGAGTCACCACATCAAAGGTATACTTATTTTGTTTTGTTATCAAATTGATTTTATTGTAGATCCACTTTAGATGTAGGACCCTCTCAACCTACTTGTGCTTAAACAAGAAAATGAAGATGAAAAATGTTCCTCCATCTATCCTCAAAAACATGCTCCCCAATTTACTATGGTGAAATGATAATGAGGAGTATATATCAGCCCCACCAACTTCAGGAGATTTGAGACCCTCTCACCTTATCTTCAATAAGTATTGAAACAAAGTGAGAGGGGAATTATGAATCTATATATAAATAACATTGGTGAAATACTTCAATCTGTTTGGGGAAAATATGTATTTGAGTATTTTTATTTAATTTTATTAATTAATTTTTAAAAATTATATTTTTACTAGTTTTTGTTAATGTCAACTTATTCATTTTTTGTTTTATTAATATTGAAAAAACATGATATTTTTAACCTTTTAAATTTTTGGGTTTTAGGTATCTCAAAAAATGAATTGCTGATTGAGTGCAAAATATATTTAAAACATATTATCATAGAGAATGGTACTAAATCCCAAAATAAATTCATAAGAGCATATTTGAGTTACCTCAACGTGATTTTGGGACTTCGTACTATAAAAAAAGTTTATTAAAAAAAAAGTGTAGCACAAGTGTTTAGGAGAATTAAGAGGCATATCAAGGTAATTTTATTGTGTAAATAACACATTTAAAAAAATCAAACACTTTTACAAATTGTTTTACATCCATACTATCCATTTAAAATGTGAAGGAAACACTTATTTGAAGAAGAGTCTTCTTCAACTGCCCAATGTAGATCCGAAAGCTTAAAATGGCCTCTATGAAAAATGGATCCAAGAAGAGAATAATAAGGCCATAGGTTAGTTAACTCAATTTATTATTTCTGAAATTTTATTTTATTATATTAATTAAATATTTAAAAATTATTATAATTTATACAGAGAAGAAAATAAATTAGCTATTAGGTTACAAAGCACGAGTTAGAAAAGGAGGACAGGTGACCCATTGAATGGGCTAACACAATTTAGTGAAGTTCGTAAATTAATTAGTAAGTTCAATACACATTATTCTACAATTTTATTTCATTATAAAAATTATCTTTCATAAATTATTAATACTCAATTTATTTTTCATTTCGCTATTATTTTAGGAAACCTGCTATAATAGACTTACAACAAAAGAGGAGCAAACAACATTAAAATCAATAGTTTGGGAGTCAACTGAATTCATCAATTTGGTAAATGAGAATGGATATGTTCCAGTAAGACATGTTTAATTTGTTATGAGTTACATAAATTTTAAATTCAAATAGTTGTAAATTTTTATCATTATGTATTTGTAGGTTGATAGACAAACAAATTTGGAAGAGTAAGAAGGGGTGCAAATTTAGTCAGAAGAGGGTCACATAAAGGAGGAGAAGGAGGACGACGATGAATATGAGGAATAGCGGCTAGGCACATATTCATATGTTTTGAAATTAAAAAGGGAGTTGGTCTCTTTTTGTAATTCCCAAATGTATTATACTATACGTTAGTGTATAAACAAAACTACAAAATAAATATCATGTTTTCTGATTATGTGTAATATGTGCTTATTGTACTTTTTATATGTAACCCATATTATGATATTTTTATAAGTTTTTAATAAAACCATTTCATTGTATACTAGGAATCTTCAATACAATATATAACATTAAGAATCTTTAATACAATATACAATATTAGGAATATTCAATTCAATTTCAAATAATAAATTCACATCAAAATAAATAAAAATATATAAAAATAATATTATATAATAATTTACAAAATAATTAATTTTACTTTTTTTTGTTGTTGATGTTTATGTCATATTTTCACCACATAACAAGTAGTGAAAATTAGATCCTAGCATGGCAAAAACTTGACATACTTAAAACTCTCTAGTCACACCAATCTTGTGTCACATTTTTGCTACAATATGCAACGTGAATTTGTAGCAGAAACATATCCAAAAATACCTTTAAGTGTCAATTTTTAATGCAAATTTGACCCAAATAGAGGCGCTATGTGTACATTTTGTTGTACTTGAGAGATTGGGTTGAAAGTTTTACTTTAGGGGGAAGGAAATGGAAGCGAAAAAAACTAAAAAATATTGAATAGTGGTGTCATTTAAGCAAGCCTTACAAGAATATCATAGTTTATCTTATTGGGTGTATATAAAATAACCTATATTTCATTTGAGTTAGGAAAGCTAATAAAATGGAAGAAAAATATTTCTCCTATCTCGTCTATGAAGAAGCAAATGCTTAATTTAATAAACGAAACATCTTTCATCATTATGCTTTTGATGACCAAATAACCTATCTATTTTTAAGTAATAACCACAACGATGAGAAGGGGTATATAAGGAAAAGGATAGGTTTCACATGTTTCATCCATTATCTCTGAGAATGGTGAAATTTAGTGTAATTATCAATCATCATCTCTCCACATGTGAAAAATGAATCATGGTTAGATTCATCAGTGTGAGACATTTTGTTGAAGTGAACTCAAATTTGTGATAGCTGTTTCACTCATCTTCAACTCAAGATACATCATGTCAAATTTGAAATATTTTGAGGATTACATACTAAATTCAAAAATGCCATCTCATTTGAATTAAAATTTCCTCACCATGATAATATTCATTAATTTAGCCTTGATTACACATGTTTGTAATGACTCATTATTTTTCCTTATTGATCATGGACACCTATGTCCCATTGAAATTTTCATGTGCAGGAAGGTTTTCAACTTAGGCCTTCAGTCACTAATTTTGAACAATGCACCAATCGTAAACACATGGTATTAATCATTATCTCCTCTATATTTCCATCCTAGTTCCTTCCCCTCTCTAATTTCAAGTGTATCAATGATAAAGTGGGATTGTCTCAAGCACAGGGTATTGGATTTCCATAGGGTGAAGTGAGAGGATTTATATCACCTAGTGAAAATTGATGTTTTACATTGTTCTAAACCATAAAACTTGTATCGTCCCCTCACATGTGTATTGAAGGACCAATGCCTTACATCTAGGGGTAATCGATAGAGCTCAAACCCTGTTCTGAATCATGTTTGTATGAAATTAAATTTGATAGTTTAAAGGCAATATAAACAAAGGCATGCGAGAGTAAAATTGAACGTGATAGAAGTAATTTTCAACTAGTACAACTAAATCTCTATATTTTATAAATTATAAGCATGATTAAAGGTGAAACTAATGGTGTGGACGAGTTGGACATCCATGAATAAAGGAGATAGTGGAAAGTGGTCTAGTTATTTATTTTTGGATAGACTATAGTTTGGAGATTATTTTAAGCAAATTTTAAGTGATTTTTAATAAATAAGGTAAATAAACAAATTGTTAGGAAATAAGGGATAAAATATGTGGAACAATCCCACTCAGAATCGCAATAGTAGAAACTAATATGTAGAAAGATATTACAGATCTGAAATAAAAGTGTAGAAAAATAAATGAACATAACACAAAGACATTATTTAACATGGCTCACCCAATTTGGGCTATGTCCACCAAGAATCACTTAGAATTTTTTATTACAAGCCACCTCTTTCTCTTAATATAATACCCAGATATGTTTAGAGTTGTTCTCAACAAACTCTCCTGAATTCACAATTGAACTAACACACAAATCTACAATGATATGTCTTCCCTAAATCAACAGGAATTTGCTTAAGTAGTTTTACAATATTGTGGGTACCAAAACCATGGGCCAAAACCACCCCATAAACATATGGGTCAAAATACCATCCATATGAGAAAAGCATGTTTCCTAAGATATTAGACACATTTTTCGAGGCCAAAATTTTTTTTTTGGGGGATGCGTCCCGACCCCTGCTACTAGGGGGTTCCACCCCCAGATCTCTACTTGGGGATTGGCCCAACCCCAAACCCCTATGAAAAAACTTTAGAGAGTGTACAATAATTTTAGTGTATTGTCTTCAACACTTCCACACATTAAACTATCCTCCCACAACATAAAAATCTCCCAATTGGAGACTAGTTTTCATCTAAGAAATATTTTCAACCCTTCACTGTCATTTGTGAAGACCAACCAAAGATGAAAAAAACTTCAATTTCTCCCTTGTGACCACCTTGGTCATCATGTGTGCAAGATTATGAATGGTATGAAACTTCTCCAACTTCAAATTTTATTCCTCCAAAGTTGTCCTAATGAAATGGTAACTTAATTGTACGTGCTTCGTTTTAGAGTGAAAAATAAAGTTCTTAGCTAGGTGTATAACAGTTTGACTATCACTATGTATCTTCCTTTCCTACTTATGTCATAACTCCTCAATCAATTAATGTAACCAGATCATCTCTTTTCTTTCTTCTATGGTAGCAACATACTTAACCTCCATGGTTGACAAATCCACAAGCTTATGTAGTTGTGAAATCCAGCTCACTGTTCTCCCACCTACAATGAAAATATAACCTATCATGTTCCTCCCACAGTCTACGTTTACAACCATATCTTAATCTACATAACCATGCAAAGTGGTATCTGATCCACTTTAGAACAAAAATGTCCCCATGGTCCCTCTCAAGTACCGAAGGATCCACTTTACTACTTGCTAGTGATCTTTACCTAGATCACTCATAAATCTACTTACTTATCCCACTACATCGGAAATATCAAGCCAAGTGAGCACCATGGCATACATCAAACTGTCAACCTTTGATGATTAAGGTACCTTAGACATCTAGTTTCTCTCCTACTGTGTCTTAGGAAAAAACTCCTTTGATAACTTGAAATGTCCTGCCAAAGGAGTCCCAAGCGGTTTAGCATCTTACATATTAAACCTCTCCAAGACCTTCTTAATGTACTCTTCCTGAAATAAAGTCAACTTTTTTTCCTTCTTATCCCTAGATAACCTCATACCAAGGATTTTTTTGGCTTCCCCAAAATCCTTCATATCAAAGGAGTCACTTAGTTGCTTCTTGAGTACTTTTATTTTGAACATATTTTTTCCTGCAACCAACATGTCATTTACATACAACATAAGATACTATAACTTTCATCTTGTAATTTCTTTGTATGTATGCAATGGTCATAATGAAATCTAATATAACCTTACTCCATCATGAAGTTATCAAATTTCTTATACCATTGACGTGGAGCTTGTTTCAGGGAATACAAGCTCTTCTTTAGTTTGCACACCATCTCCTATTTACCTTTGACCTCATATCCCACTAGCTGTTACATATATAGATCCTCCTCCAAATCACTATGGAGGAATGCAGTATTTACATCTAGCTACTCTAGGTGCAATTCTTTTGCTGCCACTATTCTAAGAATAGTTCTAATAGAAGTCACTTTTACTATAGGAGAAAAAATCTCATCAAAATCTATACCTTTTTTCTATGTAAACCCCTTGACCACTAACAGGGCATTGTATATTTTATTTCCTCCTTATTCCTCTTTAACTATGTGCACCCACTTGTTATGCAATGCTCTTTTTCCTTCAGGTAGCTTCACTAGATCCCAATTCTAGTTCTCAATGAGAGATTGATGCTACTCATTCATGGCTTTCTCCCACTTATTCTTGGCATCTACCTGCATTACTTCATCAAAGATCTCTAGCTATTCACTGTCATTGAGTAATAAATAATAAAGATAAGGATAAAAATGTTCAGGTGCTCATCTTTAACTAGAAAAACTCCTAAATATAGGAGTTTGGGGTTCCTGTTGAGTAGGTTCTTGAACTAATTCATGTGTCACTTTCCCATCTGGAAGATCCTCTAGCACTACATATTCTTAACTATATTATTCCTTATTTTCTTTCAAATATTGCTTATACATAACTTTCTCATTAAATACCACATCTCTAGATCAAATGATTTTCTTTTCCTTAATACTCAGACATTTCTATCCAAAGTCATCACCACTATAACCAATGAAAGTACATTTTTTTGATTTAACCTATAGCTTGGTCTTATCATCCTTTTCTATGTGAAAAAAAACCTCACATCAAAAGACTCTAAGAAATGAGTAATCAGATTTCTTACCAAACCAAGCCTCCTCAGGTATGCCTCCATCCAAGGCACTTGAGGGTCATCCGTTTATCAAGTACATAATTATGCTCACCGCTTCTACCCAAAAAGAAAGAGGCATTCCTGCATGTAACCTCATACTCCTAGCACGTTCCATTATTGTCATGTTCATCCTTTCTAACAACCCATTCTATTATGGAGTTATTGGAACCATCTTTTACCTACAAATTCCATTCTTAGAAAAATAATCATAAAACTCATTTTTGTAATAATCCCCTCCATTATATGACCTAAGAAATTTTAGCTTAAGACTTGTTTCATTCTCTACCAAGGCTTTCAATTTAACAAAATTTTCAAATACATCAGATTTGTTTCTAATACAATATACCCAAACTTTCCTTGTTACATCATCAATAAAAATAACATAATAATTTGAACCCCTAAGAGATGATATCTGAGTTGGCCCCCACATATCAGAATGTACCAGCTCCAACTTACTCTCTTTATTTGTTGGTCCAACCTTGAGAAACTTTACTTGCTTCTGTTTCCCATATACAAAGTTCTCACATAAATCCAAACCATTTTATTTAAATCTAGCCAAATTATTCTTTATGATCTGCATGCCCTTATAGCTCATGTGACCTAGCCTATAGTGCCACAATGTTGTATCTACATCTGAATCCATGTGATTATAAGCATTAGTACTACCCGTGGTTAAATACAAGGTTTCAACCTTCTTTCATCTTACCACCACAAGATCACCCTTAGTAACCTTCCAAGATTCCACTGTAAATATCACAATATAACCATCATTTTGTAATTGCCCCACTAATACCAAATTTCATCTTAATATAGGAACATGTCCGACATCCTTCAATAGCCATGTATTACCATTCTATATATTAACATGATTTTTTTTCCAACTATGTTGCAAAGCTCATCATCACCAAGAAAACATGCCCAAAATCCCCTTGATCATTATAAAAAAAAATGCCTATTTGTAGTAGCATGGAAAGAATCCCCCAAATCTAAAACCTAAGATTCAACAATATTGTGAAAATAAATAATAAAAGCATCCTGACAGCCACATTCACCTTCTTTTTTGTTCATGTTGTTTCTTTTTGTCTCGAATCTCCCAATAACCCTTCTTTGCATGCCCAGACTTTCCATAGTGCCAACATACCATCTTACTTTTGGATTTTTACCTTTCCTGATATTTTAAGTTTCCATGTCTTCCTTTATTCTTCTTTCTCCCTCTAGTTTCCATCGTCAAATAATTCCCTAAAGTACAAGATTCCTTGGAGATTTCTCTTCACATTTCTTCACTCAAAATCACCCCTACAACATCCTCAAACTTCAACTTTGAGTTAGTTGGAACTAAGTTTCTTACCACCATTACCAGACTATTCTAACTCTCAGGTAAAGAGCACAAAATTAATAAATCCCTAACTTCTTCATCAAATTATCTTGTAACCAAAGCTAGCATATCCACAACCATATTAAAATCATTCAAATGATCTACTACTAAACTATTCTCATACATCTTCATATTAAAAAAAATCATGAAAAATATCTTGTTAGAGGTAGATGGATTTTCATATAACTTCCCTAATGCATTCATAAGTTCTTTTGTAGTCTTTTCCTTTAAAACATTAAATAATACCGAAGATGCAAGACATAGCTGGACTGTTCCAAGTTCCTTCCTATCCAGAAAATCCCACTCCACATCCATCATGCTCAAGGGTTTGTTCCCTTTCTCAGATAGTGGAATATAAATATCCTTATCGTAAAGGTAATATTCCATCTGCATCTTCCAAATACTTAAATTATTATCATTGAATTTATCAACCTTTGATCTTCCATCTGCCATAGCTGTCACTCAAGATAAAAATTTCCATGTGATTTGATAAATCAGCAAACCCGACCAATGTCTGATACCAATTGTTAGGAAATAAGGTATAAAATATGTGGAACAATCCCACTCAGAATCGCAATAGTAGAAACTAATATGCAGAAAGACATTACATATTTGAAATACAAGTGTATAAAAATAAAAGAGCACAACACAAAGACAATATTTAACGTGGCTCACCTAATTTGGGCTACGTCAACTAAGAATGACTTTCTCAAAAAAAATTATTACAAGAAACCTCTTTCTCTCAATACAATACCAAGATCTATTTGGATATGTGCTAAAAAACTCTCTTGAATTCACACTTGAATTCACACACACATCTACAATGATATTTCTTCCCTACATCAATAGGTAACTGCTTACGAATTTTTATAATACCCTGGGTAAAAAAACCATGGGCTAAAAGCTCCCCATAAACCTATGGGTCACAAATCCAACCCATACAAGAAGAGCATGTTTCTTGATAAATCAAACATGTTTTTTTAGGCCAAATTATTTTTCTCAGGGGCTGTACTCACGAACCCCGAGAAAAATGTGGAGATTCTATAGTCTTCAACACTTCCACACATGAAAATAGGATCCACAACATAACACAAATATATGGTTTTAATCTTATAAATTTTTATTAGGATTCACATTTTGAGAATGGCTAGAACCCTTGGAAATATTATTTAGAGAGGAAATTGCTAATAAGTTAATGAGAATTTAATGATAAAATATTTGGGCTTCTCTTAGAATCATAATTAAATCAAATGGATCTCTCACATTGGTCCCACATGGGAATTCTAATATATTGGAAAAGTTTTAGACTCATTTGAACCCATTCTTTTGATTTCAATGATGTGCATGTGCCCTTCTCTATTAATTTCCATTTTTGACTCCTTGAGGATCAATTTTATGTAATAATTATCTTGTTTTCAAGAAATATTTTTGTTTCCCCTAACTTTGATTTGGTAAGGGTTCTCTGGTATTCTCCTTACTTTTCATTCATTGGAGTATAGTTTGGTCTCTTGTGGCATTGACAATTGGCTCCCTCTTGGAATCTGATTTCTCCTAGAGAAATATTTTGAGAACCTTTTATCTCTTCTTATGTAAGGGTAATTATTATAAATTGGAGGATATCTTATTTTTCCTGGTATTTTTGGCTCTTAAACAAAAATTGTTTCCTAGTTTTGAGAATTTGTTAGTGGTAGCATTTTTTTATTCAAAGAAAAATTATTATAGGATTTTGAGCAAGTGTTGCAATCTTGTTGGAAGACATTAAATGTTTAGATCATTTTTTGGTAATTACGTAGTTATCTACTTTGTGTAGACATTTGTAAATGTTGATTCATAAAATCCTTGCATGATCTAACTTATCTACATTTTGTACAAATGATTTCAATATTAGTGTATTTTAACTCTTTGGTATATTGTTCTGATGCATAATGAGGGGTCTATGTAATTGCATATAATTATATCTCTTAATTATGATGTATTGTGAATTAATTGTATTATATGTTTTCATTAATTAGTTCTTACTCATTCATTTTGTTTGAATTACGGATACTCTTTTCCCAATGGATTATAAGCATTGATTATGGTTAATTTGGCCACTTATTTTAATAATAATTTCATCAAACAATGTATCTAACTAAAATATCCATTTATATTTTCCAATATCTTAAGGTTTCACCTGTCGTAAATTAGTATCATATTTATAATATTTCTTCAATTCATTCAGGTTGTCTTAAGATAAATTCTCCTATACATCATAAACCTCTTTTAGATAATAATTTGTCTAGTTGTAACCTTTTCATAACCTTAGAATTTTTTATTATTATTCTTACTAATGATAGTAAATTGGGTGGGAAATCATAGTGGTTAGGATATTTATGTGGTTTTGATATGTTATCCTTGTAGACTTTGTGCTATTTTGTACATTTTGGTTGTTTTAATGTCTGTCTATGGATTTCACAAAGCCCAAAGAGTGAGAGGTTAATGACCTTCTCATATGTTTCCTTAAATTCCCCCTCCCAAATTGTTGAATAAGTATACAACTACGATGAATCATCAATTTATTTTCACTTATTTGTACCGAGGAATAGATATGAGATCCAACAACCATTTTAGATAATTAATCTTGCATGGATGCATAATAGAGTAGTATAAAAATATGGGAAAGTAAAGAGAGAGGGAGATATACTGAATGTGTTTATAATGTGAGTATTTGCCTTAGCGTATGAATAAAGGAAAAAAAATCATTGTTAATAAATAAATTTTGAAATTTAAGTGTTTGTAGATAATACCAATAAGAAAATATAGAGGACGATCATATGAAAGAGGAGGATGATAAGCAGGATAAAGATGGTGTATTTATATATTAGATTCCTTACTATTTTAATTAGAAAATGGGTCATTGAAAATATTAATATAAGTATTGTCATTAGAAAGCTTAGATTTCTCAGGAGGTAAGAAAAATTTAATAGCATTTGTATCAATAAGGACTTGGATGGCATTATAATGCTTGACACATTGATTTGTAGAATTTCTATCACATATATGATAATTGTAATGATAATTATAGTAAAAATACCTATCATGATGCTTGTTTGTATAAAATTTTAAGGTGGGAGGGAGTGATACAAGGTTTTTCTTTGGAAACTTTTGAAGGGCCACTTGGGATGAAGAAGAAAATAATGTAAATTACCTATAGGGAGAAGATTACAATTGAAGATTTGTAGATTGAGATGCAACATTGAAAGTAAATTTAGCATCAATATTTTTTAATTATACATTCCTTTGAAATTATATTTTCCTTGAAATTTAGCATTAGAAGCAATGTATGTATTACGAGCATTAGAAACACACTTAATATTTTTCATTATAAGAAAATCCTATTATTTTAATGTATAATAGAATGATCGAATCTTATCAAAGATAATGAATTCTTCCAAAGGGGAAAGGAAGATTTGAGTGATTAAATCTTCAATCACAGGTTTAGTGAGTATATTGTTTAATTAAGTAATAATAGTATTGTAGTGTAGAAAAGAGTCACCAGTGGGATCATTGGATCTTTGTCCCTTCTTATACATTTGAGCATATGATACATTTTCCATAATATTAGTTCAAAATTATGCAAGGAATTGATTGAAAAAAGGGTAAAGGCTCACACTGAGTGGATAGCAAGGTCATATAACCATTGTAATGTACATTCCTTGAGGATTCTAGGAAATAGGCTAGTAGGTAGTACATCATTATAAACATGATGGGAAATTTACATAGGTGTTATGGAGGATAACTTTGCCATCATAGATAGGAAGCTTAGGAGAAAAAAATATTATAGGTAAAGGATAGGAAACCAATTTGGGTGTAAGTTTGTTTTTTCCATGAAATTAGAGGAGGTAGATGCTCCTTGTTACAACTATAATATTTGGTCTTGTGGTCTGTGGAAAATATTATCAAGAGATTTTGTATTAGCTGAGGAATGGGCAGTTACATGAGTATAAATAATAAATGTAAGAATTTTAGTATACATATGCATAGATTTTAGAAAACCTTTGAAGAGGGATATGGGTTTCACTAAAAAATATAGGGACAGTGGATGTAGTAATGGTAGACATAGCCATTTTGGAAGATGTAATAGTGGACTAGGGGATCTTATGGATGTTTATACAATTTTTTTCATCTCTAGTGATGTATAGAAGAGTGTTAATACGATGAGGGTATTAGTATAATAAATTCATAAATTTTTGTTCTTTATCCTTAGTAAAGGTGTGGTTATTAGTATCAGATTCATCATGAGAGGTTTTCCCCTTAAGAATGTTGAGTAGAGGCAATGGAGATAGTATTAACAATAACAAAGGTAGCAGAGTACATGTGTGTATAAACATTATCAATCATACAAAACTAATCCTCATATTTTTCATCACAATCATATTGGTAAAATTCATTAGGATAATCAATAATATCCTCACACATGCTCCTAAATAATAATTGACATATATGTGGACTCATTGATATATTAATAGAGAAGGGTACTTCATCCTTATGGCCTGTCATCACCAATCCGGCACTATGATAATTCTTCACTGGGAACTCCTCATGCTATGATTATTTACTAATGCACAGCCTTTAGTTTGGTGGATGTAATCTGGAAACAAAAAAACAACAAAACACAAAAATACCATCGACTATGATAAGGGAATGATGACAAATCTGAAATATCAAAGTAAATTATATTAACATGAAATTGTTACAATCTCACCCATGAGGTACTTCAACAAGACTATGGGAGAAACTTTACAATTACACCTCTCGATGGCTTCTTCAACACACCTTTAACTGATGGCTTCCTTTGCACACTTCCTACAATATTTCTCACTACTTCTTTCTATGCTAAATGAGGGGGGTAGCCTCTCTATTTATAGAACTTACAGGCTTGTCCATCTTATCTCTAAGATAGGATAAGAAATCCACTCTGATGAATCATATTCCATACCTTAACTCTTATCTGTACATGTAAGCTTATCTCTTAAGATAAGATAAACCTTATCATTTTACATGGGTTCCACATTTTTAGAATTTTTACAAATAAAATACACAAAATATTTATGACCTCACTCCTTTTCCTTATTACCAATATAATATTTCTAATTCCTAATCATGTAGACCCTACTTCTCTAATTACCCAAACTTTGACATTTTAATATTACTGGACCACTTACGACAAATATTTACTTTTTACAACATTCCTATTGTACTTTGACTATTACCGTACTCCACATTATTTGCGGCGTCGTACTGGCAGCGCCGTTATCTTTTATCGGACGCTACTACTAATTACACTTAACAACATTCTATTCCTAATACATACATTAATGAAATAGAAATTATGGAGGAAAATTTTAGTGTCGACAGGCCATCTAGAGTTTAAGAAACAATTAGGGTCACCAAATTATTACACCCTAATATAAAAACAAGACGGGGAATGTTTCTATTTATTTAAAAGGCATAATGGTATTAAATGTTGCATATATCAAACAACTAATATACTTTAAAATATAAATCATAATATATCTATGAAAGCATATTGTAAGATATAATAATAAATATGATTTCTTAAAATACAAGAAAAGTAAAATTAGTTGATTATAGAAGGAGAGATATGATTCGTAAGTTCAAAGTGACTATGTAGGATAGAAATGACATGAAGATGTTTCCTATCTAGAACTGTGACCAAAAAATGAGATTTAATGGAACCATATGCTATGTATTAGAGTGTGGTAAGATCTTGTGCCAAGATGTATGATTTCAAAATAGGATATGATGGAACTCTATAATTTCTAATGGATGTTAACAGCCATGGAATGTGTTTTTCTATCCAATTTTAGGGTATAAAAATGTGTGACACCTCCGGTTAATCAAAGAAAACTTAACAGAAATCCCACAAGAAGTCTGCGTGGGAAAATAGGTCATATTCAAAGGTGTGAATAGATAGGGAGAACATGTGCACGGAGAAGAAATTCAGCTTTCGGGACTTAGCCATTTTCACTCATGAAGGTCTATTTTTAGAGATGGTGTGCAGAGCACACAAATGAGGTAGAGACGTGTGCGACACACATTGGCTATTTTTGGAGAATTAGCCACAAAGATATTTGCATGGACAAATGCTAGGAATAGGATTATCAATGTAGTTAACTACTAGAAGTCTATAGTTAGCACACTCGCATGTAGGGCTATGATTGTAAATGGCACGTGGCTATTAATATAATGTAACCTATTTTGGAATGGATAAGTGGTGAAGGGCAAGTCCCCACCCTTATAAGTATGTAGTGAACTATGTAGAGATAGAGAGAGTTGCATACATGGAGATATAGTGAGATTATGCTACTAAATATTTTACGCACATACTACTATTATTATAATGATGCTTTTGTATACTTATTGAATTTAATATAATAGATGATATTGGCTGAATCTAAGTGTTAGTTTCGTGTGTATCTAAATCTAGTATGTTCTTGATCTCATCATGATTTATATTTAATTCTATTCTCCCTTAGAGATAGATCTGGTATGCTCTGTAGAATGATGTGTTAGTAATGGAACTATATGTGTTAAGTATTCATCATGCTAACATCTTGCAACAACAACCCTAAAGAGGGACTTGGTACCTTTGCGCACTTTGGGTGAGCTCTCAGTCTAGGCTGGGTGATGTGTTAGTGCATCTAGGGTCTTATTTGATTTGTATCACTGAATTCTAGTCTGCATCATTGGTTCTGTCATTGGGACCTCTTTTTTAGTTGTTCTCAGGATGGTTTGCGATGAAGATGTACTGGTTAACTCTAGCAAGTGTTGAGGAGTGGATACATGATTTGGATGAAGAATACGCACATAGGTTTAGCACTGGATCTAAGTTTAACGCACACACTTGGGTGGAACATAATCTATATGACAATTTATATGAGAGATTTTTTGCTATATTTTCAATAGAATTGTACGAGTGGCTAATTGTATATGCATCTAAGTGGAATTGGAGGTATTGTGATTTTTTCTGGATGCGTGAAGAACTCCAGGACCTTTATGATGCTGATATAACTTGGACTTTAGCCATGGATACGTGGTTCCATGGTGTCTTGAATAGTTATATCTTGGAATACTCAATTTCAACTTATCTGTGTCCAGAGGTAGTTGAATTCCAGTTCTTACGATATCCAAGGGGAGCTTACCTACAAGGCATTCCATTGACGATCAAGATCTTGATGGTAACTTTGAACCTAGAAAGTAAATTGATGGCTAACTAAACCTCACCATGTGCAAGGGCAGGAGTAGGTTTGGTGAAAGATGGCAGACCTAGTGACAAAAAGGCAAAGAGAGGAAAGGTGAATTAAGTATAATGAGGTGCACGAGAGGTAGATAGAGAAGCAACGTAACATTGCAGAAAGTATGACGTTGAGGAGAGAGATCAATTGTGAAGGATTTAAAGCTAACATAGAAGATGTAGAGCCAGAGCATCAGGAACTCCCCCATCTTGGAAAGAATAAAAGGGATCCCCCATCAGCCTCATGTAGAAGTGCACCAGCAGAGACTACCTGGGCCACGGGTGTGCATCTGAATCCAGCTAGTAACCTTTCCCTTGCATTTAGTTTTTTAGCATCTAGTACAACAAGCAGTCAATAAGCTAGTTCAAGTAGTGGGAGAGTAGGAGTGAGTCTTATAAGGAGCACAGTGATGGTAACACAAATGGCTTTGTTGTTATATGGGAGTACCTTTTCAAGTGTATCATCGACACAGAATACAAGCGAACTAATTTTTGGATTAACTTCTGGGAGTAGTAACACTTTACATTTTTTTGGGGTATAGTTCAGTTATACTATTGGGACAAAGGGAATTACATCTTCTGGTCTGACCCCAGCTACAGGTTTGGGATCATGAGGCATAGGTAACTCTAGTTCAGGTGGATCTAGAGGTTCTGGAGGTAGGGGAAACATAAGAGGTTCTGAATAGAGGCGGGAAGGGTCTGTACAAACCCTAGAATATTTACATGTAGATGTATCTTCATCTTCAAGAGTATAGGGGCATAGAATATGCTCCTAAACATGTGCATATGTGTGAAATATTGTGGCATGTAAAAGGAATCATGGCTTTTGAGCATAGGGAAATCTAATTTACTACTATGTTACAAGGGCGCACACATAGTTGGTAAAGAATGTTTGACCCTGATCAGAATTGCGTAGATTATACAAATTTAAAGGATGCATTCCTTAAAGAGTTTCATATCCCTAAGTTTGAGCATAAGAGTATAAGTACGCTCAAGGATATAAAGCAAGGTACTATTGAAATTACTAGAGAGTATGATGCACGGTTTAAAACGTTGCTATCAAAGCTTTCTTATGACATACACGCAAGCCAACATGCATAATGGTTTGTTGGGGGTGATGAGGGTCTTCAATCCTCACCATTAATAATGTCAATCCGGGTTGGTATCAAAAGGTTGTATGCATTAAGAGAAGAAGATCTTGGAAAATAATGCCTTTAAACACAAACTAAACTTGCATAAAATAAATCACACATGCATAAATTTAAAGGCACACTTGCAAGAATATAAAGGCACATTTTCGTAAAGAAAATCACACTTGTAGAAATGTAAACACACTTGCATGAATTAAATTTTTTGAATTGGAAATAACTGAAAGATAAAATGACACCTGCATGTTCACAACAAAAATTTTACTCAAGAAGGATCGCATAACATGAAATCAAAAGTTTACAACAAAAGGAAAACTGTAGAAATAAAGAAAAAAACATTAACACATTGATCCATATTCCTTGGAATGAATGGCTAGCTCATTCCTTGGAAGATGACTTTATTCATATTTTTAATTCAGAACTTGCAAGATAACTTTACTTCAAAAGATTAGAAAGAAAGAACAAATTTTTATTTCTTGGGAGAAAGAATTACATATATAAGTGTGGAAGGTTGCATTTATAATTCATGCATCCAACCAACTCCTTATTTTAGGAAATACAAACTAATATTATCTTAATTCCAATCTTAAAAACTAAGATCTTCATATGCACAAAATATGGAGAGACATATTATTGAGGTCAGATCTTATGTTACTTATTTTAGGAAGATTTGCTCCTAAATCTTCTCCGTGCTTTTTGGTAACAAGAATCATAATGATTTTATTCTTCTACATTATTAGAAGGATAATTTTTCTCAAAATATGATTTTGACAAAATACCTTTCTCGGATTTTCCATTTGAATTTTTTGTTTTTGACTGTGGAATTTTTGATGCTTGTCTGATACGCTTTTTCCTCAGACTGCAGTTCACTAAAAGTTAGATTTATATTCATTGGTAAAACCTGTTACAAATATGAATTAAGTTTTTTTAAACACATTGCTATGAACAAAAACCATTCTCAGATTTTTTGTTTGACTTTTCAATTTCTGTTTATGGAAATTTTAGTGTTCGTTTGATACACTTTTCCTCATACTGCATCTCACTAAAAGTTAGATCTATCTTCATTGGTAAAAATTGTTGCAAATATGAATGAGGTTTTTGCTAAACACATTGCTATGAACAAAATTTTATCTCAGATTTTCCATTTGAATTTTTTGTTTTTGTTTATGGAACTTTTAGTGCTTGTCTGATACACTTTTCCTTGGACTGTAGCTCACTAAAAGTTAGATCTCTCTTTATTGGTAATACCTGTAGCAAATCCAAATGAGGTTTTTGTTAAAAACATTACTATGAACAAAAATATCTCTCATATTTTCCATTGGATTCTTTGATCTTTCACAATTCCTTAAAAACTGTCAAAATCTTCTTAGTTCCGGAACTAAGCCTGTGAGTTCTGGAACTAAGCCTATGAGTTCCAGAGTGAACTTAAAACAACTATAACTTTTGCATACGATCTCAGATTGAGATGATTCTTTTTTTGAACTTACATAATTTTTTGAGAGAAATTTGAATATGAAATCATATTTGAGTTTAGATATACCATCCAAGATCAATTCCATTTTTCTCAATATTATCATTATCTTTCCTTTATGGCCTACATACATAAGACATTGCATCTTTTCCCAAATAATCAATAGGATTAGTCAAAAATATAGTAACAAAAGATTTCTAAAGAATGAACAAGATATATATCCTATATTCTATCTTAAGCAAACTATAAGTTCCTAGATTACATTTAAATCCACTTTTAAAAGTAGCTTGGAAGGACAAAATAATGGTAATTTATGGCCTCATCATTGCCCCACACTTAATCTTATGCATGTTCTCATGAATTATATTATTATCTTCTCTTCTTAGAGTCTTCTCCACATTGAGCTTATGCATGTATGCATTCCATATATAGTTCAATGAAAATTTCTTGTTGATCTCTTTATGCTATTTTTAATTTCCTTTCTTTTGCAGCAGGTTCTTGTGTGGATCTCCTTCTGTTGTTTTTTATTTTCTTTATTGTACAAAAAGTTGTTGTGTGGATCTCCTTTTACTGTTTTTGATTTTATTTCTTGTACAAAAGGTTCTTGTGTGGATTACCTTCTGTTGTTTTTGACTTTATTTATTGTATAACAGGTTCTTTTGTGGATCTCCTTTTGCTATTTTTGATTTTCTTTCTTTTGCAGCAAGTTCTTGTGTGAAGATCCTTCTACTTATTTTGATTTCCTTTCTTGTACAATAGGTTCTTGTGTAGAGATCCTTCTGCTACTTTTGATTTCCTTTCTTGTATAGAAGGTTCTTGTATGGATCTCCTTCTGCTGTGTCTCATATCTAAAAACAAAATGCATACATCGTGTTTCTCCTTCTCTCCTACACTCAAGCTCATGCATGTCATCATGCATGTTGTTTATTCATGGTTGCCCATAATTAAACTCTAAAATTTTGATTGCAAAGAGGTGCACATATTTTTATATAAGTAGGGGAGATATGAATTTTATCTTGTCTTCCTTGGAGATTTTAAAAGTGGATCTAGCTGTAATAAAAAACTTACAATAAAGCTTAAAAATAAAATAGTAGAACAAAATAACTTGATCATACCTCTAGTTTTCCTTATCATCCTATTGTTAACATGGTCAAATAGTGTCGAGAAAGAAGCCACTAGGTAACAGTTGATTACTTTTGAAGAAGAGCCACCCTTTTTTTGTCTTTAATTAGCCAACAAACTGGTTTTTCAATAAAATTTGTTTTTTTTTTCCTTTGATTGGCTAACAAGTTGGTTTTCCAATCAAAACTTTTTGATTTTTTTTTCCTTTGCTTGGCCAGCAAGATGGTTTTCCAATCAAAGCTTTTTGATTTTTTTTTGCCTTTGATTGGCCAGCAAGCTAGTTTTCCAATCAAAGCTTTTTGATTTTTTTTTGTTTTTCTGAAATGATAGCATGAGAAGGATTACAGAAAAATTTGATCCATCATCAGACTATATTCATCAAAGTACAACTTGTGTAAAATAGGAAGCAATGTTTGAGATCTCATAAAAATATTTGTGCATACTTGGTAACTCCAAAAAGATTTCAAAAAATTGTGTAGACAATTTCTAGGTCTTTAAATCCCATCTTGAATTGTGCATTATCAAAATTACCATAGTAATCTTCAAATCCCAGACTAGTGATCTCAAGAGATGGATAGTTGTTCAAAGAGAGAGTGAAGGTATCTGTGTGTCCCTTCAAAATCTGCATGCTCCTTGGTTGATACTGTTGGTGCTCCAAAATATGCATACTGATATCAAGAACAAATCTAGAAATTCTTATAGATCTAGTCTTTAGATATTAGTACGAAAAAAGTTATTGCCTTGATATTCACCATAATTGCTTCTTAACGTTATACAAGCATATACAAAAATGAAGAAATTGAAAGACATGAATTTTTTTTTTTCTAATGGATATGGTTCAGGGATTGAATTTTATTATGGGATGAAAAATAATTTGGATGGGTGGATTTATTATGAGTAGGTTTTTATTTTGGCTCTAATAAAATCCCTGAATATGGATGGAGTTAACTAGAAATGCTACCACTTCATTATTACAAACTGGATAAGCCAGTTTTTTACTAAGGTTATGTGTAATAAGATCACTGAGCTATTAGTTGATACAAGGGGAAATGGTGGTGGTTATCAAGAATGGCATATGATATTTAATCAACTGGATCTACTTTTAGATTCAATATCATATTCTACCATTTCCAGATCTGAATTATTTGTTCATACCATTGTACCTTCTTGATCAAACATCACAGTCATTTTGTTATACACAGTTAATTTATGGGGAGATAAATATTTACAATCTAATATTACTAATTGCAGAAATGAAATTTTAATCTACTTGTAGGAAATAAAAGTCTAAAGAAACTACTTACCAAATACTTCCTGTCATAGAATTTGTTAAAAGGTATTCTACTGTCACTAGAATATTCTTTTAGAGAACTCTGAATCTCCCAATAACACTGTGTTTCCTGGAAATGGCGTCAAAATGATGAGGGTTGTCAATCCTCACCATTAATAGTGTCAATCCAGGTTGGTGTCAAAAGGTTATATGCATTAAGAGAAGAAGATCTTGGAAAACAACTCCTTTAAACACAAACCAAACTTGCATAAAATAAATCACACATGCAGAAATTCAAAGGCACACTTGCAGAAATGTAAACACACTTGCAGGAATATAAAGGCATGCTTGCATGAAGGAAATCACACTTGCAGAAATATAAACACACTTGCATAAATTAAAATTTCTGAATTAGAAATAACTGAAATATAAAAAGACACCTATAGGTTCACAACAAAAATTATACTCAAGAAGGATCACATAACATAAAATCAGAAGTTTACAACAAAAGGAAAACTGTAGAAATAAAGAAACAAACATTAACACATTGATCAAAATTCATTGGAATGAGTGGCAAGCTCATTCCTTAAAAGAGGACTTAATTCATATTTTTAATTCAAAACTTGTAGGATAACTTTACTTCAAAAGATTGGAAAGAAAGAACAAATCTTTATTTCTTGGGAGAAAGAATTACATATCTAAGTGTGGAAGGTTACATTTATAATTCATGCATCCAACCAACTCCTTATTTTAGGAAATGCAATCTGATCTTATCTATATTCCAATCCTAATAACTAAGATCTTCATCTCCACAAAATATGGAGAGACATATTATTGAGGTCAAATCTTATCTTACTTATTTTAGCAAGATTTACTCCCAAATATTCTCTTTTCTTTTCGGTGACAAGAATCATAATGATTTTATTCTTATACATTATTGGAAAGAGAATTTTTCTCAAAATATGATTTTGACCAAATACCTTTCTCGGATTTTCCATTTGACTTTGTTGTTTTTTACTGTGGAACTTTTGACGCTTGTCTGATACGCTTTTTCCTCAGACAGCAATTCACTAAAAGTTAGATTTATCTTCATTGGTAAAACCTATTATAAATCTAAATGATTTTTTTTTTAAAACACATTTCTATGAACAAAAACCTCTCTCAAATTTTCTATTTGAATTTTTTTTTTTGTTTATGGAACTTTTAGCGCTTGTCTGATACAATTTTCCTCAGACTGCAGCTCACTAAAAGTTAGATCTCTCTTCATTGGTAAAACCTGTTGCAAATCTAAATGATTTTTTTTTGTTAAACACATTTCTATGAACAAAAACCTCTCTCTGATTTTCCATTTGAATTTTCTTTTTCTATTTATGTAACTTTAGTGCTCGTCTAATACACTTTTCCTCAGACTGTAGCTCACTAAAAGTTAGATCTCTCTTTATTGGTAATACATGTAGAAAATCTGAATGATTTCTTTGTTAAACACATTGTTATGAATAAAAACCACTATCATGTTTTCCATTGGATTCTCTGATCTTTCACAATTCCTCAGAAATTGTCAAAATCTGCTTAGTTCTGGAACTAAGCTTGTGAGTTCTGGAACTAATCCTGTGAGTTCCAGCAATAACTATGTGAGTTCCGGAACTAAGCCTGTGTGTTCTGTAACTAAACATGTGAGTTTCAGAACTAAGCCTACGAGTTCCAGAGTGAATTTAAAACAACTATAACTTTTGCATACGATCTTAGATTGAGATGATTCATTTTCTGAACTTGAATAATTTTTGAGAGAAATCTAAATATGAAATCAGTTTTGAGTTTAAATATACCATCCATGATTAATTACACTTTTCCCAATACTATAGTTATCTTTCCTTAATGGCCTACATACATAAGACATTGCATCTTTTCCCAAATAATCAATAGGATTAGTCAACAATAAAGTAACAAAATATTTCTAAAGAATGAACAAGATATATATCTTATATTCTATCTTAAGCAAACTTTAAGTTCCTAGATTACATTTAAATCCACTTTCAAAGGTAACCTTGAAGGAAAAAATAATGGTAATTTATGGCCAATTTATGGCCTCATCACGGGTCTTGATTACCCCTTTCAGAAGGGCATTATCACATAAGACATACACTGATCCGTGAAAAAAACTTGAATCAACCTTGCATGGTGAGGCAGTTGGAAGCATAGATGCTCATGGGAGCCCATTTTTAGAAGCACAAATAACAACTATTGCAAAAAATTTGGAGAAAATATCAGAAAATTTAGCACATTAGACACACACAGGGATTTGGTGCATACATTATGAAGTACAAGGTCACACAAAGGATAGTTTTCCTCACAGAGTAGTACGCTCGTTGCTGATGAATTGTGAAATATGCAATTTAAACTATGATGGTAGCTACTTCCAATTATGACAATGTGTGATAAGAAAGAACATTTCAAGCTACTATAAAATCTACAGATCCATGACTCATGACACAGAAGACTGCTGACTAATTGGACAGATCCATGATGCTATTGATATTAGTGTACGATGGACATGAGTTTCAAATAAAGGAAAGAATGAGCATCAGGACCGGGATCATAATCAGGTGCCCTATGATTAGAATAAAGGGCATTTTGATGGTGTTTGTGGTAAAGGTCGAGGATACCATGGTGGATTTGGAGGACAAGGTCATGGTAGTGAGAGAAGTGAGTTTCCTCATGGAACATGTTATACATGCGGATCTCCTGACCACTACAGGCATGAATGTCCTCAGAATACTACATGTTCTTTTTATAGAAATAACCATAGCTATGAGGAGTGTCTGGACTTATATGAGCATCTGAGTAAGTAACATAAACAAGAAAACAAAGGTGCAGGGATGGTTAGGATACACCGTGCTGTTCAAAACCAATGGATTCCTAAGATGGAAGTAGAATTTGAGGAAATACAAGTGAAGATCATGACCTGCGCTGAGGTGACACACGCCAGGGAAGCATTGTAGCAGAGACCTACCATCACTAAAGAATAAGTTCTTTATGCACGGTACCCAGATCCTGCCTATCAGAAGGAGGTTTATTAGGAAACCATGGAATTTCTAAGAAATCTTCAGGGTGAGATACAATACTTAAAGGAGTAAAAGAAAGCATAAGAGATGGTCCAAACTGATATAGATGATTTGAGGGAAGTGTGTAAAATATTGCGCAAGGAAAACATCATTCCACTATTAAGGATCTGGTTAAAAGGAAACACACCACATGCAAGTACTGAGACTAGATGACAGATCCTGCATGTAAATATTCCTCCTCATATCCTAGATTATGACAAGGAAATCACTCTAAATGCTATTGTGGATGGGTGGCTATTGAGTAATATACTAATTGATACAGGCACGGAAGTCAATGTTCTTACCTTGGATGAATGGGTACAAATGGGAAGACCCCCATTATAGCCATCATCTAATGTATTATTCATGGCTAATTGGACTAAGGCCACTCCCATTAGAGTTTTGAAAGATGCATCCATTACCATAGAAGGAGCCAAGTTCACTAGAGACTTTGAATTTTTAGCGTTGGAAGAGTCAAATAGCTTCCTAGCTCTATTGGGGTGTCCTTGGTGCTATGTAAACAATGTTGATCTTCAGTTCAACAAGGGCTATATCAGTTTTGAAAATAAAGAGGAAAGAGTTATTATCCCTTTAACAAATGGAAAATCTATGCCCTATGTTGAGCCCTTAAGTGAAGAAGATCTGAAAAGGATTTATGTATGTTCCATTTGAGATCTAGAGATGATTGAACCAACCAAAGAAGGACTAATTCAATGGGAGGATGCATAATCTATCAGTGATACTACAAGTGTTGCTTGTGATAATTGGGCTCATAACACTTATGAGTTGGTAGGGCATGAAGTAAAGAGCATATTCCCTCAAGGCACAAAACCACATTATGTTAGGAGGATAGGTAATAACTCAGTACCTTGTTACACAGGAGAAGGGGATCCCATGGTATTCCTACACGTCATGGAATAAAAATGGATAGACCCACTGAAAAGAAGAATTATGCCAGCATATACATTACGTGGGATAGTAGCATGCTGGTGGGTGGTCCATAGAGATAATCTTGTCAGATGGAATGGAATTGTGATTACTCTTACTACTAGGTTCTTCAGGAGCAATGAACCTACTCAAACCTGTACTTATCATGGTAATCAACCTTTTCAGCACCAAGTTCAGAAGTGTGAGAGACTCTGGATAGAAGGGTAGGAAGATTTGTCACCTTTGCTATGGGTGCACCTGTTTAATTCCACTTTACAAGGTTGCGCGTGTGCTTGGTATGTACATGTAGAACTCCATAGAGAAACTAGAAATTGGCATAATTTAATTATAGGAATTGCCTAGACATTTAACTTATTCTCTACAAAGCCTCTAGTAGAAGAAGCATTGAAAGTTATCAAACGCTTAACTATAGGGGATAGTGCTAAGGCTGAAGAAATCCTTCAGGGGTTATTAGATAAAGAAAACTTAGGGGCATGTCTTGATATAGAACAAGAGGCCAATGCAACATTACTTCAATGCGCTTGCCTTGAGAGAGAGAAAGGAAAAATAGTCTACTTAGTTGATGATGAAGAAATAGAGAATTTGGATGTAAAACATTCAACAGGGAGGCGTGAGGTACTAGACAGTGCAGAAAAGGTCATGCGTACCTATCATGAACCGATGAAGACAAAGCGGGTGAATATTGGAACAGATACTGAGCCTAAGGAAGCCATAATTAGAGACTATTGGTTAGACTCTGAAGTGGAAAAAATCATAGAGTTACTAATGGATTTCCAAGACTTGTTTCCTAAGGGGTACCATAAACTTAAAGGCATGCATGAATCGTTAGGGGAGATGAAGAAAAATATTAAAGAGGGTGCATGCCCGATTAGAAATATACCTTACAGAATGAACCCCAATTTGCGTGAAAAGGTCAAAGAAGAGATTGATAACATGTTGAAGGCTGGGATTATCAAGCCCCTTGATGATTCAGAATGGGTTAGTCTAATGGTGATCAGTATCAAGAAGGATGGATGGATTAGAATATGTGTGGACTATAGGGAGCTAAATGATGCATGTGTAACTGATCCAATTCCTACACCATTCATTGAGGAAATACTAGAAGGATTTGTACAGCACAAAATCTATTCCTTTACAGATGGGTTCTTTGGGTATCATCAGGTTTGGATTGCCCAGGACGATCAAGAAAAGACTACATTTACTACAGAATAGGGTAGCTTCACCTATATTGTAATGCCTTTTAGTCTAAAAAATGCACCCATTATATTTTCGTGCATAGTTGTCTAAGTGTTCGAGGAATTTATTCACAACTTCTTACAAGTATATTTAGACGATTGGACAGTGTATGGATTAGTTAAGGATCACTCTGACAATCTACGCTTGATGTTTGAATGTTGTAGATAGTTGAGTATCTCTTTGAACATCAAGAAGTGCATATTTGATACACCATTTGGGATAGTTTTAGGACACATAATCTATAAGGAGGGTTTGTTGGTTGATCCAGCAAAGGTTACAGTCATTATAGGCCTAAGGGAGACTACTAGTCAAAGTTAGGTGTGTATATTTTTGGGTCATATAGGATATTACAGAAATTTTATCAAAGGTTATGCCAAAGTTGTCACACCATTAGAAGAGTTACTGAAGGGGAAAGGTATGTTCTACTAGGGAGAACAACATCAGCACGCATTCGATACATTAAAGGAGAAACTTACTAATGCACCTATTTTACATTTTCCTTCATGGGACAAACCATTTCATGTACATGTTGACACCTCTGGCATGGCCATTAGTGCAGTGTTGGCTCAACCCAAGAAGGTATTGTAGACCATCCTATTTGCTTTGCTAGTATAAATATGATTCTTGCAGAAAACAATTACACAACTATAGAGGGAGAAGCTTTGTCAATGATCTATGCACTGCATAAATCCAACCAATACCTACTTGTTACACCATGCATATTTTATACAGATCACATGGCATTGAAGTATTTGGTAAATAAACTTGTTTTAAAAGGGTGCATATATTGATGGGTTCTCTTATTTTAAGAATTTGATTTCACAGTTGTAGTAAAACTAGGAAAAAGTAATTCTGGACTAGACCATCTATCAAGAATATAGTCAGGAGAAGAAGCACAGGAAATTGAGGATACCATGCCAGATGCACAGTTATACAGGTTACAATGCATGCCATCAAAACTAGAGGACATTTTTGTCTTTCTATGAACAGGGATGACACCAAAAGGAATGAAATCCTTGGAGAAGAAACAACTAGATATACACTCTGCACCTTATATGTTAATCAGTGGTGACTTGTACAAATTGGGCTGAGATGAAGTATTGTGCCATTGTGTATTGGAAAATGAGTGCATAGGTATTATGGAAGAAGCTCATGGTGGAATTATAGGTGGCCACTATGTCAGTGATGCCATAGTGTGAAAGATTATACTCACTGGATTCCGGTGGGAGACCCTCTATAAAGATTGTAAGGAATTTTATAAGGCATGTGATCATTGTAAACATCTTGGAAAACTAGATCAATGAGATGAAATGCCTCTAAGACCTATTACTAGTGCATAACCATTTGAGAAATGGGCTATAGATTTTGTGGGTCCTATTTCACCAGCTACGCATAGAACTAGATCATGTTACATCATAACTTGCACCGATTATCTGACAAGGTGGGTAGAAGCAACACCCACAAAGGACTGTACAATGGCTACAATAGCCTAGTGTCTATGGGAAAATATTATTACAAGGTATGGATGTCCTTTGAGTTTGACCAGTGATAGGGGCACACATTTTCTTAATGAGACAATCAAAATTCTATTGGATGAGTTCATGATTTCACACCATAAGACTACACCTTATCATCCTCAGGAAAATGGAACTACTGAGGCTTTCAACAAAATTTTGAGTAGACATTGACAAAAATTTGTGATGTTGGAAGAAAGGATTGGGATGATAAAGTATCTGCAGTACTTTGGGCATATCAAATAACATATAAAAGGTTAAACAAAGCTACACCATTTCAGTTAGTGTTTGGCGCAGAAGCCATTTTTCCTATGGAATTTATGTTACCTTCTTTTCGTATTGTGTGCGCTGGAGGTTTAGCTGATGAGCAAGGTTTAGAAGAACTGATTGAAAATATAATTAAGTTGGATGAGAAATGAGCCATAGCATGTTGGATTCAGAAGCAAGAAAAGGCTAGGTAGAAATCATGGCATGATAGAAACATAAGGGACAAGAAGTTTGAGATTGAAAAAATGGTACTTCTCTATGACTCTAAGTTCTTGCGTCATTCAAGAAAAATCAAGGTACATTGGTTGGGGCCGTATGTTATCACTTATATCCTTGAAACATGTTCTTTCTAGTTAGAAGCACTTGATGGAACATGGCTACCTAGTTACTTTAACAGGAGTAGGCTGAAGCCCTACTATAAATCAGTCTTCTTGTTGTTTGTAATAAGGTAGTATTTCCATTTAGATTAGGTTTTTCAATTATATATTCCTTTAATGTGTTTCCTTATTTTTTGTTATACTTTTTCAATTTAGTTATTGTTTTTGTATAATAAGCATGCTTACATGCATGAAGCTAATTAATATATTAAGTATGTTTATGCGCAGAGGACTGCACATACTTTTAGTGTGGGATGGTTGATAACCAGGTACATGAATGTTGGAATTAAATGATGAAAGGAATAAGGTGCTATGGGTGCTTTTAAGTCAAAGGATTGCTTCTAAAAAGTGACCAAATATTGAGATGAATGAAGGGAAAATATAACACGAGGTAAGTAGAGGCCATAACAACTACCGGTGGGAGGTGCAATGATGAGGTACTCGAGCACAAGGAAGCATGCTGAAGAGAAGTTTGTGACTAGAGGGTAGGAAGGCACACTAGAAGGTTATAGCTAGGGTGCAAAGATGTACCTCATGGAAAGAACAAAGTTGGTCAATAAATGAGAGAACATGGGCTAGGTGAAGGAACAATAAATGCATCAAAATTTGAAAAAATATATAAGGATGGGATGCAAGTTCATTTTTACTGTTGCGATTAAGAGTATTTGAAAAAGAGCTAAGTGCAAAGATCTGAGTGATCGAATTGAGGTGTGAGAGGTGTATAACCAGTCATGATAAAGAGATCTGTGTGCACAAAGAGATTACATCCCTGGTGGTGAAGGGTTTGATCAAAGCAAGATGAAAAATAGGATTGAGGGCACGTGATTTCACCTAGGGCACGCTAAATTGAGCTAGGGTTTGATTCACACATTACAGAATTCAAGAGGTGAGTATTTACAAAGGATTGAAAGGTAGAAATGGAACCCTAGAAAGCAGTTGTAACATGAGTGAAGGGAAAGAATAAGGTGGTTGTAGAAGAAGAGGAGATGGCTCCCAAAAGCAATTTCTCTGAAATGCAATATCTAGAGGGGGTCATCATAGGATAAGAGTGGGATTCTCACATAAGAAGAAGCAAGGTGAGTGAGTATAACCACTGTACCGAAGAGAAGAAGAAGGATATTGATGCCTTGCTAAACACAAAGACAAATAAAAGAACGGTGGAAGACATTCCGGTGTATGATGATGTTGGTGATAAGCTCTTGAAGAAGATTGGAGTTTACCAGCTATACGAGCTCCCTTCCTTCAGGAAATATGAGCCCTTGTACCAGTGGCTCATGAGCAGAGTCCACAAATATTTTTTGTACTTTGTAGGATGTAGTAACAGAATTTCATCCATGCTAATCTCCATGGTAACAGGATTGAAGGGCACATGAGAATATTTGAAAGATAATTCAATAGACAAGGCTACAATCTTGGAGACCAAAAAGGAGCTAGGGTACACAAAGGTTCCAGACGACATGGACATAGATAAACTGAAGAAGTATCCAATTGTGCAAGCAGTCACACATCTTGTTACGAAGCTAAATGACCAGGAAAGGTGGTCATAAGTGAATACCATGTGGCTGCATGTTGCTAAAAATATGTCCAAAGGGTTGGTCTACAAGATTTCACGTTACATTACAAAAAATATCATTGAGGAAGCACGGATAGGAGGAAAGATCAGCTTTGGAGCTGTTATGTTTTCGTTGGTGTTCATGGAGATCGGAGTACTTGATGGACCAAAAGAGAAGATAAGGGAGTATCCCATAGAGCATAAGTCAACAATGGATTGGTTCAACAAATACCTATGTGAAGGATCAATTACAGAACAAGTCAAGCAAAGGGATGAGAAGTGGTATGATAGGCTCCACGTGGCCTTTGAAGAAGAATGACGCATCCCCAAGGAGTTGCCTTTGGTGGTTGGAAAGGAAGTTAAGTTCATTATATACCAACACTTTTGCATAGCACATTTCACCATAAGGGGTGGAGCATGGAGCCCTTGGTGTAAGTTACCATATGTCTTCACAACAATAATTCTAGGCATTGGTACACAAGTTCTCAGACACGCGATGCCTAACGTTCAATGCGGACAAGGTATATTGTGACTACCACATGCTAAGGAAGAAATATGTGTATCCAAGATGGGTGCATATATTGAAAGGCTCATTTCAGATGTATTGAGCATTAAACTAGTAAGTTTGGCTATGGGAGATGTTGGAGCAGCACTGGTGTACCTCCAAATGAAGCCCAAGTTGGAGAAAATCAAGTATCTAGGAGATGGGTTTGCACTTCCAGCACCACCAAAGGGTAAGTATATCATGGAGAACATTCTAGTGCCTAATCCCATAGAGCCAATTTAAGTAGAGGATGAGGAGGATGAGCACAAGGATAGTGGTGGTTTCGAACATAGAGGTAGAATACATCCTATGAATAAGGATGAAGCTAAGTGCGTAGCTACACCACCTCAACCACAAGAGGGGGATGATGAGGACTTGAATGCAGTCTAAGGAGAGAAGATATTTAAGAGAGTGTTTAGGAGAACAAGGACCCAAGCTTCTACTCTGTAAACAATGCGCAGATCATCCAGAATCTCTCCATAGAAGGAGACAACTGCAAAAAGGAGAAGGAAACTAAAATTGGATGAGGAAGCAGAAGAGTCAGAGGAAAGCACGCCTAATTCTCCTACACCTCCAAAGAATGTAGAAGAACAAAAATATGAAGAAATGAAGGAAGGAGAAGAGGAGGAGAAGAGAATAGATGATATAACTACCGAGATAGTTCAGGACATGGCAACACAAGTTCCAATTCTGGAAGCTCAAGTTCCTAAGTAGCCTAGGTCAAGAAGAACAAGTGGGGAACACATTCCACTAGCCATGGGTTATGGGGAGGACACAGGTTAAATTGTCTGCACCTGTTTCCAGAGCACGCTGACGTAAAAAGAATTATATGGCCGGGAATTAATGGATGAAGATATGGCTACATTGCACACAAGGAAGCAATTATCATGGTCGATGCACACACACATGGATGAACTAGATTTTGATGTGTGTGAGGAGTCATGCATATCAAGGAGGTTGAAAAAGACACCTCAAGATAGACACATGATAGTAAAGCCTACTATTATGTTAGATGAACATGTGAGAAATGCATTAGTAAAAGTCTCAATAGAGGTGGCAAAGTAGAATATGGAGAAGGATGCCACAATTAGGGTGGTAAGGGAAGAGATAAAAACTAAGGATGGGGAAATAATGTGCCTAACATAGGAAAGGGACTTAGCGTAGAAAAATAACTTTGTATTTATCAGCATCACAAAGGAAATTGGTGATAATGTCATAAGAGCTAGGCCACACTTAGAGTCAAAGGTACCAAAGATGTTTCCTTTGGTAATATACTATATAGGTACATTGGTGGAGCTAGTGCTTGAAGATGAACCTTTATGCATGACAGCACCAAAATATCCAACACAAGAGGTAGAGTGAGAAAAGGCTTCAGTGATGCGGAAGATTACATCATATGAGGGACTGCTACAAGCGTTGCGGGAAAAAATAACAAAGGCATACTAAGCCTTGAACATCTGAACAGCTCCAGAGGTGCTAATCAACATAAAAACCCTGGAGGAGAAAAATGAGGTCTAGAAAGTGATGAAGAATGACACATTGGGTAGCACAGAAAGGTTAGCAATGGTTAAAACAAAGCACGAGGCCTTGGCAGTAGCCCAAGAACCACACAAAAATTGGCTAGAGGAGCTTGGGAAGCTCATTGCGTAGAAGATGGATTTCTTAGAGGGAAGGATGACTGAAATGTCAAGCATTGTGTTGGTCTCGCAGAATGAGAAAGGGGAGATTGCGAAGGAAGAGATTATTCTAGAAGGCATGAGTGGCGGGCCTTGGATATCCATTGGTCCTTCAAGTTGTGGATGAATTCCGTATAGAAAAAGTAAAGAGAAAAGCAAAGTGCGAGGCCTTGGCATTGGCTAGAGGAGCTTGAAGGTAGAAGATGGATTTCTTAGAGGGAAGGATGACTGAAATGTCAAGCATTGTGTTGGTCTCGCAGAATGAGAAAGGGGAGATTGCGAAGGAAGAATTAAAGTCCATTACTTTGGGCATTCTAGAAAAATTAGAGGAAGCACTTGCTGAGTGGCGGGCCTTGGAGGTAGAAATATCCTGAGTTGGTCCTTCAAGTTGAAGCAGATGAAGTTTCCGTATAGACATTATTATTTATTTGTAAAGAAAATTCTTTTTATTCTTTCCATTCAAATTATTTAATTCAGTTTTGGAGATAACCATTTTCAAGGTGACAATGAAATTAGTGTGGGGTAATGTTGATCAGAAAACACTTGACAAAAATCTCACAAGAAGCCTGAGCAAGAAAATAGGTCATATTCAAAGCCACAAATGGATAGGGAGAAAAAGTGCACGGAGCAGAAGTTCAGCTTTCAGGACTTAGCCATTTTCACTCATGAAGTTCTATTTTTAGAGATGGCGTGCAGAGCACACAAATGAGGCAGAGACATGCATGCCATGCATTGGCTATTTTTGAAGGATTAGCTACGAAGCGCTTTGCATGGACACAAGATAGGAATAGGATTATCACTGTATTTAAATACTAGAATTATACAGTTAGCACACTTGCATGTGGGGCTATGCTTGTAAATGGCGTGTGGCTATTAATAGCATGCGACCTATTTTTGGAATAGATAAGCGGTGAAGGGAAAGTCCCCACCCTTATAAGTATGTAATGAACTATGTAGAGATAGAGAGAGCTGCAAACATGGAAATATAGTGAGATTATGCTACTAAATCTATTACGTGCATATTATTGTTATTCTAATAAATCTTCTGTATACTTATTACATTTAATATAATGGAGGATATTGGTTGAATCTAAGTGTTAGTTCTGTGTGTATTTGAATCTAGTATGTTCTTGATCTCATCATGGTTTATATTTAATTTTGTTCTCGCTTAGAGATAGATCTGGTATGCTCTGTAGAATGATGTGTTAGTAATGGAACTATATGTGTTAAGTATTCATCATACTAACATCCTACAACAGTAACCCTAAAGAGGGACCTGGTACCTTTGCATGCTTCAGGTGAGCTCTCAGTCTAGGCCGAGTGATGTGTCAGCATATCTAGGATCTTATTGGATTTATATCATTGAATTATAGGCTGCATTACCTCTAGTAGTGACCAATGATAGATGAAAACCATAGATACCTACACTAGTACTTCTTAAACACAATTAGATAACAAAAGGATATAAATCTCTTTGTGGAGGATTTATACTAATCCTAGCTGTTATCCACTATTGACTTTATTTAGGCACTATACAACATCCCCTCGAAGGTGGGAGAAAAATCCTTGTAGTTGTCCTAGTATATGTGCAATTGTGTATGCATTTATAATCCAACCCTATATCTTGCCCTCATGTTTCTTGACAAAGACATTAAATATACAAATATAGATAATGTAGAGTGTACCCTTCATGATTGTGATATAATGTGTAGTTTTTGCAAGTGGTATATTGATTTCCTTGACCCTCATAAACTTTTAAAATACCTTGTATTGGATTAACCTTTTTGAATTGAATTTTAGGCCTCTTTGAGGGCTTGTAGATGGGGAAGATAGACTCTTGAACTTTGTTTGACAAGCTTCAAATGTATGTATGTTATACTCATAAGATGTGTTGCTAATTTGAAGGAGTTTAAGAGATATTGGAGTTCTTTAGGAATGTATTTTATAGTAAGTTCTCTTGAAAAGAATTTAGTCCTCTAAATAAATGACTTGAACTTTCTTTATAGGTGTTAGTACATTTAATTTAACATCAGTGACAACCTATGGAGAATTACAAACCTAAAGAAAGATATACATTTGGAAAGATACCACATGGTGGTAGGATATGAGACTGCATACATTTAGACCAAATCACAGTAAGGTTTGGTACTATTCATATGGTTCTAGGTAGAAAATTCAAGGGACTAAGCACTATATTTGGTGAGATTCTTGGAGATTGTATACTACTCTAAGTTGATACTATCAATTATGCGAGTAAGAGTGTTTCACCATTTTCCTTACTTTATTGAGACAAAACAAATAGGGGTAAGGGCCAAGGAGGAATACCTATTTATGTTGGCTAGTTGTTTGTTGTTGCGCGCATTTTAACTTCTCGATCCAATGCTGACTATGAGAGCTTCCTTTTGGCTGGGAGGAACTACCTGAAATAGAAAACAAGACCACAAAAGAAGAGTTAAATAATATATGATAGTAGATTGGCTAGGGTGTGCTAAATTCAGGAAGTGTGATACTCCCTAGATGGCTGTCAATCCACTGTTTAAATAAAACTAATGCAAGAAATAAGAAAAATCATACTGTAGTTGATATGATTTAGGTATCTCATTCAAGCACAATAAGAAAATCTAATATTACATGCTAGATTGTAGTCAGATTTGAAGGGTAGGTAGGGGTCAGGTTACTGGAACTGGTCAGGGTCAGGTTTTGGGTTGTTTAGGTCACTTGGTAAAAGGTTGATTGGTTCCATTATTGGAAAAAGGGTATGAAATATAGAGACCGATGTCAGTCAGGTATAACCGATGACGTTTTAGAAGGGACCGATGATGGTCATGGGTGACCAGTGCCGGTATGGTCAGGGTGAAAGGAACTCAATGAGATTTGATTGTAGGAGTTAAACTGAAGCAAAATAGAGATGGAAGGATGGATAGGGAGGAATGTAAAGGTTTCAAGTATACTCATAGGGCTATGGGAGGTGAGAATGAGTGATTTTCTGGTGTGGGTAGAGGAATGGCTGAGTCTACAAGTTTGTAGAAGATGGGAAAAGAACATGCAAATTATAAACTGATAACAGAAGTAACAAGGCTATTATACTTATTGTGATGGTATTTGATTAGAAGAATGGTGTTTGGTGCCATAGTAGTGCTTCCTGGAATGCTTCTGTGAGTGTAATAACTTTGGATCTGTGTTGGTGCTGGTTGTGGATGACTGGGTGCTTAAAAAGACTCTGGTTCTGCTTGTATACAACTCTCTTCTTGTCTCCTTGATCTCAGAATGTGCCAACCCAAAAAAAAGGTTGCTAAGGTGAATAAATGGTAACCAACAATGGTTTCGAGTTGACCAGTGTCGGTTAAGGTGGGATTCCCTAGGTTTACTAAAAATGACAGAGCTCTTCGATGTCTTGGGCTAGGATCGTTTATTCTCATGGATCAGAACGGAAGCTTCCCTTCTAATGAGTGGGAATGTGGTTAGAGAAATATTAGGCATGTTCTTTTAGGGTTAGACCAAATCTTAGCTCATTAAGGCAAGTAAGATCAGATCTTATTTAGTTATGGAAACATACCAAGAATAGGTCTAGGGTAAGGTAGCTAGGTGATGTGTCTAGGTGAGGTGGAAATTTAGCTTAATTAAAATAATCAAGTAATGAATGTTGTGAGGATGGGTATTAATTTAATTAATTAAATTAAATTAATATTAATGTGGGGTGGAAGTGGCCATGGTTAGGTGAATATGTTTGAGTCAGTTATTTGACGGGGGACTAAGGGGAGTGCAACCTAATTTTGGTGTCTACATTTTCCCCTTTTTGCTGCATAGCTTTTATTGGTAAGCGACACTGACAAAAATAAGATGTGGTTGCCCCATGTGTGGGTGAAGGTAACCCCCCTCAAACTAGGATCTGATGAGGTGAGAGAAGGAAACAGTGAGTGGTTTGATAAAATGAGGAGGTGGGTGGTTTGAGAAAATAGGGTTAGGTATGAAAAAGGGGATGGTCGAGGGTATGGTGATTGTAAGAGGTAGGGTGGTTGATTAGGTAGAGTATTCAAATGTATGCACACATTGTGAAATGCCATGAGATATAAGGGTTGCTCAACATAACAAATGTAAGTTAGCTAGGGTCACAAAGGTCATCCAAACAAGGGTTTTTGAGATCCGGTATCTAGGGTAGAGGATACGGTTTGGGCACTCAACAAGGTAAGATGCAAGAAGGTGTAGGTGTGGTTCTGATACATCCAAAAGGTCAAAAGATCAAGGTTTTTTTGGATAAGGGTCACAACAATATGCAAGGTAAGGCTATTAGGCTGAGTAAAATAGGTACCATCATCGCAAGATGCAATGGGTGAGGACATGGGAATATCCACCTAATCAATGGTTAGGTAAGTAGGTATGGGTAGAGTAGGTGGAGGTAACAATGAGTAATGGGGTAAAGGTCAAATTGGGAAAATAGGGAAATGGGCCATGGTCAAAGGTAGTGACAGTCAAATGTATGCACACGTATAAATGGCAGCACGGTACCAAAGCTAAAACCTTGCAAACTCTATATCTTCCAAGGTCGATAGGTCTATCTAAACAAGGTTAAAGTACATCTGGTATCCAAGGTATATGATATGGTGTGGAAACACAATATAGGTCAGGTGCAAGAATGTTTATGTATGTTCCAGTACACCAAAGTTCAGGTCAAGATAAATAACAAGACAATAGGCAAGGTAAGGTTGGTAGGCTAAATAAATACGGGTAACTATGCCTAAGTGGGCTTGTACTATAGTTTCTAAGGCAACACCTTTCATAGAGGATCTTCCACCCACTAGGCATCATCATGCACATTCTACAGGTTCTAGGCTTTTGTGTTAGGTAATTTCTGAGGATCATGAGAAAAGGAACAATAACTAGATCGTGCCAAGCCAAGAACACAGATGCTAATCAAACATCATGATCAATAAGATGAAATCAATTCACTAGAATAACTTTACATAAACCTTTGCAAACAAATGAGCAAAAATATCATATATTATTATGGAACTCAATGAAATACAGTGAGAATGGACCTTGCTTATATAGGCAAGGAATAACAATCTAAGAACCAATCAAGGTCGTAGATCAAGCCATAAATCATGGAAAGAACTAGTCATCAAAGAACTAGTCAGTCCATAGATTTATGAGAGAACTAGACATCAAGGATCTAGTAAATACTATAGATCTAGGAAAGAACTAGTCAATACCATAGATCAAGGAAAGAACTATACCTAACAACTAGATAATATCTCTTAATATATAAATAAACAAAAATAAATATCCTCACACATAAGTGGGTGTGGATAAATACAATAAAGGTAAATAATGTACCTAGGTGAACATGAGCTAAGGTAAATACCTACTCTAACACCCCCCTCAAGTGAAGCTAGGGGCCAAAATAGAAGTGGCATGTCCACAGTATGAGTCCCGATAACTTGGGCTGATGAGGTACTCATGTACAATATATCCATGAAGAAATCTCGAACCAAAAGAAGGAAAGAATCCTGCTATAAGGAAAGAGAAAGAAGAAGAAGAAGGAATATGTTCTCATGAACACCCCCCAAGAACAACTTCCAAAACCCCAAGCATTCCACGCAACTTAAGGTAGCGAGGCGATACAAAAGGCTTCGTAAAGATGTCTGCAACTTGCTGCTGAGTTGGAAGGTACTCCAAGAAAAAAACTCCATCTTGAATGTGCTTCCGAATGAAGTGGATGTGTATCTTGATATGCTTGGTCTACTAGTGCTCAACTGGGTTACGCAAATGTGAATTGCACTTTGGTTGTAACACCAAAGTATAGTCGGTGAATCCTGTGGGAATCCAAACTCTGTCAATAACTGGCGAAGCCAAAGAATCTACTGACTCACTATAACTGCTGCCATATACTTTTCCTCTGAAGATGAAAGTGCAATAGCCTATTGCTTTTTGCATGCCACAGCAACTGGAGAAGAACCAAGACAGAAAAGATAGCCAAAAGTAGAATGCATGTCATTAATAGAACATTCCCAATCTAAATCTGTATACCCAACTAACTGAGTAGAGCCCCTAGTGTAGTGTAGGCCAAAGTTGGAAGTTCCATGCAAATAGTGCAAAATCCTTTTAGCAGCCTACCAGTTACTATTATGAGGAGAATGTGCAAACCAAGATACAAGGCCTACTACAAATTAAATATCAGGGTGAGTATGGGTCAAGTACATGAGACTTCCAACAAATTGCCTATACAACGTAGAATCACAAAGTGGTGTGGTACATGTGGATGTAAGAGTAACTCCAAACTAAAAAGGAAATGGACTTGGCTTGCAATCAGCCATATCAAAGCACCTAAGAATATCATGGGTGTACTTTTGTTGACTCAAATGAATCCATGAATATGTCTGAGAAATCTATAAACCAAGGAAATAATACAATAGCCCAAGATTTGTCATGTAAAACTATGTAGAAAGAGCCCTCTAAATACTTTAAATGTGGGACGAAGAGTTGCTAGTAAGTAATAGATCATCAACATATAAGACAAGTATCAAAATATCCTCACCGACATGCTAGAGATACACTGTATGATCAGAGTGGCAATGAACAAAACTAGTAGATAGAAGAAAAGAATCCATCTTATCATACCAAGCTCGAGGGGCTTGTTTGAGACCATAGAGAGACCTTCGGAATTGAAAAACAAGAGAAGAATCCTGAAAAAATCCATCTGGCTGCTCCATATATATTTCCTCTTATAGATCTCCATGTAAGAAGGAACTCTTCACATCCATCTAATATATGGGCCACCCCTGTGATGCAGCAATAGCAAGTACAATGCGTACAGAATCCATCTTGGCAATGGGTGCAAAAGTCTCAGAGTAATCAATACCCTTGACTTGTGAAAAAATATTTGCAACAAGACAAGCCTTATACTTGTCAATGGACCCATCAACTATTTATTTGGTTCGGTATACCCACTTACACCTAACCATCTTTCTTCCATTAGGAAGAGATACCAAATCTCAAGTATGATTCTTCATCAAAGAAGAATACTCAGCTACCATCGCATCATCCCACTCCGATATCCCATGAGCCTTTGAAAAAGACTGTGGATCCTCAAAAACTTCCTGACACAAAATTCCAAAACCTATAGAATGTGCATGATGATTCCTAGTGGGTGGAAGATCCTCTATGAAAGGTGCTACCTCAGAAACTATAGTATGAGCCTGCTTAGGCACAGTGACAACATCAATGGGAATAAGATCCTCAATGGCATCTATAACCTCCTCATCAATCTCCTCAAAGAAAGGATCCTCAAGATGAGATGAAGAACAAGAAGGAAAGGAAGAAGATGAAGAATCATGAGGAGTGAAACGCTCATCAAACTGAACATGTGTTCAAAAAAGAACATCATGTGTATCAGGATCTAAAAGACGATAAGCTCTCATGTCCTCACAATACCCTACAAAGATCAAGGGTTTACTCTTTTTATCCAAAGCTTTCCTTTTGCCCAAGCATGGCTCCCAAAGAATAAAAAAATGAGACATCTGGCTTAGTGTTGGACCAAGTTTCCTCTGGAGTCAAATGCTCAAGTGCTCTATGTGGTGTGCGATTCTGAATATAGTTAGCACAATTAACTACTTTTGCCCAATAGATAGGAGGTATATCTCTAGAATGCATCATACAATTAGCCATTTCCTTCAAATTTCTATTCTTCATTTCTGCTAATCCATTCTATTGTGGAGTATAAGGAACAAAATGCTGGTGAATAATACCTTGAGTTGCTAAAAATTTAGAAAAATCATTGCTGAAGTACTCCCCCCATTATCAGTGTGAAGGTTCTTTATGCTACTAGAAGATTGTTTCTCGACCAAAGCCTTGAAGACTTTGAAGTGTGAAAAACCATCACTTTTGTACTTTAGAAAATAAACCCAAGTACACCTTGAGAAATTATCAATAAATGTAAGTGCATACTTAGCTCCATTGAAAGATGGGGTAGGAAAAACCATCAAGTCACTATGCACAAGCTCAAGTGGTGAAGAAGCTCTCTTAGACAAATTCTTAGGAAAAGGATCTTGGTGTTTTTCCCCTAATGCACAACCATGACAAAACCCCTCAAGACAAGAAACTCTAGGAAGACCATCTACCATACAATGAGTGCTCAACTCCTTTAAATATCTGTAATTGAGATGTCAAAATCTTTCATGCCAAAGCTTGCTCTCTGAATCTAAATGAGAAACCAATCCTATCCCTATAGAATAAGTGTCATCAAAACCCTCAAAGTGATATAGTCTAGAACTATGATCAACAATACCCTGAGCAACAAGTGAATAAGGCTCCAAAAAAGTTCTTACTTCTGCCCAATGTGGTGTAAAAGTCATTATTTTTCCTTGACCAGAATGACAAATTTGATATATAGAAAGCAAATTTGTAGTGATGTTAGGAACCAATAGTGCATCTTGGATATTACCACCATCAAGTTGTATATCACCTTTTCCCTCAACAGAAAGAAAGGAAGAATCTCCAACCTCAATTTTGGAAGTAGAACTCAAACCTAGAGAAACAAAAGACTCATTGGAAGAAGTCATGTGATGAGAAGCACCAGAATATATAACCCAATTGTTTGCAAGTGGTGACTGAGATCTTCCAACAAAATTAAGTGTTTTTCCATGCTGATTAGAAGGAGGTGGAGTGGAGATAGAAATTTTGTGTTTCTTGACTGCATCCTCTAAGGCTTTCCTTCGCTTATAACACCTATTTTCTTCATGATTACTACCCCCACAAAAAGAGCATGAATGACTAGACTTATTCTTGAATTTAGAAGACTCCTTGGGTTTTGAGTTGTTTTCTTTAAGTTTAGGAGCATTTTGAGATGGAGAAGGTGTGGATTTGGTTTTACTGTTTGGTTTTCCCTTGCCCTTAGGATTAGATGCAACTAATGCCTTTTGAGAGGTGGAAGACTCAAGCTGAGATAATTTGGATTCTTCCCTAGTAATTCTTTCACAAAATGTCTCTAAGTTAGGAAATTTGAAGGTGTCACCTAAGGCATCCATGCTAGAGAAAAAGGTAGAAGAAAAAATTTGGAATGGTCCTCTCAACTTGGATAGAATCAAGTAAACACACTCTTCATCTTTCTTATCTCTTTCACTCCCCTTCAAATGTGTCAACAAATGCTTGAACTTGGTAAGATAGTCTATAATTGTTGGAAAATCTTTAGGATTAAGAGAGGTGATCTCAATTTCAAGTTGCATGGCTCTCATATGATCCACCTTACCAAATAAATCCTCCAATTTATCCCATATTTTGAAAGGAGAGTCACACTTTTCCAAATGAAATAAAATACTGTCACTTCCATAAGTTCCTATCAAACCCATACACTCATCAAATTTGCATTGGTCATGAAATTTATCATATTCTCTAGTGAACACTGGTTGTTCTGAAGAATTTAAAGCCCATAATCCTTTCCACTTAATTATTGTTTCCATTCTTGGTTTCCATGTGTGGTAATTATGTGTTGTTAATGGCTCAACATGATCTAATACAGAAGTAGATAAAGATGTCATCCTCAAAAAATCACCAAAAGAAATGCAAGAACCAAACAATGCAACAAGAGCCCCCCAGATTTTGGCACTTTATAATGAGTGCATGTTACAATATGGCACTTTATAATTATAGTGTAATTCTTAAAATAAATATTTACAATGGAAAGAGTATAAAAAAATATGCACTTTTGTAAAAAAACGACACTCAAAATTGAGTTACCAATAGGTAAATACCTACTCTAACAACTGCGTCGCAAGGTATAGTGAATATAGTGGTTCAAAGGTCACTAACAATGTTCCAAGTCTAGGCATATAGGTCATGGAACATGAGGTCAAGTGTGGATAAAAAGAAGGTGTGGCATATATAAGGCCACAGGAGGGGAAGAAATATACCCCAATTGATGGTGAGGTGGGGTAATAAATAATGAGGTCAGGAGAATGCGTTGGAGGGTCAGGGTCATTGTTAGGTGAAAAAGGTTGTGAGAAAGTAGATAAGGAGTAATGAGTTACCATGGAGCCAAAAAAAGTAACCAAAACTAGTCATGCTTAACTGATGATGGCTTAGGTAAACCGACCATGGTTTTCTAGGGCACAGGACTGATGGTGGGTGGTGAGATGTTAGTGGGATGCCGCATGATAGCGGAGGAGGAGGAGGAGACATGTGAGAAAAATATGGAGGATATCTATTAGGGTGATGTCTAATAGCTGTATATACCTCTTGTTTTGTATAGTTGCTTATTTTTGATATATACCAGCCTACGTGCCAAAGAGAGTGAGGATGTAGATGAGATTTTTTTTATTTTTATCATATACCATCCTACGTGCTGAAGATGCTGAGGTTATATATGATATTTTTTGTTTATTTTTATCACAAACCAGCCTGCGTGCCAAAGATGGTGAGGCTATATATGAGAATTTTTGAGAGATTGTGATTATTATTTGGCATTAGTGTACATTCTATGGATACACAGATTGTTATGATGAGATGGATGATTGGATGATGATGTACTTGAGTTGGTAGAATTTTATTGTTATGTATAAATATATGGAAAATAGGTATGTTTAGGCATGATGGAGTTAGGTCATAGGCATGATTGAGTCAAGTCATACATGGTGGAGTCAGGTCATAGACATGGTTGAGTCAGGTTTTATAGTTGATTGAATTTCTAATTCATTAATTTGTGTAATTAATGATGGTATGGATTGTGTTAAGATGATTTGTAGGAAAATGTATGATCATGGTAAAGAAATGGTAGATGTGATGAAATGAATGTTTGAGTTATGATGGTAAATATGTTTAGCAATTATTGCTTGTTTGGTTTAATTTCCAGCTATTTATATAGAAAGGAAACTAACTATGGTAGAATGTTAATAGGAAAGGGAAAGGGGGAATTGGTTAGGGTAAAGAGTTTCTGAGCTAACCTTTAAGGGCCCCATACCCTCGAAGTGTTGCCTACATAGTCCCGATGAAAAGGACCTCAGGCCGATGTCGTTCTCCCATAAGCTAAGGAAGATTATGATGAAGTAGAGGAATGGGTTGGTAGGTGTGAGGCATGGTTAAATGTAGGTTATAGGCATGATTGAATGTAGGTCATAGGCATGGTTGAGTTTAGGTTGTAGGTATGGTTGAGTGATTTTTTAAATATAGGTGTCGATGATTTGGTCCTGTATAGGATAATCAATAAGTAATGATGGAGGTGAATCGTAAGAGGTAGTAAAAGAACCACTTAATTGATAAGAACCCTAATGATTCGATCATACCTGAGAGGGTTCATGAATGTAAGACCCTAAAGACGTTGCATAATAGACCATTCTAAGGGTGAAGAAAGTCACATAATCACAAAAATGACACAGTTGTGGCAAGTCCCTTAAGGAAAGAGGAAATTGGCCAAAAAAGGCAAGGAGGTGAGAATGGGAATTTTAGCTTATCTTAGTGTACGAAAACATGTTTTTTGGAACAAGAAAACTATGATCAAAAATAGGCAAGTCCATGACAAAAATTTCATCTTTTTCTTCATTGGTTTGTTTTTAATAGATTGAGCGATAAAGGAAGTCTATACTGGATGAGTATATAATCTCCTTGAGGTCTTCATGAAGCTTAATGATGTGGGAAGCTTCTGGATATTTATTATATTTTGGTAACGACTTTATATAGTTGTCCTTCAAAGGAGCAGTCTATTTATGACAATGACATATAAATAAGAGATGTCCCTTTTGAGGGAGTCATCTTTTGCTGGAATTTTGACTCAAGGATTTGTATCCCCTTTTGTTTTTTAGACGTTTAAGTCATGGATAAGGCTATAGAGGAAGATTAGGTTCTTGTTTAGAAGACAAGACTATAGCACACAGAGATTAACTATGGAAGAGGTGGTTTCAAATGATGAATGACCATGGGATTCCATCTTGAAGAAGACAAAAAGTATCTATGAGAATCATGTTGTGAGTAGAGCCATGGTACTCATATCAAAGATAAGGCTAAAAGGTGATGGGAATCACATGATTATTATTGAGTTGTGGATCCTAAAAATGGGTAATATGGAAGGTGAACAATGCTGAAGGGATGAGCAATCAACTGACATAAAGTGGTATAGAACTTGACGTCAGCAATAAAATGGTCAAAGATGCAAGGCATTAAGGGGCTTAGGTTCAGGTTTACCTTCAAGTGAAGACAAACAATAAGCACCTGATCCATAGGCATGAGTAATGATATAGGGTCTGAGACAATTAGGAGAAAATTTTCCCCATTTACTTTTCTCCTCTTTGGTTACATGTTGATTTTCCCTTAGGATGAGGTCGCTAACCTGAAAAAGTTTGTTCATGAACACATTTTTCATAGGCACGTTTGATAAGTTTTTGGTAGATTTGGAGATGGTCAAGAGCATTGAGACGAAATTCATCTAATAACTCAAGTTGCGCCAAATGATCTTGGTGAAAATCATCTTCGTTGAGCATGTCTTATAGTGAGATGCAGAGAGATAGAATATGGACTTTGAGAGGAAAGACATCCTCGGTACCGTAGACCAAAGAAAAGGGTGTGGCAGTAGTCAAAGTGTGAATACTAGTGAGATAAGCCCATAGGGCGAAAGGAATGTGCGTATGCCAATCTTTCGCAGTATCGTTGACTACCTTCATAAGAATTTTTTTCAAGGTTTTATTGGTTGATTCAGCTTGACCATTAGTTTGCAGGTAATAAGGTGATGAGAAAATGAGTTGGATGCCAAAAGCGTCGCATAGTTTGCGTAGGGTTTTGTTTTTGAATTTCTTTCCATTATCAGTGATGAGGTGGTGAGGAACACCAAAGTGAAAAATGATGTGATGGTTGATGAATTAACATATCTTCTTGGCTTTTGTAGAAATGAGGGGAATGACCTCTACCCATTTAGTGTAATATTAAGTAGCGGTTATGATCCATTGGTGGCGTTGTGAAGAATGGGGGTTGATCTCACTGACAAGGTCTAAACCCCATTGAGAGAAAGGCCAAAGGTTTTGTGTGACCTATAAGGCATGACTAGGTGTGTGATGTAGATTAGCATGTTGTTGGAATTTCACACAACGTTTGACATACTCACAACAGTCACGGTTTAGGGTTAGCCAATAGTAGCCTAGGCAAAGAATGCATTTTGCGACAGCTAAACCGCTAAAGTGACATCCACAAATTCGATCATGGACTTCCTTAATGGTGTAGGGAATTTCAGAACTTGTAAGGCATCATAAGAGAATGCCATCGAATCCATGCTTGTAAAGAAGACCACCCATGATGACATAATGGGAGACACTTTTAAGAAAGGCACATTGTCCATTATGAGTGAGATCGGCAGGTAGAATGGAAAGTAAAAGATAGTATGCATATTGCTTATACCAAAGGTCACATGGGTCAGGGGAAATGGTTCCGATGGAGTAGACCTCATGAGGTAAATAAGAGGGTGATTATAGCCTTTGTACTATGACAAATATTTTAGAGTCAGCAGGTGAAGCAGGTATCTGGGAATCCAAGAAGACCATGGTATCCACAAATTTATTAGTAGAACGTGGGGTAGTTTGAAGTGTGTAATGGTCAAAGGTGGTCAAAATTATGTCTACATGATTCTTATACTTTTGAAGTATCTCATTATGACATTGGTATATACCATTGACTTGGTTTACATCCAGTTGAGAATCGTAAAAGATATTAATGGACTTAACATCCAAAGCATAAGTAGCCTAGAGGCCCAATATGAGTGCAATATTGTATGTACAATAAAAATCAAGTTTGAAAGACAAAGGCATAGGTTCACCATCAAGAGGAATGAGGATAACACCAGCCCCACCCCCATGTTGACAATTGGAGCCATCAAAGAATAGTGTCATTTGGTAAGTGGGATCGTCTAGGGAAAGAGTAGCTATGGAATCATTTGGGAAGTCAAAGTTAGATGGTTGATTCCCATAAATAGGTACGTCACCTGGTTGATTAGCGATAGCCTGGACCTTGATGGAATTTCGATGAATGAATTTGAGGTCAAGGGTGGTGTTATCTCAATTTTCCCCCCCTGAAAATTGATCAAACACGACCCTACACAAGAGAAAATTGAAGGTTCAGTTTAATCATACGAGCCCAAATTTCAAATCTAACAATTGATCCCAAATCTAAGGGGTAGGAGGGATCTATAATGGAGGAGCAAGGTTAGCACATGGAGGCCAATGACGTTAAAATATTCTAGAGGCTCAACAGGAAATAAATCAAAGAAGAAGCTTGAAGTTTTCAGACTTCGCATGTAAATCAACTCGGGGTAAAGCAATGGACTCGCGGAAGGAGCCACGTGTCTCATCAACACAATTCCAAGGGAGGAATCCAAAGTGGGGACCCCAAATGAGTGCCAGCCCTCTATGTGGTCAGAGCCTCAAAAATTTAAATTGACCATTGAAAATTCTAAGGCCAGCAGAAAGAACCATGTGTCAACTCAGTGCAACTTTAGAAGTGAAATACAGAGTAGGTTCCCAAATTAGTGCAGGCTCACCACGTAGTCGAAGTTAAAAAGTGGGGAGAGACGGATGTTTAATCAGATAAGTATAAGAGGTTAGAAGAAAGCCTCCACTTTTCTCACCGGTGTAATTTACAAAGGCATGGCCCAAAGAAGGACCTTGAACTAGTGCCAACCTGCCACATGGTCAGAGCCCAAAAGTTGAACCAGCCCCAAATCGGTTAAGTATAAAAGGAATGGAAAAATCCACCATGTGTCTCTTTGGTGAAAATTCAAAGGCGTGACCCAAAAGGTAGTCCCCAAACTAGCACCAACCCACCACGTGGTCAGAGCCTGAAAGTTGAACCAGCCCCAAATTGGTTAATTATAAAAGGAATGGTGGAAGCCTCCATGCGTCAATTCGGCACACCTTCAAAGATCAACTCCGAAGGTAGTCCCCCTAACAAGCACCGACCCTCCATGTGTCCAAGGTTTGACAAAGGGACAAAGACGTCCTTGAATCAACTAATTATAAGAGGGCCAGCAGAAGCCTCCATGTCTCATTGGTGCAACTTTAAAAGGCACGGCCCAAAGAAGGACCCTGAACTAGTGCCAACCTACCATGTGGTCAGAGCCCAAAAGTTGAACTGGCCCCAAATTGGTTAAGCATAAAAGGAATAGCAGAATCACCCATGTGTCTCTTTGGCAACACTTCAAAGGCGTGACCCAAAAGGTAGTCCCCAAACATGAGCCAGGCCTCCACGTGTCCCATCCACGCAACTTCAAAGGTAAAATCTGGGGGTAGTTTCCAAATGTGCGCTAAGCCTCCACGTGTCTAGGGTCAAACATATGGCCCTGCCAAACAAAAGGGACTTAGCCAAAACACAAAGAAACAGAGAAAATCCGTGGGAGGAGCCATTTGTCTCTTCGATGCTCTTTCAAGAGGCAAATCTTAAAGTGGTCCCCAAACATGCACCAACTCTCCACGTGTATCGGGTTAGGAAGAATTTCTCTGCCAATAGGAAGGACTCAGGTAGAACATAGAGGAGCCCACAGAAGCCACCACATGTCAGTTTGGAGCCATTTCAGGAGTGAAAGGAGGCGGTAAAATCTTAAGAATTCGCGGGCTCCATGTAGATCTCGTAGAGATAGACCTCAAACCCAAAGCACCTTCAGACGGCCATATATTTTGACTGGAAGCTCATATTCAGGTGAGAAGGGAAGTTTTGGAAAGCTCTCGGTTCCGGCTTCTCACCTACCACCATTAATATTTTGGCCCTCCATTTTCAATGTTGTCAAGTCTCCAACCTGCCGACATGATGAAGAATGGAATCCTTTCTTTCCTAGCAAGGAATAACACATGGGAGCATGGGTTTTGCAGTAAATCCCATCTTTGAGTAGGTGGATTCAATGTTCTTCTAGGGGTGGTTGAAGCAAAGTTCAAATTATTCCCTCTCTCCTTCTCTCTTTCTTCTATATATTATAAAGGGGGGCATATTTCTAAAGGTTGGTCATTATTTCTTTCCTTCCCCCCTCTCTCTTTCTTCCTTAGGGTAGAATGTGGAGTCTAAGCCTCCTCTCATGGCTATGTAATGGAATTTTCTTTCCTCTTTCCCACTACTGATGTACTTTGTAACTTATGGAGCAATTTAATCTATTTTTTGATGCATCTTGTCCATCCTTTTCTTTTTTTATTGTCTCTTCTTACCTCTCATCATTGTAGGGTATTTTGTGTGTAGCTCTGATATCTATTGCAGGTTTTGGGAGTTATATTTAATGGGTTGAAGTGGTGTTCTGTGTGACATATATCTTTTGTCTGTGATGTATCTTATCCACCCTCTCCATTTCTCACCTCTCTCCATTTCAGGTAGTTAGATTGTGACCAGCTACTTCCTTTTCTGGTGTATCACCGCTTTAGTGTAGGCTCTGTTTTTATGTATTTCTCTCTCTCCCTATCTCCTTGGAAGGTTAGATTAGGATTCGATAGTTTGCCTACACTAGAGTAGCTTATGCCAAGTATTTTAGGAAGAAGAAGTCAACTTTATCAGAAGGGAAATCTCAAGTCTGCAAGTCCCAAAGCTTGAGATAAGGTCCAATGTTATGTAGTCACATCGGATGTCCCACTTAAATCCGAGGCCATTTGGGGGTGTTGTGATTTTAAAACAATAGTTTTGGAATTTCTGTTGGGACAATAAGATTAGATTATCTCATCTTTCCAAGGTGTCTCATTATCAAACAACAAATCTTAAGCAACCATGTGACCACACTCAACAGTTTTGGCATGCCTGGTGGGACATTGAGGTTAGATTCTCTCATCTTTCCAAGGTGTATCCTTATCAAAAAAAAAATCTTAAGCCACTATGTGACCACACTAACCAGTTTTGGCACGCCCAGTGGGACAGGTCTAAAGCACATTACCGCTTCACCTCATCAAGTTGAATGTGCTCTTGGTGAAGATTTCAGCCTTTGGAGGCACTTTCAAGCACATATGACGAATCCATCTAGTCAACAACCCACTCTCTTAATTTATAGACCTTCTTCCATTTTCATGAATTATCACTTCCATATATTTCATCTTCTTCCATCCCATGAAGTTGTGAAATCATGACTTTATTTCCATCTTGGAATTCACACTTATAGCAACAACAATGCAATCCACCTCCAATGTATTTCATGACTCCTCCATATCAGCATTATGATCAGATTCAAAATCACTATGGCTAACCCTATGAGCAGTATCGGGATCAATTCGGCTATGCAACCTACCAAGAGGGATATGCATGCAATGAAATCAAGTACATGGAGAATGCTGATTTGTTGGAGAAGATTCAAAAATTGGAGTCACACATGGTGCATTGAAGGGATACAACATAGACGAAGGCATTTAGGATTGGTTACAAGGCACCTTGTTCATGGGTCAGCCCTTTTCCAAGACACTGCAGCCCGCAGGAGAAGATTGACTTCATGATTGAGATGTTACCCCAACTTGCGCAGTGAGCTGAGGAGATAGAGGCCTACAAACTTGATGTCAGGGAGCCTTGTTAATGGGTAAGTCCTGCACCATCATCTAGTGATTTCCTCCCCATTCCCCAAGTAGCACCATCTCAACATGGGCTTGAATTTCCAAGCTTCCCACCTACTGCCCCAAGTGTTGATTTCCCTTCTCCATCTTCTAGTCTTCCATCTCACCTCAATTCTTCTACTCTTTTCCCTTCTAACCCAAGTATCCTCCACAAGAGCCAAAATTAATGCCTTCCGCTCCACCAAAAACAAGGAAAAAATTAGTGGAGACCGCATCCACCACTCCTCCTACTCTCCCAAGTCCATGTCAGGGAGAGAATCCAAAAACCGGTCAAGGAGAGCAACAAGAAAAAGATCCAACAAAAGAAGAGATGATCAAAAACTTGATAAGCTTGGATCTTAGATTGAGAATTACAAATATTCCCTTATTGGTTAATCCTATGGAGGAGGCTAAGGTCAAGCCACAAGTGCTGGAAGCTTTAGCTACAGTACAATCATAGGAGGAAGGAGCTACTCCAAATCCAAAATAAGAGGAGTACATTCTGGATGTGGAGGAGAACCATGCAGTTTCATAGGCTCCAAGTGTGAAGCAGGCCATAGAAGAACCTTCAGTTCTTCCTCCCACTTCATCCCCTTCAAGCTCTAATGTCGAAGAAGAGTTTGAGATTTCAAACTTCATGTTTGAAGATGAGGGGAACCATAGTCAGAAAATCACAGATCCAAAGGACACCATAGAGGAGGTCGAGCAAATGCAGCAGGACAACGAGGAGGTAGATTATCTATTAGACTTAGAATATTTCTTTGATGGAGAGGATCCTAAGGATATAACATCATTTTCTCCTCCATCATCCACCTTCCAAGCACATGAGTTTGCTTCCATGGAGGAAAACTTCCAAGGAAAATACCCTGGATCTCACAATGGCTCTCTAGAACCAAGGTTGGAGGACCTTGATCATCCATGTTCTTCTTAGGAGGAGAAAGGGAAAGAGCACGAGGATCCCATCTCTCCCACATCACTCACCCAAGAAGGTCCATAAGAAGAATCCACTCTTGGAGTTGAAATTCAGAACCATGGGCACATCCATCATATCAGACCATGCCCAATCAGGTACTTGGCTTCATTAAAGCCAAGGGAGAAGCCAAAACCAGTCACACCAACTTCTGAGCATGAGGATGAGTATCAAAGCACCAAGGGTCACCATTAACACCTCCAGGTGTCCAATGCCAATTAACTTGAGGAGGTATTTTTTATTGACGTTAATACCTTGATGATTTGTGTGGAAGATCAACCTCTTGTTGCTTTCTCACTGATTATAACTACCAATTTTAGTGCCAAATCTTATATGTGGCAAAAATTTTTGAGAAAGGGAAGCTATTTCTCCCTACTTATAGCAGGATTTGTTTAGATTTTCTTTTACAGGGTTAGTGTAGGAGTAGGAGTAGATTTTATTTCAGTAGAGAAAGTTCTTTTACACACTCTGGATGTCTTATTTGAGGCATGTATGATTTTATCTTTGTATATAAGTTTTGTTCCTATTTCTCTAGAGGTCAATGCGCTAGGCCCTTAAATATTTACAACAGGGAGACCCATAGTTTCCTGTAATAGTTACCAATTTCAAATGAAACAAATACAGAGAAACTAAAATTGGTTTCGAGACTGTCTATTTTTAGGGACATGTGAAAGCCCTCGGTCAATGAAATTTTCTGCTCTCAGAAACCTCATCTTCAAGATTTTCTTATGAAAATTGAGACTATGAATAGCGAGGCAAGCTCAGGGTCACCAAGCATAGGAATTCAAGCTCACAGTTTCAGGTACAAGATCAATATCAGGATATCATTTGTGACTCCATGCCAAATGGATACAACAAGGCAACTAGTCTCTTCATCTAGAAGATAGATCTCCCCGTGAGTCGCCACACTGTCATCTCAATTTTTCCCCTAGAAAAAATTATCAAACACGACCCTACACAAGAGAAAATAGAAGGGTCAGTTTAATCATGTGAGCCCACATTTCAAATCCAAAAATTGATCCCAAATATGAGGGGTAGACGAGAGTTACAATGGAGGAGAAAGGTTGGAAGATGGAGGAAAATGACATTAAAAGAGTCCAAAGGATCAATAAGAAATAAATCAAAGAAGATGCTTGAAGTTTTTAGACTTTGCATGCAAGTCAACTCGGGGAAAAGCAACGGAATTACAGAAGTAGCCACATGTCTCATTGGCACAATTCCAAGGGTAGAATCCAAAGTGGGGACCCTAAATGAGTGTCATCCCTCCACTTGGTCAGAGCCTCAAAAAGTTAAATCAGTCGTTGAAAATTCTAAGACCAATAAAAAGAACCACTTGTCAACTCAGCACAACTTTAGAAGTTAAATACAGAGTGGGTTCCTAAATGAGCACAGGCTCGCCACATAGTTTAAGTCGAAAAGGGGGGAGAGCCATCTGTTTAATCAGATAAGTATAAGAGGGTCAACAGAAGCCTCCACGTGTCTCATTGGCAAAAATTCAAAAGGCGCGGCCCAAAGAAGGACCTTGAACTAGTGCCAACTCGCCACGTGGTCATAGCCTGAAAGTTAAACCTACCCCAAATCAGTTAAGTATAAAAGGAATGATGAAATCCCCCACGTGTCTCTTTGGAAAAAATTCAAAGGCATGACCCAAAAGGAAGTCCCCAAACTAGCACCAACCCGCCACGTGGTCAAATCCTGAAAGTTGAACCGGCCCCAAATCGGTTAAGTATAAAAGGAATGGCAGAAGCCTCCATACATCAACTCAACACACCTTTAAAGATCAAATCCGAAGGCATTCCCCAAACAAGTGCTAGCCCTCCACGTGTCCAAGGTCTGAAAAAGGGATAGATCCGACCCTGAATCAGCTAAGTAGAATAGGTTCGGTGGAAGCCTCCACGTGTCTCATCGGCGCAACTTCAAAAGGTGCAGCCCAAAGAAGGACCTTGAATTAAAACCAACCCGCCATGTGGTCAGAGCCTAAAAGTTGAACCGGCTCCAAATTGGTTAAGTATAAAAGGAACGGTGGAAGACCCCATGTGTCTCTTTGGCGCAACTTCAAAGGCGTGACCTAAAAGGTAGTCCCCAAACATGTGTCAGTCCTCCACGTGTCTTGTCCGCGTAACTTCAAAGGAAAAATTTGGGGGTAGTTTCCAAATGTGTACTGAGCCTCCACGTGTCCAAGGTCAGACATATGTCCCCACAAAACAAAAGGGACTTAGCCAAAACAAAAATAAATAGAGAAAATCCATGGGAGGGGCCACATGTCTCTTTGGTGCTCTTTCAAGAGGTGAATCTAAAAGTGGTCCCCAAACATGCGCCAACTCTCCACGTGTCTCGAGTCAGGAAGAGTGTCTCTACTAATAGGAGGGACTTAGGTAGAACACGGAGGATGCCGCAGAAGCCACCATGTGTTAGTTTAGTGCCATTTCAAGAGTGAAAGGAGGTGACAAAATCTTAAGAATGCGTGGGCTCCATGTAGATCTCACAGGTATAGACCTCAAACCCAAAGCACCTTCAGACGGCCATATCTTTTGATTGGAAGCTCATATTTGGGCAAGAAGGGAAGTTTTGGGTCTCTCAGTGCTGGCTTCTCACCTATCACCATTAATATTTTGGTCTGCCATTTTTTACACTGTCAAGTCTCCCACCTGTCACCATGATGAAGAATGGACTCCTTTCTTTCCCAGTCAGGAATAACACATGGGGGCATGGGTTTTGTAGTAAAGCCCATATTTGAGTAGGTGGATTCAATGCTATTCCAAGGGTGGTTGAAGAAGAGTTCGAATTCTTCCTTCTCTCCTTCTCTCTTTCTTCTATATATCGTAAAGGGGGGGCATATTTCTAAAGGTTGGTCATTGTTTCTCTCCTACCCCCCTCTCTCTTTCTTCCTTAGGGTAAAATGTGAAGTCTAAGCCTCCTCTCATGGCTCAGTAATGGAATTTTCTTATCTCTTGCCCACTAATGATGTATTGTGTAACTTATGGAGCAATAAAATTTGTTTTGTGATGCATCTTGTCCATCCTTTTCTTATTTTATTGTCTCTTCTTGCCTCTCATCACTGCAGGGTATTTTGTGCATAGCTATGATGTCTATTGCAAGTTCTGGGAATTGTGTTTAATGGAATTTCTCTCTCTCCCTGTCTCCTTGGAAGGTTAGATTAGGATTAAATATTTTTCTTGCACTAAGTAGCTTGTGGCAGGTAGTTTAGGAAGAAGAAGTCGGCTTTCTCCGGAGGGCCATCTCAAGTCCACAAGTACCATAACTTGGGATATGGTCCCATGTTGTGCAGCCACACTGATTTCCCCACTCATATCTGAGGCCATTTGGGGGTTCTATGATTTTTCTTCAACAGTTGGAAAGAAGCATAATCCAGCGCGCGACACACTGATGTTGATAGGGTTCGGCATACATATAATGTAATGGGTGAGTATTAGTAACGACAAAGGTTTTTTGATTGAGTAGGTAATGGCAGAGTTTGGTAGCAATGAAAACTAAGGATAGGTAGAGTTTTTTAGCATGGGTATCTATAGTTTCGTAGTCTAGAAGGGTACGGCTTATGTAATAAACTGATTGCTCTCGGTGTTGGTCGTCACGATGAGAAAGCATGACACCTAAACAATGGTTAGTGGAGCAAATATATAGGTAAAATGGGTGGTCATCCTTAGGAGGAATGAGCACTAGTGGTTGAAGGAGGTTTTTTTTAAGGCCTCAAAGGCTTTATGGCACTCATCATGCCATTTGAATGAAATGTCTTTCTTGAGAAGATGATGAAATTGGTGATAGTGGTCAAAAAGTTGTGAGATAAAATGACGAATAAATTACAACTTACCTTGTAGGCTTTGAAGTTGACAGAGATTAGTGGGTGGAGGCATTTCCAGAATAGCCTTGAATTTAGTAGGATCAACTTCTATGCCACGCAATGAAATGATGAAACCAAGGATTTGTCCAGAAATTACTGCAAAGACACAATTCTTTGGTTAAAGATGAACACAATACTTGATGAGGTAGTCAAAGATGACCTTAAGGATGGGCATGTGTTCAGTTCGATGCTTTGATTTGGAAAGTAGATCATCTACGTAATCTTCCAATATGCGATGCATGATGTCATGGAAGATGTAAGTCATGGCTCGCTGATATATAGCACCAGCGTTTTTGTGGCTAAAAGACATGACTCGATAGTAGAAATTCCTCCAAGGGGTGATGAAGGAAGTCTTTTGTTGATCTTCTGGAGATAGTAATATTTTATTATAGCCCGAGAAACCATCCATGAATAATAGCATTTCATGGCCAGCAGTGAGATCAACTAGTTGGTGGATGCCTGGTAGGGGAAATCATCTTTGGGACAAGCTAGGTTGAGGTCATGGAAGTCTATACAAATGCAAAGTCCCCTTGTCTCCTTTATTATAGGAACAATGTTAGAAATCCATTTGGGATAGTCAATAGGTAGGATGAAGGAAACTGAGAGAAAGCTTTGAAGATCTTCTTTAACCAAAAGAGTAATGTGAGGATGCATTTTCCATAGCTTTTTTTTTATGAGTTTGGAATCAAGAATGGTTACGATATTATGGACCACAATTTTTGGATCAATACCGGGCATATCGGCATAGGACCAGGAAAATGTGTTGCTACTATCTTGAAGGAAAGAGGTGAAGGATTCATGTTCAGTAGTGTCTAAGGATTGGTTGATCTTTAGAATGTGCAGGTCATCTTGAGTGTTAATGTTGATTTCAATGGTCGATTTATTCAACATGGTTTACGTCTCAGAAGGTAACGACCAATGAATATAATAATCTTATGCACCAAGGTAAGTGAGGATGGATTCATCATCCTAACATTGAAAAACATTAATATTAGGTGTATCATCATTGATCATGTAGGGATACAAGAATGGGAGAGAAGAGGGAGCCTCGCCATCATGTTGATAAGCCAGAGGTCCCAAGGAAATGGTGTTTACAAAAGAAATTTTTTTTATGATGAATAGATTTGGGATCTATGGACTCCATGGGTGAAGATGGTAATGTGTGTGAATGAGGTGGGGAAGTTTTTCTATCCTAGATGAGGTCAACATGAACCTTTTTGGAATGTGGTGTGTCAAAACCAATGCCACTAAGGTCATTGTGTTTACAAGAGGTACATGAAATGACAGTATTGGAATGATGTTCATAAAATTTGAAGCCAAATCCTTTCCATGCACACTGGTGGAGGAAAGTGTGAGTGAAGTAGTGGTTAGTGAGGGACTGTAGGTTGGAAGAAAATGGTTGGGCTTGGGATGGAGGTTCAATTTTATAGGTGGCCATATCAAGGCCCCCATATGTTATATTAGTGCAAAGGTGGCAGGGCCATAAGGAAACATGTCACTGATGTGGATTTCATATCTGGGGTGTTGACACATGTTCCCATACTCTTGCGGGGTGAGGAAGGTGTCGATATTATATAGGTGATATTCCCTCAGAGTGAGGCATTGAAAAACACCTTCTAAGTGATCAATAGTTGATATGTGGGCAGTGGGGATAGATGAATCACTAGATGATTGGGAAATAGGTGAGTCAGCGGTAGAGGTTGCAACAACAGTGGGGATAGAAAGGTTAAATGCAGAAGGGGTAGTGGTAGTTTTGGTGGATGGGCTTGTAGGTGAAGGTGAAGTAGGGATAACAAGGCTAGATGCAGGAGAGGTGGTGGTAGTATAGGTGGATGGGCTAGTAGGTGAAGGTGAAGTAGGGATAGTGGTAGATGCCTTGACTAGTATAAGCACATCATTAGGTTGGTATAGCATGTTACAGGTCTTGAAAGGTGATGGGTTAGCCGCGATGGTGTAATTATGTCCCCTTGTCTTCAAATTTGAGGTAATGGTGTAAATTTGAAGGGACACAACCCATGGCATGGATCCAAGGTTGGAGGAGCAACAAGTTATATTAGAAATCCCCTTATAAGACACAGAAAAGTTCTATAGATAGTGTGCAGACCCACATAGATATGGAGAATGATAGTACCCATGGTAGAGGTCATGGCGTCATTGAAGGAGTGCAACATAACTGGGTTACCTTGCATGTAATTAGCATGTATTCACATTTGGTCATATGCATGGGAGGAGATGATGTTAATACTAGCACCACCATCATTGTATGTATGTATATTATTGAGAAAGATGGAGATGAAAAGAGAGTGGTTAAGGTCATTGGATTTGAAGTGAGTGATCTCTTCATCTGAAAAGATGGAGGGTGGCTACTTGGTGAGTAGGTGGAGACATAGAGGAAGGTGATGACCTAGTGAGAGAGGAAATGTGGTGATGGGAAATGATGGAGGCTACAGGTATGGGATCATTTGGTAAATCCTTAATAGATTGAAGGACCTCTATGAGGGCTTGACGATTTGACTTGGAGGTTTTGACGAGGTCATATAAAGACATTTTGAGAGGGGATTGGTGTAGTTTTTTTAGCATTGTCTGATGTGTGACCCCATCGAGAAATAGGATATGCAGGGCCTCGAATGATGACTTTGGGTATGGGTGCGGATGTTATGTTGGGTACAGGGTTGGTTGATGGGCCAGTTTCCTTTTCTTTGCCCTTATCCTTTCTGAGCATGGGTGGTAATGTGAACCATAGTTAATTTGAGGGGAGGTGGATGAAGAGGGTGTGTCATGGAAGGTATAATGGCATGAGGGGAAAAACCCTAGTTAGGGGATATGATCCTTGTGAAATGGGTAGGGTGCATTGGCATTTGGGTGGTGGTTTGGCCAACTCTCTTATACGGACCATGTTGATCTCAAATCTTGGGGGTGGATCAAAGAGTTGTGGGGCTGGAGATTTTGGTTGCTGAGTAGGTAATGGAAGAAGATCAGTGGAAATTGGTGAAGGTGAAATGGGGTCCTCATCAAGAAGATCGTCATCGTCAAAATTTTCTTTGGGAGGACACAATTGGACAAGAGAAGTTTTTAAAGCCTTACAATTCTCTACATCGTGTCCTGACACATGATGGTAGGCACAAATTTTAGTTTTTTCAAACCCTTTTGGTTTGGATTTGAGTGGGTCGTAAGGTCTAAGAGGTGGTAATGTGATGAAAGAAGTTTTCGAGGAGATTGGTTAAGATTTTAGCATAGGACACTACTAGAGGATCACAATGGGAGGTGAATGTGGGTTTGGGTGTAGGTACAATGATTGTGGAGGAAGAGGCTTTACAGGAGGGGAGTGGGTTGGTCCACTAGTTTGGTGTGTGGGGTGGTCTTTGGTCTTGATTGCATCTTCTTGGGTACGGGCATGGTAGAAGAGCTGGTGATGGAAGGTTTGGTTGGTTTAACTACCTTATTGGAGGGTAGTGGATTCTTAGCTTTAGGTTGCACCTTTTTGGACAAAGGTGACATGGGTGTATGTGATGTAGAGGGAAAAGAAGATGGTGGAAGAGGATGGGTTACCCATGGGGGTAACCGAGTTACTGTGGAGGTGGTTGGTAGAGGTTGGGTAGAAGGTGTGAGTGGAAGAGAAGAAAGTGTCATGGGTAGTGAAGAAGTTATGGATGGTAGTGGTGGTATGGGTGGTAAGAAGGTTACAGGTGATGGTGAAGGTTGTGTGGGTCACTTGGGTATATTAGAGGTCCGTGATGAGGAGGTGGGTTATTGCATTCTTGGTTTACCAGTGGAAGGAGGTTACTTGGCTAGGGTTGAGGGGTGAGGTCCTAGGATGGACAGAAGGGGTGAAGGTGATAATGGTGTGGTAGGTGAGGTTGGTGTATGGGGTCTAGGAGGTTGGGTCTTCTTTTTAGGGGCTGCAATAGGTTTAGTGTTGGTTTGGGAAGATGTGGCTAAATCTAATTTGATGGGTGGGTGAGTAAGGCTCGATGTCCGCATGACCCCTAAGGTATTGATGGGTTTAAGTAAGGGAAATGATATAGGTGTGGGTAGGTGTTTGGGTGTAGATGTATGTTGGGTTGTGGGCAGAGGTGTGTGTTGGGCTATGGGTGGTGACATGGAAGGTTTTGCAATAGTCATGGTTGTGTTTAGTTTGGTCACTTGAAACACTTTTGGATAGATAGTGGAGGTGTCGGTGAGTGACAACTACATTTGGGTTTAAAAATGGAAGTAGAAGGCGTCCCCAAGGTAAGGCCCTATCAACATAGTCTAGGTGATTGGCCATGCATGAAAATTGTACCATTGTAAGTGAGGTTGACGTGGATAAAGTGGCAATCCTCATAAAATGTGTTTGAGATACAGGGAAATGGCTAGCCTCAGACTCTGTGGGTAAGAGAGCTGAAAGTAGATTCAGTGGGATCTTGAAGGTCCAATGGTGAATGGTCATCTAAAGGAAATGGTATTTCTATAGGATCCTCCATGGGTAGAGGAGAGGATGGGCCAGATGAGGTGGAATCTCCTTGTGATAGTGTAGGTTATAGACATGTATCTCCTATGAGTAGGAGAGGTGCCACTGACAACTGCTCAGAATTTGAGGGGTCAAAGGTGGTGTAATTATAGGATCTTCCACGGGTGAAGGATAAAATGAAGGGGGTTCCTCTGTGGGTGGAGGAGTAGATGAAATAGGTTCTTGTGTAGGTAGGGGAGCTTGGGCTAAGATTTCATCTATGGAAGGAACATGAGGCAATTGGGAAGCAACTGGTATGTCATCAAAAATAGCGTGGACCTCACGGACATTGCTATCATTGGTTGAAGTGTCACTAGCTTGATTGGAAGATGGGGCATGATTAGGGAATGGATTCTTGAAGATATGTAGGTTTTGGTTAGTGGGTGCATTTGGGCTATCCAAGACTAGATCTCTATTGTCTAACATTTCTTGGATGATATTCTTGAAGGTGATGCAGTTATTGTCACTATGACCTTTGACACGATGATAGTTGCAAAATTCATGTTCCTTATACCATGTGGGCATGGGGTGCTCAGGGTCAAAACCAGTATGTGGTTTTATAGGTGGAAGGGTAATGGCACCAGCCTTAATAATATTTTCCAAAACAGAAGCATAAGGTTCTCCTATTGAAGTGTACTTTCATTGTTCTCATCTGAACTGGAAAGCTTGGATGGGAGAGAGATTAGAAGGAGGTTTGGTTGGGTTTGATTGATGAGGGGGGCCAGCCTTGAGAACTATGACATTGCAGATCCTTTGGGTTTTGAATAGTTGTTTTGGGGTTTTGAAGATGAAGAAGCATCATTTTATTTGAACGTGATGTTCTTGTTACACAACTGAATTTTCTTCTCTTCGATAGCATGAATTTCCAATTTCTGTGCCATGGTGAATGCCTCATCAAAAGTGTGAAAGGTCTGCACCTGTAGGGTTGGTGAGATGTGTCTAGCACAAGCCTGAGTAAATAACTCTATGAGTTTAGTTTGAGGTAATTGAAATGTGAGCTGGTTAATTAGGCTGCACCAGCGAGTGAAAAAGTCAGCGATAGACTCATCGTCGTACTACTGTCATGTGGAATAAAGATCAGTCATGGTGACCTTCTTAACAATGTTGATTGAGAAGTGGTCTAAGAAGGCTTGGGCTACCTGATTAAACAATTAGATGGAGTGCCTTGGTAGGCCACTGTACCAGTCTAATGCAGGTCCAGTTAGGGACATCGGGAAGGCTTGTAGGAGTAAAGCGTCATCATGGGTGATTAGGTAACACCCATGTTTGAAGGACCACAAATGTTGTTGTGGGTCTTCTTTACTATTGAAATGGTTGAATTTTGGAATTTCCCAATGTACAAGGTATGGGAAAATAGGGATGGATAGATGAATGGGATCATTATAGATTTCATCATAGGTGAGAGAATTGCGTGAATTGGAAATCAATGCTTCTAGTGTCTGCATCCTTTCCATCATCAATTTGATGAGGTCATTGGTAGGTTGTGATGGAAGGGCTCCTCCTGTGACATAGGAGGAATGGTACTGAACATGTGATGTGGGTGGCATTCCAGTGTATGGCAGTGCCAAATAGGAAGGTTGAGAATAGGGGACCGACATAGAGGGCATATATCCAGAATGGGTGACAGACAAGATAGGGGGTTGTTGATAGTATGTGTATGTAGGTGGGATGGTCGCAGTGACTCTAGTAGTGATTGGGGGTAGAGATTGTGGGATGGAGAGGACAAGATTCTGGAATGGAGTAGGGGTCACCAACACCATGGGTGGTTGTGTTGTAATTGGTATCTGTGAGACAATGGGTGTGGATGGGGTTATGATCTAGGTGGTCAATGAAGGGACAACAGATACTACAGGTATGACTGATACTACAGATGTGGTGGTCATAGTGGGTATGGGGCCTAGCTGTGAAACCACTAGGGGAAATGTAGGTGATGGTAATGCTACATTAGTAGGGGTTGATGCAGAAGTGGGAATAAGGGTAGGAGAGATGGATACAGGCATGTCATATATCAACTGACCTGAGGAGTCCCAGGTGGAAGAGTGGGAAAGGTAGAACTGTAAGGCCACGGGATTTTGATCAAGAAGTTGTGAAAATTCCTCATCACCTGTGGCAATGGTGGTAGGTAGGGTTGGATCCATGGGTGACAGGACAAAGGGTGGTGAGGGATTAGGTGGGAGTGGTTGATGACTATGTGGAATATAAGAGTGTTAGCTTTATTGCGAGTCAACACCATGTGAATGAATGTATATTAGGTGATGTTGTATCCTACAGATGACATAAAGAGTAGTGGGAATGAAGTAAAAAATTGTTTATAGGTGAATTTGGGCAATGTATCAGCTGAGATTCAACACAAGGTAACCGACAATGGTTAAGGATGACCGATACTGGTTCAAGGGTAACTGACGTCAGTTACTGTGAGACAGGAACAATTTTACCAAATGAGGAAAAGACTAGTGATGGTCAGATGAACAAGTTGTATGATGATTGTTTATCAAAGCATAGAGAGTACAGAGACTCACAAGAACTCTGACAATAAAGAAAATGAAATAAGTGTTCTTTGGGAAATTTAACCAAAAAAGAATAGAAAACCGATGTCAGTTTAGCAAAACTGATGTCAGTCAGGGAGGGACCGATGCCGGTGGATAAACTGATGTTGGTTACTGTGAAAATTGGAAAAATGTAGAAAAATGGATTGTTGTGAATTTTAGTTAGATAAATAATCAACCTAGAGGTCTGGAGATGATGTAATGAAATCTTGACACACTCAGAAGAAGTCAAAATACTCAACTGTGATTGTGGAGTGTGTAAGGAAAAAGAATGGAAAAATGGAGAAACATATCCTCACACCTCAAAATGCATGTCAATCAAATGCTAAAAACACGTACCTAACAAGTGATTTTTAATGTGTTGAGCTTATGCTATTTAGAAGACTGACTCATGAATTTAGAGTAGAGTTTTTGGTGAGGAAGGCTTCCTACGAAGAAGGATATCTAAAAGGAGAGGTTTTAGGTTATGTTATGGTGGGGGTGGGCCGTCCTCTGAGGTAATGAATTGATAGAAGTAATGAGCTGGGGAGTACCTTCCAATCCTTTGATCATGTGATCACTGACAAGAGTTCCCAGGTAAGATGTTGTTTAAGAAAGATGTGTATATTTCAATTTTGTGTAGTTTGGTAAGATAGAGAGAGAGAATGTGCTTTCTATGATTCTTTGTGTCAACCATCAGCTGGGCATGACTTCCAGCATATAGGTTTCCCTCATTTTAATGTGAGCTAAATGCAGCAAATCAGAATGTAATGCAACCAATTTTAATCCCAAATCAAAAAAATTACGTTCGATGAAGAAAATGATGAATAGGAGAGGGTATGCTCTTTCACTAAATGCAGAAAGCAAGAAAGAAGAGTGATTCCTTTTAAATGCACCAAGATAAATGTTTCTTTTAGAGTAATTAGAAAGAAGAGAGGATTACCAGAAAGAAGATTAATGTGTAATCCTTTTAAAGGGAAACAAACACACAACTTTCTCCTAGGAATGAAGAAAATGCAATAGAACCCCTGATGGGTCCCATTAGGCATGCCAAAATGTTTCACCATTTTCTTTACTTTATTGAGACGAAACAAATAAAGGTAAGGGCCAAGGAGGAATACCTATTTATGTTGGTTGGTTGATGGTTGTTGCATGTGTTCTGACTTCTCAATCCAATGTTGATTGTGAGAGCTTCCTTTTGGCTGGGAGGAACTACCTGAAATAGAAAACAAGACCACAAAATAAGAGTTAAATAATATATGACAGTGGACTACCTAGCGTGTGCTAGATCCGAGAAGTGTGATACTCCCTAAACGGTTTTCAATCCACTGTTTAAAACAACTTAATGGGAGAAATAATCAAATTCCTACTGTATTTGATATGATTTAGGTATTTCATTCAAGCACAATAAGAAAATCTAATATAACAGGCTAGGCTATAGTCAGATCTGAAGGGTAGGTAGGTGTCAGGGTACTGGAACTGGTCAAGGTCAGGTTTTGGGTTGTTTAGGTCACTTGGTAGAAGGTTATTTGGTTTTGTTATTGGAAAAAGGTATGAAACATAGAGACCAATGTCAGTCAGGTATAACCAACGATGGTTTAGAAGGGACCGACGATGGTCATGGGTAACCGGTGTGGTATGGTCGGGGTGAAAGGAGTTCAATAAAGATCTGATTGTGGGAGTTGAGGTGAAGCTAAACAGAGATAAAGGATGGATGGGGAGGTCTGTAAAGGTCTCAGTATACTCAGAGGTAGGTATCAGGAAAGAATGGGTGATTTGGTGGTGTGGGTAGAGGAATGGCTAAATCTACAAGCAGGTAGAAGATGGGAAATGGACATGCAAATTATAAATTGATAATAGAAGTAACAAAGGCTATTATACTGAAATGGACTATGTTGGTAAAAGGTATACTTATTGTGATACAGGCTTGATGGTTGAATGGTGATGGAAGTTGATCAGAAGAATGGTGTTTGGTGCCACAATAGTGCTTCCTAGAATGCTTCCGTGAGTGCAATACCTCTGGATATGTCCTGGTGCTGGCTGTGGATGTCTGGGTGCATGAAAAGACTCTGGTTCTACTTGCATGCAACTCTCTTCTCATCTCCTTGATCTCAGAATGTGCCAACCCAAAAACAAGGTTGCTAAGGTGAATAAATGGTAACTGACGATGGTTCCGGGTTGACCGACGTTGGTTTAGGGGTGACCGGCGTTGGTTAAGGTGGGATTCCCTAGGTTTACTAAAAATGGCAGATCTTTGATTTCTTGGGCTAGGTTGGTTTATTCTCATGGATCAGAATGGAAGCTTCCCTTCTAATGAGTGGGAATGTGGTTAGAGAAATCTTAGGCATGTGATTTTAGGGTTAGACCAAATCTTAGCTCATTAAGGCAAGTAAGATCAGGTCTTAGTTAGTTATGGAAACATGCCAAGAATAGGTCTAGGGTGAGGTGGCTAGGTGAGGTGTCTAGGTGAGGTGGAGGGGTGAGGTTGAAATTTAGCTTAATTAAAATAATTAGGTAATGAATGTTGTGAGGATGGGTATTAATTTAATTAAGTTAATTAAATTAATATTAATGTGGGGTGGAAGGGGCCATGGTTAGGTGAATATGTTTGAGTTGGTTATAGGTAGGTTTAATAAATTGGTCTTGTAATAAATAGAATACTATTATTTTATCCACTATGGATGTTGAGTATAATGGAGTTATTTTTGTTGGAAATGAGTCAATATATATTTGATATATACTTTATGAGTTTGAATTTCTACAGTCCCAACCCATAAAAATTTGATGCAATAATCATAGTGTCATCTAAATATCTTTTAATTATTATCCTAAATTCATACCCTTGCTAATTTAGATAAATTATTAATATGGACTTATTCGTTTTAATTATACTAATGTATACTAAGGTTAAAATCATTGGCAGGTTTTAATTAAATTTGTGGGGGTGGTTTACATCCAAGTGGCACAAGAAAAGTGAAGACAGATGGAGAAAATCCACACATTCTAAAGGAAAATGTATTATTCTACGAAATAAACCATCGTGAATAAATTTTCGGGTCTACCAATCCCTCCAAAATGAATTAAAAAGGACAACATGGCAAAATATCAAAGGTGAAAGTGAAGACACATGGAAGGATTCCACCACTCCTTAAGCTAAATATGTCTTCCAGACTCTAAGACTGTTGAATGAATGATATTTAAAATAGTTTTAGGTCCACGTAGGTAAAAGGCATAGTTTCAAGATAGGTAAGTGACAAGTCAAAGGTGGAAACGGGGCGCATGATAGAGTTTTGAAAGAGGGACATATGTCAACATTTCATGGTTCATCAAAGTGATAACATTCCTTGGACTTGAAGACTGCGAAATTAATGTAATTCAATTGAATTTAAAGTCTTCCCAGGAAAAAATAAAGGAAACATGAGTAAAATAAATAGAATGAAATAACACGTAGGCAATCCCAGTAACCAATCAATAGATGCCACATGTCATTCTCATGTTCCTCATGAGCTCAACAAATTAAAATGGCCATAACTTTTGATCTACAACTCCAAATCTTGTAAAATTGGTCTTGTTGGAAAGGTATCCTTGAGCTCTTTAATTTAGCATCATGTAATTCAAAATTTGATGAGGTTTAGTGGGAAAAAGGGGGAAAATAGTATGGGAATTAAATTTGTAGTTATAAATAACTCAATAACTCGATTTAATTAAGTATGGGGCTTTTACCTTCTCCTATAATGACATGCGGAATGGATTTTATCAGGTTTCCATTATGATTTTCATATATTTAATGTAGGATTGTTGGTGGTTGCAACAATAAATTTGTGCCCTTCTCTTTTCCCTTTCTTTCTCTCCCAATTCTATATATTGTAAAATTATGATCATTTGTATGGATGGATGTTCTAAACTAAAAATGAATATATTGTATTGATTAATGTTATTGTATTTAATTAGCCATACACTATTATATGTCAATAATAGGTGCTTGCAATATTATTTTCAATATAGTGTGTATAATTAACTCATTGGTGCATACTTATCCACATATACTAATAGACAAGAGTGTGATTTTTGTTATTGAATTGATTGACTTATGCTATTAATAACCTTTTCTAAGACTTGTCAAAAGATAAATAATATTAAAACTTTAACCCTAGCCTATGTTATCCAATTTTTCACCCCCTACAAATTGGCTAAATTCATAAATCTATACTTAGGAATTCTCATGGAGCTTTAATGAAGAAATATGTAAAATCAGTGTATTGTGGCTTTTTGAGGTGTGGATGGAACGAGTTACCCCTCAGGAGTATCTGAGTTGCGATACAAATGGAAAGCAATACAAAAAATAACATGGTCATTTTCAATGTATTGCGGGAGGCAATGTTTTGCATAAAATATTGGAGTGGCAAAGTGTTGTGCAGAAGTTTTGGGTCTAGTTCTCTGTGGAAGTTTTTTAAACTGCAAGACAAAGGAAAAGGTTAAAGCAATGGAAAAAGGAATGAGAATCAATAATGTATTGTGGGTCGGTATAGTATTGTGGACAGGGGAAAAGTTGCGAGTAACTTGGTGACCCGTAAAACATCCAATAAATTTTCCAAACATTTGAAAAAATCCACGGACGACTAATGTTGAAAGTAGTGGCGGGTATTGATTAAAAAATGTTGTGGGATGTTCAAATTTTTGATAAATTTAACTGCAAAACACCAAAGAAGACACATGGTGCAAGATTGATGGTCCAAAGAGGACACATGGAAGAATTTTGGTGTTCCTTGAGGCATTGAATTCCGCAGAATAAACCAAACTAGATAACAATTTTGGGTCCACATGGGTCGAGGCCAAGTCAAAGGTGGAATAAGTGGATGAGACCACAACTAACCAAAAAGCGGCACATGGCAAAGATCAAATTAGTAACATGTAGAAAGAAGCAACCTCTGAGGCCAATCAATTTATGCTACATGTCACATTCATGTGCTCCTAGAAATACAAATATTCAAATGCTCATATATTTTGATTCTTTGCCCTAAATCTTGAAAAAACCGGTCTCATTGAAAGGGTCTCCTCAAGACCTTCAATTTGGCATCATCAGAATAAGGAACTGAGGGCGTTTAGTGGGAGGAACATGGGAAAAGAATTTTGGGCATTGAAAATGTAATTACAGGTAGCTCAACAACCAAAATTTATGAAAAAACAACGCTCCATCTCTTCCTGGAGGACAAAATGGTTGTAAGAATGGCCTTGCAGGGTGCCCATGTGCTTTATAGGTGGATTTAATTTTTATTGTTGATTATTTCAACAAAAAGCACCATGCCTTCTTTGTTTTCCTCTCTCTCTCTCTCTCTCTCTCTCTCTCTCTCTCTATATATATATATATATATATATCCCATTTTTTATATATGTAAAGTGATGCTCATTTGTAATGGGGCCACTCTTTGTTGTAATGACACCATGCCAAAATGGTGGCCGAATTCTCATGAGTTCTAGACCTCTAATTTGTTCTTTGAAATGTATTCTTACCTTCTACCAGGAATGTAATGGTCTGTGCATATTTCTAGCAATAAAATATGTTTTTTGGCACTTATGTCTGTCGTAGCTCATTTTATCTACATTCTTTCATCTCTATTCATTTTTGGCATGTTGTGTGTATTCCCTACTTGAAGGTTCCATTTTTATGTGTTTCTAATGCCTGAGAAAGGTGGATAAACATGGTTTTTGTTTGTGGAAAACCTATCTACCCTCTCTCCCATGTCTTCTCTTTCCTTCCCCTTGTGGAGAAAGATCAACCCTCTTCTTGGTTGTATCACTTCTGTTAGATTAGGATTTTTATTTATGCATCTCCTTCTCACTCTTATTCATTTGAATGATAGAGCAGAGTTAGATAGTTACATTTAAATTCCTAGAAGTAGGTAGAGGAACCAACCTTCTCTAGAGTTCTATCTCACAATGCAAGTCCCACAACTTGGAGACAGTCCCATGTTGCCTCAAAATCCTGGGTTGTTTATGACTCGAGGTAGGGAGAAATTTTGAGCTCCAAAAACCGCTTAATTTTTTTATAAGAGCAAAAGGAGCTAGTGTGGGGTATTCATATTGGAAAAGAGTTATTGTTACTCTATCAAGTTCAATCTAGATATATTTACTAAAATTTTGATAGTCATAATACCCTTGATAAGGTTATGTATGTGTTTTAATATTTCATTGACTTATTATATATGCATGTATGTGGGTAAGTGTATTATGGTTGTTAACAAAAATTTTGGAGAGTACCCAAAACTTTCATAATTATCAACTATTAAGGTATATAATTGACATCAATTGATAGTTCTTGTAGTGCCCACATTTTTATAGCTCTAGTTATCTTTTGGTTCCTTTATTCCTAGACATGTTTTGATTGAGACTCTGATGGAATTTGGACATTTTAGTATGATATTTTATCTTCATGGACATTATGGCATTTTGGGCGCGTAGCGCCAATTGGACTAGATTCGTATACTGGTATATTTCTTATGATGATTGATGACACTAGCAGGGTTATATGGAATATTTATTGATTAGATGTTAGTCTCTTGTGGTTGATTTGATTAATGATATAGTGTTTTGGATTTAATGAAGGTAATTTTCATACTAACCTAAGTATATGTCGTTGCAATTTTATTTGTGGATGATTCATGGAAAACTATGTGGATAATTGTATGTATTGCACTATCAATTGTTTAATAATGTTAGGACATTATAAGTTAGATTGAGATTGTGATGTACAGATAATGTTTATTATATTGGACATATGCGGTTAATGTGTGCAATGAGTGTGCAGGTGACAGGTATAGGAGAGCATGGGTTTCAGGGCAGCTACGCAATTATGCACAAGCGGCCCACGGGCTGAGTCCTAACCATGCTAAATGTTTGAGGCCTTATATTAGATGTATTTAATTGGGCACCATGGGTGAACCCTCAATTTGTAATGTAATTGTGTCTTGTAAAATTAATTATGTTTAGGGTGTGTTTTATTAAGTAACCTAGCTTAGGGGTGAATGATCTTATTTTAAGTTAAGTGTTGGTTTTGGAAAGTGTGTGTGTATTGGTAGAAGGGATTGGGGACCACATGTGAACCTTGGGTGGACCCCACACCCTCTACCCTTGTGCCCAAGCATGCCAAACCCGAAATTGGGTTATTTTGGGTAATTTTAGGGACCCTTTTTGAGTTTGGGGGTTCCCTTAGCATGAAAATGGGCCCTTGGACCCTACCTAATATGTAGGGGGGCCTATTTCCAAGGTTTGGGGGGAGTTTCCCTCCCATTTAGCCCTCTTTATTCACCATCCATGTAAGATGGTTGGGTTGTGTGAAAGTGTTAAAAGTTGCTCCACTTTGTTTTATTTTAGTTTTTAGTATTTTGGGTGAAAAGGAGTAAAAGGTGAGTTTACTCTTACTTATTTGGTTTTTGGAATCTTTGACTCTTGAGAGGAGAGGAGGTGACACTTGTCACTTTCTCATTGGTGAGGAAACTTTTGGGTTCCTCTTTTTTATTCTTCCTCATGTTGATGGAATGGGTCTTCTTGGTTCTTTTTTTTTGGAGCACTTGGAGAATTTTGGGAGCTTGGAGGGGAGCTTGGACAAAGGGGAAAAGCTTAGAGTCTTGGAAAGCATTATAGAGGTAGGGTTCTTAACCTTCTTCTTCTTAGTTGTGCTTATCTTGTATGTATGCTTGATCAATGAAATAATGTGTGTGAAATATGTGTTGAGAAGTGTATGATGAATGTAGTTGTTGTTTGTTCTTGTGGTTTTCTTGTTTTCTCTCCACCATCATTTGGATTGATGGTTTTTGGAGAATGTAGGGGAAGAGAGAGGGATTTCCCTCTCAAACCTCATGGTTGTTGGTCAAGCCATGAAGGTCCCTTCTCATCCCCTCATATGGTTTGAGGTGGGAGAAAGGTTCATATGGCTTGAACCTTTCCCCATTCTTGGTGAGGAAACCCTCTTGGGTTTGAAAATCCTCCCAAGAAGGATTTCTATAGCATAATGAGGAATAAGGAGGATGTATGATTAGGAGGTATAAGGAGTTTTTATATATATGTATTTATTGGTGCTCTTAAGGTTGGACACCTTGATTTGGGCATCCTTCTTCCTCTCTTCCCCCTTGTGAGGTTGACATTGTTATCCTCATGTTGTTGTTTTCATGTGTAGTAAGTAGTTAAATGGTTCTATGTTTTCTTGTTGTGTGTAAATCTCCTTTATACTTGTGCACATTGTGGAAGCTAGTTCCTCTCTCCCATGGGCTTGGGGGAGGCTAGAATGACTTCCAACCATGGAAAGGCATGTGATGATGCCTATTGGTTGGGTGGTAAACAAGCCATGTTCTCTTGGAGTTTGGAGCTCAAGTTGGAGATAGTTGGAGTTCCCTATTCTTCTTGGTTCTTATTGGTTCTTATTGTATATTTATAAATGTGATTATGTGAAGCTTTCTTTTTTTTGTAAAACATCCACTTTGTATGTGATGTTTCTTGTAAACTTAAGCCATATTGTTTAAGAAAGTTTCCTTCAATAGTGCAAGGATCTTGTAAAAAAAAAGGTTGTCTTGAATAAGCTATGTAGTTGAGCATGTTTTTGCAAATGTGAACCCTTGCCTTGGAAAAGTAAGCTTGTAAAATAGATATGAAAGATCTCTTCATAAAGAAATTGTTGCAACTCTATTTTGGAATAAAAATTTGTATATTGGAAACATTGTGTTACATAAGAAATAATGTTTGTTGGAATAACTCTCTTGTAGAAATCTGCAATAGTTATTTAGTTGTGCATTACATATAAAATCAAAAAAAAAAATTAGTGTGCTTGCATTGTTATTTAAAAAAAATATATGGCATTACAGTTCTAGATAGAATTGACAATTAATAATTTCTTTGAGTCTGATACATCTCTAGATAGATATGAGTGTGGTCAAATTTTTAATTCCTTTTTTACATTATGATTTTGATGTAAGCTAAATAGGTATAAAATTCAAGATAGGGACTTTACACATACTCTTTTTTAAAATGATCATCTTGTTTCCCACACTTTTTCTAAAACTACACTTAGTTTGAACACATTTAGGCCAGTTGGGTTAAGTCAACCAAAACATAAACATGTGGAAGAAAGAAAAAACTAGCGAAGAAAAGATATTAACCTATTGTAAGACAAAATCATTATAGATAATGTATAAGGAATAAAATCATCAAAGTAGTGTGCCATAAGTAGGTGAATATGGTAAATTCACATTAGGATCTCCAAACTGTAATTGTAATATGAAACTCATTACCTACAAGATGAGAGTTAAAAACTTTTGAAATCCAAAAGAACAAAAAACAAATAACTCCGAAATTCAAAACTCAAAATCCCCAAACTTAAAAAGCCAAAAACCTTGAAATAAGAATCCACGAAACTAGAAACCTCAAAATCAAAAAATATTGAACCCATAAACACATATGACACATAATTTTATTAACATAAAGTACCTTAAAAACATAAACATGAAAACCAAAAATCTAAACTTAAATACCTTGAAAATTTGTACCGTCAACAAAGAAACCCAAAAAAATGAGAAATGTATGTTGATATAAAACACCTAAAAACTTGAAACCTAAAACTTGAAAATTGAAACTTTCAACTAAAAACTGAAATCTTTAAACCTAGAAACCTCAAAATAATAAAACATAAAAAATCTTGGGAACTAAAAAATTTAAATTCCCAAACCTGAAAACCTCAAAAACCTTAAATACTAAAACCAAAATCATGAACAACCCAAAAAATGGTACTTGAAAATCACAAACTCAAAAACCAAAAATTTGAAAATAAAAAACCTAATTGTTACAGAGAACCTCTAAAACTTGAAACTTGAAAGTGGAAACTCAAAAAACTGAAAGCCTCAAACATGAAAACCTAAAATTCAAAAAAAAAAAATAGTAAAAAAATGAAACACGAAATCTCTAAACTTAAAATCCCCATAAATATTAAAACTTGATCCCAAAATTTAAAAATTCTAAAACCAGAAACTAGAAAAATGTGAACCCAAATATTGTGAACATAAAAATTGAAAAACAAAATGTTGATTGATACGAAGAACAAAAAAATTAAAACCCAATACATGAAATGATAAACCCTAACAATAAAAATTTGTTGACTTGAACATAAAACTACTTCAAAAGATAAAATATTTGAACCTACAAGATTCAAATTTTGAAACATTTGAATAAGAAAAACTTGAAAACACTAAAAATTACATTGATATAAAGTTTTGTTGAAACCCATACCCTGGAATTGATAAAATGAAAGCCAAACGTTGTAAGCCTACTAATGAAAACCATGAAAACAAAAAAACCTTGAAACTCAAAATGCATAAGCCCCAAATTTGAAACTTTGAAATGTGAATTTTAAACCTGAAAAACCCCAAATCTTGAATAAAAAATCCCAGACAACACAAAAATATAAATTGATATAAAGCACCATAAAACCCAAAACCTAAAAAATAGAATGCATAAAATGTTGGGATGATAATGTCAAGTGGGATCTACCACTACAATACGCCCCAATATTATTAAAGTTTGTCTAATCAAATTGTATTGTGAAGGTCTTTCACATTTAAGAGTGAAGCGTCCTGACCAATTCACCCACCCACATTGATGTGAGTGATGCCTCTTGGGATTGATTTTCTAGAATGTATACATTTGTACAAACTGACACAAATACTGAGATCTGATTATAAGATGTGATCAATGATCATTGTATCAACTAATCAAGAAAAAGAGCTTTGTAGACATTGTAAAAGAAGGATGATTGAATTGGAAGTGTTGGGTTAAACTCGTGTAAACTCTTAATACAGACAATGGTTTTCTAGTGGAGTTTTTCCTTCACGTTTCTCCACTTAAATCTGGTGTTATCTATCTCGTGTTCTTTCTTTTATTTTCTTTCATATCTTTCTCATTAAGCTTTGTTATTTGCTATCTATTTTAATTTATTTTTGTGTCTAATCGACTGTATATCATAATCTATAATCTTCGGCGTTTTAATGGTGGATCTGTAATTCACCCACCCACATTGATGTGAGTGATGCCTCTTGGGATTGATTTTCTAGAATGTATACATTTGTACAAACTGACACAAATACTGAGATCTGATTATAAGATGTGATCAATGATCATTGTATCAACTAATCAAGAAAAAGAGCTTTGTAGACATTGTAAAAGAAGGATGATTGAATTGGAAGTGTTGGGTTAAACTCGTGTAAACTCTTAATACAGACAATGGTTTTCTAGTGGAGTTTTTCCTTCACGTTTCTCCACTTAAATCTGGTGTTATCTATCTCGTGTTCTTTCTTTTATTTTCTTTCATATCTTTCTCATTAAGCTTTGTTATTTGCTATCTATTTTAATTTATTTTTGTGTCTAATCGACTGTATATCATAATCTATAATCTTCGGCGTTTTAATGGTGGATCTGTAATTTGTTAATTATATTTCCCCTGCTAAATCTAACATGGTATTAGAGCTGGTGATTTTTCTTATCCAGGATCGATCTAGAAGTTTTTAACTTGAAGAGGTGAAGAATATTTAAGTTTATTTACGGATCTATGAAAACTTAAAATTTTCATAGTCATCTTCAAGAAAATCATGTTGAAACTTCCAGTTCCCACCTAAGTACTGTTTGAAAAATTGGTTAAATATGGGATAAATGACTATTTAGATCGTGTTTGAGATTTTGTATTCTTAGATATTTGCTTATGCATCTTGTTTCATTCATTTACTGTTTAAATCCGTCGTCTGCTAGCTTATTCTTAGAAATTTTAAGTTTTCACCCTGTTTATAGCTATTTGGGTCATTTTTGACTTTGGATCCGAAAGATTTATTTAGATCCAATTTTTTTGGGGCTTCTAAGTCCATTCTAGCAATAAAAATCTTTATTTTTCACTAGTTTTGTCTTTGGGAGGCTTGAGCCAATCATTTTGCACCATCTGGCTTTGTTTTCTTGCTTTTATTTAGATCTTATCGATTTTGCAAAGCTTGGACCAATAGAATTGCTCCAAATAGCTTTGTTATCCATTTTTAAATATTTACAAAGCCATATGCACTCTTAGAGTTCCAAGTGGCTTCCATCTAACACCTTTCTATCTTTGCGAAGCATGATCCAAACTTCTATTGCCATCTAGCTTCACTCTGTTAGTCTTATTTGACATTTTTTTCTTTCTGCAAAGTTCTTTTGACTGCGAAGCTTGAGCCAATCATTTTTCTCCAGCTAGTTTCGTATTGTAAGTTTTTGCGAAGCCTGAACCAATCAGAAGGCTCCATCTTTCTTCATGGTGTCAGTTTTATTGTTTATCTGATTGTTAGTCACGAAACGCAAGCCAATAAGGGCTTTACGTGTGTCTCCACATTGTCAGACTTGGCTTAACTATCCTATGTCATTTGCGAAATACAATACAATAGGGAAGTTCCAAGTCTCTTAATATTTCGCATTATAAGTTTGATTTTAGCTTTCTTTTGTCATATGTGAAGGGTAAGCCAATAAAATTTCTCTAAGTATCTTTTATTTTGCATTTGTCATATTTTCAAAATCCGAGCTAATAGAATTGCTCCATATTTCACATTTGTTAGTCTTTTCATTTGTGGCAGTGGTTTTCTAATTCAAATTTTCCACCTTTTCACATTTCTCAGTCTTGTGAAAAGTGATCCATTTAAAAGGCTCCAAGTGTCCTCAGTTTGCTTTAGCCATTTAGACACGTACATCTCTTTTTCACATTTTTCACTCTTTGTCAGACTTGTAAAGTGCGAGCTATTTAAAAGGCTCCACGTATCTTTTTTTTTTATTAGTATTTGTCAAATTTGTGAAGCGTGAACCAATTATTTTTTGACATGTATATTAATATTTTAATTGTGTTAATCTTCGCAAGTGTTAGCGTGTTAGTCTTTGCTTTGGCTTAGCCACTTAAATTGTGACATCTGTCTTGTACCTCTTTTGGACTTGAACTTTATTTTAAGTTTGGTTTATTTTGGGGACTTTAAGTCCACTCAAATCAATCTATTAAAAGTTGGTGGAAATCCACCAAGTGTTGAGCCTTTAGTCGTTAAATTTTCGACAAGTGGCTCTTTTTGACTAAGACTTTGATTTCGCATTGTGTCATAATGCAAAAAATCAATCTAATTAATTCAAGACACGTGTATATGGTTCTTTTTTAATTAATTGTCTTTTTTCTTATTAGTTGCATTATAAAATGCAAGCTAATTAAAAAGTGAAACGTATATTTATTTTTCGTTGTTGTCAATCTTGTCATAGTTTTTTTGACATGTGTTTTTTTTTTTTTACTATTGTGGACCCAAAAGGACATTGGCTTTAATTTTTAAAGATTTTGCATCCTCTAGAAGATCTACTTTAAAGCCAACAAGTACCTTTCTTGGTATTGTTGATTTGTGCCACATTTCGCACCTCGCCTTTTCTATTTTTTAACTTTTTTAATTTGTTAAGTAGCTCATTTTGAGCTTGTATAGCTTACTTTTGAGCTTGCCCCGTTGAGTTGCTAAATAACTCGTCAAGCTACTCTAGCTCGACTCAGTCTAAGCTTGATGTTACGAAATCAATCTATTAGTGCTCCATTGGTAAATAATAATTACGTTAGTAATTATTATCATGTAATATTGTGTTTGTAAATATGTTAGTATTTTGTTATATAGTTGTTATATAAAACAACTTATAACAAATACGGGTGAATGAGTTTTAACAACTCACTGTGAATAGGAGTATTGTTATATCAGATTCCTATTTTATAGGAACGACTTATTCCTATATATTTGTATGAGATCCCGTATGAATAAAATATAGAAAATCAATAATATATGCTGTATTATTTCTGTATAAACTGGTGTTATGCTTTTCCTTTGGTTTCAGAGCGGTTTCGATTAATCTGTGAAGGGATTTTTTCTTCGATGTTATTAATTGTGATGGAAGGATATTAAGAATTTAAGGGGCAATGTATGTCTGCATATTGCCCTTTTTTATGCACGAGAAGATTTGAGTGTCGTATGAAGATATTAGTTTAGTTTCATATATGTATTGATTATTTTTGCATGCGAGAAGTCTGCATTTCTTTGTGAATTACAAAGTGAAATTTTAGATTGAAACGACTTGATTCGGAGCTTGTGTGAAAAGCGGTTTTGATGCCCTCATAAAATAATATTTGTTGAAGTTTTGATCAAATCGCTGGCAGAATTTGTATAGATCTGTGAATCTTAATCTTTCTACTCTACACAGATTTCAGTCAGAGCAATGGTTTGGCTTGATTTTTATTGATCTCTGCCCAGATTACATTCTCATCTAGATCACAGTGTTTGCTGACAGGAGACAGAAGGGCCTTCACGTAGATTTCAAAAACAAAGCAGCCAATTCAATTGGATTCTCCATCACCGTTCTTGCTATCACCGTCCATTTTTTGTTCTGCGCATTGAATTTGGGTTACGAGAAATAATGAGAGAGGACGTCAGTCAGCAAATCCTGCCTCCGCCAATAACGGGTGAATTCGTTTCATTCAAAGCTTTGTGATCATTTTAGCGCGGAGCTGGGTTTTGGTGTGACAATTGAGGTTTGATTTAGGGTCATGAAAAGAGATTGAAAAATGCGACCACATTGCAATCTCAACTTGCATGCATAAGAACTTTTGAACTTCAATATTGCTCCGAATCATCTTCACCGGGCCACCGTCCACTCTTCATGCCACGTAAGAAGTCCACGTGTCTTAGGATTCTTTAGACATATTATTCATTAGATAATTATTTTTATCTTGTCGACATTGGTTTGTAATTAGTTTAGATTACAAATCAAGTATTTAGTGTCCATTAATATTAATATGTGCTTCAATTTTTAATGTAATGTGATAAAATAAGAAAGTGTTGAGTAATCTTATAGTTTGATTAAATGTCTAAAATTGTGTCGTTAAAAAGAGTCAAAAATTGTTGTTGTAAAATTGTTATTTGTCGTCTCATTTATTGTTTAGTCAGTATAGTCAAATTGCTTAGTTGGAAATTATATTTTCGTTATTATTCAAAAAGTCAAGTGTTGTCTTGTCACATTTGAGTTATTATCACTTTGTCTATTGTCTCGTCTTAAATCTTGTGTTTAGGTGAATAATAGGTTATCAAGTCTAATGTTTTTGTCATTATAAAAGTCAAAAATTGAGTGATTAGTCTTTGTCAAAATAGTCAGAGTCAAGGTGTCAAAAATATATTTGTGTCATTTTGTTATCGTCATTTAGGTGATTATTAGGAAAATTGTCAAAAAAAAATAAAAAAAAATTCCCTGCATTTCAACTGGACGCACTATCAGTGGAATCCGACGTCCTCTGATATGCATTTGAGCTCCATGATCAAATCCAGCTGAGCTAGCAGCATGAAACCGGAGGCAGGAGGCATCGGAGGTTGGAGGTCATTCAGCGACCTCTCGTCAGTTGCCAACGACGGGGCCGCATATCAGCTTTGGTGACATGTGTGTGTGTGCAGTTTGATTTCAGTGCTTCCAATGTGGTGTGCCTCAATTTGCAATGATCTTGTTTTTAATAAGTGGAAATTTCACATTGAGGGGGGAACATCATTCCAATGTTCCATTTCCAGTGTGTCAGCTTTTTCTATGTATGTATGAGCAATAGATTTCAGCAGAATTTCCTATGTTATTCCCTGTAGTGAGATGTGACGAGGGCTGAGAATAGTACTTTGCATATCATGATGTGGTTGTAGGTAAACCACTTGAAAACCTTCATTTGTGGTTTGTGGTAAACCAATAGCAAAACCACCATTCTTGGTTGTTGGTAATCCATTCGCAAAACCATCACTTTGTGGTTTGTGGTAAACCAATTGCAAAACCACCATTCTCGGTTTGTGGTCAACCGTTTGCAAAACCATCCCTGAGGTTTGTGATCATCCTGTGAAAATCACTAGATCATGAGCAGGTGCAAGTACAAAGGCAGGTTTTCCCCATGTTCACACTAAGGGGGGGAATGTTAGGAAATCAATCTATTAGTGCTCCATTGGTAAATAATAATTACGTTAGTAATTATTATCATGTAATATTGTGTTTGTAAATATGTTAGTATTTTGTTATATAGTTGTTATATAAAACAACTTATAACAAATACGGGTGAATGAGTTTTAACAACTCACATGAATAGGAGTATTGTTATATCAGATTCCTATTTTATAGGAACGACTTATTCCTATATATTTGTATGAGATCCCGTATGAATAAAATATAGAAAATCAATAATATATGCTGTATTATTTCTGTATAAACTGGTGTTATGCTTTTCACTTGATTAGCTCACCTGTAAACTCGACCTTGACTAAGCTCTATCAAATTCATCTTAAATTAAACTAAATCAAGCTATTGTTTTGTTAATTTAAAGTTGTTTGCATTCATATAAGCAAATTAGAAGATCTATCGCTAGTTATTTTGTCTCTGTTTGGCTTCCTTGATTTTTTTAGTTGTATTTGTCTCCATTTCCATCTGAGCATTAAAATGGCTAGTTCTTCTAGCTTTTATTTACATAAGTCTCAACTCTTAAATGGAAAAAATTATAGCATATGGAGAGTTTGATTGAAATCTTGTTTTATGGCTAGGAAGCTATGGGACCTTGTGATTGGTATAGAAAAATGTCCCACAGGGAGACAAGCTACCCTTGAAAATCTTAGCTCCTTCTCTCAAAGATATCAGGAAGCTCTATCCATCCTATTGCAAAGCATTAGAGATGAATTCTTGATGCATATAGGCCATATGGACTCGCTTGCAAATGCATGAAGTAATTACAAACCATGCATGAAGGAAATAGGTTTTATAAGATCTTTAAACTAGTTTTAGAGATTTTTACAACACCTATGAAGGGGGAAGAGAAAATTGTCATTTATTTAGCTAAAATTAAGAACATTAAATCTCAATTAGATGGTTGTAACTATGAACTATTTAAAGATAAGATGCTATATTTCATTGTACAGATCAATATACAAGAAAATTTCAGAAATTCTATCTTCATTCTTAACTCTAAGTATCAGAATGAGAATGATCTTCCTAATTTATACACGTTGTCTTCTTTGTTAATTCAAGAAGAGTGTGTTATGGAAAATTTTGATTCCAAAGAGAATGCTACTCAGGCACTTCTCACTCAAGAATAAAAAAATAAACCTTCTAGATTCAGAAATCAAAAACCATCTCTTAAACCCCATTGTAAAGACAAGAAATCAAGAAACTTAAGAGTAAGTTTTGATGGTAGATGTCACAACTATGGAAACTTTGGCCATAAGAAAGAGGATTGTAAATCCAAAAAGAAGTCAAATTTCAGAAATAGGAAATGGAATAAATCATATCAAAATCAAGATGAAATTGATGAGAATAATCATAGAGCTAATTTAATGACTCTATGAACTATATAGAAATCATAAATATAACTGAAAAACATGCAAAAAAATATTTTTTAAAGATTTTTCTTCAGTCTTCTCTAGTAGTTTAGCATATATGACATGTCTAGACCTCAAAAGGGTGCCTACATGGTCATTTTTCAAAGCAAAATTCACATAAATCCATGAGTGTGTCCATTGTTTAATGGATCATGTTTTCAGTGAATGCTTGGTTATTCTTGAATAATTTTATTATTTTTTCATATGTGTTATCTATCAAGTCTTATCTCATTATGTAAAGACTTAGAATATGAAGATATACATAGGTTGATAAATCATTTTATGTGATTAGTAAAATATTATTATATGCATATCAAATGACACTTGGGGATGCCTTTGTGTTTGTATTGGAGATGTCCAATACTGATTGCATCTAATATATATTTTACAAAGTGTAATATGTTAGAAGTCTTTCAACATATTTGTTATTTGTTAAGCATAGTGATATGTTAGTTGTTATACAACTAGTGTTTAACCTTTATACTTGGTTAAAAGTGAAAATATTTTTTGATCTATATTATGCTTATTATGATATTTGTTGATGTTGTGTTGGATATGCAGTTGGATTTGTGTTCAATTTTTTATGCAGGTGTCATCACTTGGAGCAACAAAAGAGCCATGTGGCTAAAGAGGCTGCTAGAAGTGATGCACATATGTGAAGGCCAGATTGCTCTTGATAAAGAATCCAGTTCAACATCAGAGATTATGTTGTAGATACCTTCCCCAAGCCATTTTGTGTTGGGAACTACTTCAACTTTTGTGCCTTATTGGGCCTATCAGAGTTACCATTTAGGGGGAGTGTGCATGACAATGCCACTTCTTGATGGCTTATTATAAAAGACTCAAGTCAGCTTTTAAGAGTGGATCATGACCACCCACTCTGTATGTAACAAAGTGATCCTTAAGGTATTGGTTACATATGGTTGTAACATTGTATGTGAACTGTAAGTCTCATGAGAAAATGTATTAGGTAGCTCGTTGTAAAATGCCAATACTTCCTCAATTTTGTAATAAGTAAATGTGTCACACTATGTGAAGCTACTTGTAAATCCCAGTGAAGCTTTAGTTATGGGTTTGCTTTCGTTTATAAAAGGCTCCATATTCTAATGCAAGTCTTCATATGTAAAGCACTAGTCTTAAGAATTTCTGTATGGGAAGATCTGTATGATTTCCCTTATTTTCATGCTAGCCTGAATCATTGATGTTGATTCATGGATTTGTAAATCCTTTTAAAGAAAAAGGTAAATTTGGCATGTCTGATTTTTCTTCCCGCTTAACATTAAGGGGGAGTGTTGGGGTGATAATGTCAAGTGGGATCTACCATTGTAGTACGCCCCAATATTATTAAAGTTTGTTTAATCAAACTGTATTGTGAAGGTATTTACATTTAAGAGTGAAGTGGCCTGACCGATTCACCTACCCACATTGATGTGAGTGATCCCCCTCGAGATTGACTTTCTACAATGTATACATTTGTACAGAATGACATAAAGACTGAGATCTGATTATAAGATGCAATCGATGATCATTATATCAACTAATCCAGAAAAAGAGCTCTACAGACATTGTAAAAGAATGAGGAGTGAAGTGGAAGTGTTGGGTTAAACTCGTGTAAATTCTTAATACAGAAAGTGATTTACCAGTGGAATTTTTTCCTTCAGGTTTCTCCACTTAAATCTAGTGCTATCTATCTCTTGTCCTTGATTTTATTTTCTTTTAGCTCTTGCTCATTAAGCTCTGTTATTCGTGATCTATTTTAAGCTCTTTTTTGTATCTAATCAACTACATATCATAATCTATGATATTTAGAATTTTTAATGGTGGATCTGTAATCTATTGATTATATTTTCCCTGGTAAATCTAACAAAAAACCTAACGTGAAGACCTTGAAACACAGCCTAAAAATCCGTTAACCTAAAAATCTTGAAAATGTAAAATTATATCAATTGCATATATCTAAAAACATTGAGCTCGATATCAATGTTGAGGTACACATCTTTGATTTGTCACATATGACATTAACAAATAACTCCATCTTCTTTGACAGTTTCTTATTGGCTTGGGACAAATAACCATAATGTAGCAACACCACTATATTAGGCTAAATAAACTTTTTTCAAAAATGGGACCCCAAAATCCACTACATGGCTAAGATATGATGACTTTTAATTGATTTCTCTAAGTAAAGGAAAAAAATTCCAAATGATAGTCAAATGAAGATCATTTTTTTAGAAGTTAAAAAAAGAGGCACTATGCCCCACTATTTAAAATATATACACAAAAAGACCTGGTAGACCAAGTATAAGTTCAAAAAACACCACCGCCTATAGGTGGTGAGATCATATAACAATTAAGCTAATTTTAATCAAAATTAAATACACATGACCTAGTAGACCTGAGACTATACATCCTCCTCCTCTAATGAGCTGGAAACCACGACTATGGGCTTTTTAGCATTTCTAGCCTCTTCCTCAATTATTAGATCTGTCATTGATTCCACCCGTTTAGAGTCTTCAAACAATGAAGATAAAATTTAGCATCTTAAATTAATATATTTTATGTTATTAAAATATATAAAGAGATACATGCCAATAATTCATTGGATCCATAAAATGAAGAATAATGCACGCAACATAAACATATTAGTTTGACCAACAATTCAAACATGAACACCATATAATTCTAAAAACTCAAAATAAATTCATCATACTTACATACAAGTTCCCATTTGGGAAGAATCTAAAATCATCTTAATGTTGATGATACATTAGCACACTTATCTTAAACACACCTATAAACAAATGCAAAGATATAATAATTTCAAGACCTTTATCTTAGTTTCTTTGCGTACCCCATTGATTAATAGATCCATTAGCTTCTCCCCAAATTTCCTAGTGATTGGTGAGTAATGTTATCAGTCTAATTACACCATAATGTCAGTTCGAAAAACTTTCCAAGTAAAAACCAAGTTCTAAATTCTAGTATATGGCCAAGATATTACTAGTTTTTAAAATTAATTTCTTAAGTGTCGATCTATTGAACATCATATTTGAAGTTAAATTTCTTTGTGTCAGTGAAATGAACCTTAAATTTAAAATCAAAATTTAATTATTAACAACTCATAGACATTACAGTCCACCTATTGCTATATAATTTACTGACATAGAGATCTTAATAAAAAAACTAAAGTTCAAAACTCCAAAGCTCATACGAGTCTTGTTTCTCAGTTTCTTTGCCCCATGAATAGTCTTTGGATTACAAATGGTCAGTTAAGAGAAGGCCACATCAAATTAGGGTCCCCCTCCTTACACTCAAATCTTATCAGGTGGGGTAGCAAAATATTGGGAGGGACCATGTCAAATTCAAAATTTTTCCTTAACCAACCAAAGAAAATATAAAAAACTAAGGTCCCTATCAAATTCAAAAAGCTTCCTAAGGTCCCTAAGAAAATATAAAAAACTAAGGTCCCTAAGAAAATTTTGGGAGCGAAGGAAGCTTTGATTAATAGGGGATAGTTCAGTAATTCCTCCTTACTTACCTTAATCAAAGTACATCGTGAGGGGAAATGCTATTATATTCAATTAGCCATACACTATTGTATGTCATTAATATGTGCTTGCAATATTATTCTCAATATAGTGTGGATAATTAACTCATTGTTACATAGTTATCCCCATAAATTAATAGAGAAGAGTATGATTTTTTTTATTGAATTGATTGACTTCTGCTATTAATAGCCTCTTCTCAGACTTTTCACAAGCTAAATAATATTAAAACCAGAACCCTAGCCTCTTAGATTTTGTTTATAATATCATAGGGAGCTAGTGCAGGGTATTCATTATGGAAAAGAGTTATCATTACTCTATCAAGTTCAATCTAGAGACATTTACTTAAATTTTAATAGTTATGCCACCCTTGATAATGTTATGTATGTGTTTTAAGATTTCATTGACTTATTATATATGCATGTATGTGGGTGAGTATATTATGGTTGTTTACAATTTTTTTGGAGAGTACCCAAAAACTTTAATAATTATCAGCTATTAAAGTATATAATTGACAATAATTAATAGTTCTAGATAGAATTGATGAATGATAGTTCCTTTGAGTTTATGAGCATGGTCAAATTTTTAAGTCCTTTTTTGAGATTTTGATTATGATGTAAGATAAATAGGTATAAAATTCAAGGTAGGAAATTTACTCATGCTCTTTTCCAAAATGATCATCTTGTTTCCCATACTTTTTTTTGAAATTACACTTAGTTTCAACAGATTTAGGCCATTTGGTTTAAATCAACCAGAACATAAACATGTGGAAGAAAGAAAAAACCAATGAGGACAATTTATGAACTTACTCTAAGACATAGTCATTATAGATAATGTATAAAGAATAAAATCATCGGAGCAGTCTGTCATAAGTAGGTGAATATGGTCAATTCACATTAGGTTCTCCAAAATGTAGATGTAATTTGAAACTCATTACCTATAAGATGAAAGATAATAACTTGAGAACTCCAAAAGAACATAAAATTAATAACTCTGAAATTCGAAGATCAACATCCCCAAAACTTAAAAAACCAAAAAACCTTGAAATCATAATCCTTGAAACCATAAACCTCAAATTAAGTCAATATTGAACCCATAAACTTAGCTAACACATAATGTTATTAATATAAAGCACCTCAAAAACATAAACATAAAAATCAAAACTTTAATACCAAAATATCTAAACTTATAAACCTTGATAGTATATACCTTCACCAAGGAAACCCAAAAAGGAGAAATGTATGTTGATATAAAACACCTCAAAACCTTAAACCTAAAACTTGAAAATTGAAACATTCAACTCAAAATTGGAATATTTACACCTAGAAGCCTCAAAAGCACAAAACATAAAAAGCTTGGGAACTCAAAACTTTAAATTCTTAAACCTGAAAATTTTCAAAAACCTTAAGGACTACAAAAAAATTATGAACAACCCAAAAAAATGGTACTTGAAAATCCCAAACTCAAAAACCACAGATCTGAAAACAAAAAACCTAAATGTTATAAAGGGCCTTTAAAACTTGAAACTCAAAAAACTAAAAGCCTCAAACATGAAAACCTCAAATTCAAAAAAGTAAAAAAATAGCAAAACAAGAAACTTGAAAACTCTAAACTTAAAATCCCCATAAATATTAAATATTGATTCCCAAAATTTGGAAATTATAAAATTAGAAACTAGAAAAAAATAAACCCAAAAATAGTGAAAATGAAAATTTTGAAAAATAAAATTTACATTGATATAAAGAACCAACAAATTAAAACCTAATACATGAAATGAGAAACCCTAATAATCAAAATATGAAGACCTAAACATAAAACTACTTCAAAAGCTAAAATATTTGAATCTACAAGATTCAAAATTTGAAACATTTGAATAAGGAAACCTTGAGAACACTAAAAATTACATTGATATAAAATGTTGTTGAAACCCATGTACCCTAGAATTGATAAAATGAAAGCCAAGCATTGTAAGCCCTAAACATGAAAATCATGAAAACAAAAATAACCTTGACACTCAAAATGCATAAGCCCCAAATTTGAGAACCTTATAATGCGAGTCTTTAAACTTGAAAACCCCAGACCTTGAATCAAAAATCCTAGAAAACACAAAAATATCAATTGATATAAAGTGCCCTCAAACCCAAAACCTAAAAATAGAAATAAAAAACTAAACACGAATACCCTGAAACACAAAACCTAAAATCCCTTAAACTAAAAGTGTTGAAAATGTAAAATTAAATCGATTGCATCTATATAAAAACACCGAGCTCGATATCAATCTCAATGTACACATCTTTAATTCGTCCCATATGACATTGCCAAATACTTCTAACTTCTTTGAGAATTTCTTATTGGCTTGGGACAAATAACCACAATGTAGCAACACAACTATATTAGGCTAAATAAAATATTTTCAAAAAAAGGGGCCCCAAACTCCATTACATGGATAAGATATGACAACTTTTAATTGATTTCTCTAAATAAATGAAACAATTCCAAATGATAGTTAAATGGAGATCGAATTTAACATCTTAATGAATATATTTAATATTATTAAAATATATAAAGAGACACATGACAATATTTCATTAGATCCATAAACTAAAGAATAACACACGTGGCGTAAACATTTTAGTTTGACCAACAATTCAAACATGAACACAATATAATTCCCACAACTAAAATAGCTTCGTCATACTTGCGTCCAAGTTCCACATACATTTGGGAACAAACTAAAATCATCTTAATGTTGATGATACACTAGTATACATATATTAAATACACCTATAAATAAATGGAGAAATATAATAATTTGATTAGTGAGAAATGTTATCAATCTAATTACACCATAATGTTAGTTCGAAAAACTTTCCAAGTAAAAAAATAAATTCCAAATTCTGATATATGACCAAGATATACTAGTTTTTTTATTGTCGAGCTAGTGAACATCATACCTATTTGAAGTTAAATTTGTTTGTGAAAGTCAATTCAACCTAAAATTTAAAATCAAAATTTAATTATTAACAACTCGTACAGTCCACCTAATATGCCGACATAGAAATCATAATTACAAAAACCAAATTTGAAAACTCATACGAGTCTCGTTTCTCGGTTGCTTTGCACCACGAATAGTCTTCGGATTACAAATGATCGGTTAAGAGAAGACCACGTCAAATTAGGGTTCCCCTCCTTCCACTCAAGTCTTATCAGGTGGGGTACCCAAATATTGCGAGGGACCGTGTCAAATTCAAAAATCTTCCTTAGCCAACCAAAAGAAAATATAAAAAACTAAGGTCCCTATCAAATTCGAAAAGTTTCCTTTGTCACATCAACAGATCATCTCAAACGGTTGAGGGTCAGTGCTCAAAACGACGAGGAAAAGAATCAAATCGGGTTGCGAGGTTTAAATTAAAAAAATAAATGCTAATGTTTATTTAATTATGTGTTTTTTAATCGAGATGCAAAGCTTACCAACGAAGGGAAAAAAAACAAAAGGATCATTCCTTTCTTATATAAAACTCGGTTAGCTAAGTACTCATTTACAACGTTCCCCTTTAAACCATGACAACCACACGGAGGAAAAGGGACATTAATTTTAAGAGAGAATCCACGTGGAAAATATAAAGTAAACCCAAATAATTCATCACCCATTTCAAAAATATTTTCAAAGGAGAAGAGAGAATAAATACAAAAATAATTCGCTGCCCATTACAAAATGTTTCCCAACTAGTAAAAGAGAATAAAAACAAATAATTCATCGTCTTTTTAAAAATACTAATATTCTAAGAGGAGTGAAGAGAATAATTTTTTTATTATATTGATGAGCATATAGGGACAACGACTTTCTACGAGTGAGTGATAAAGTGAATTAAATTAGACAAAACAATAACTTCATATTAACTTATAAAGTTGAATAAATAAAGACCAAAATCTTTTAACGCGAAACAAGAATAAGCATATTGAAAGTAACAATATTTCACATCAAAGCAAAAATAACTATATTTAAAATCAACATTACTTCACATTGTCTTCTTAAAAGTTAAATATATATTATTATGTCAGTGGTCATCTCTGTGTCGGGAGGTATTATTATTGTTGGTTCTTGCAATGAGGATGGGGATATTTGGATTTGCATGTAGGAGAGCCATCTAGTTTGGGTGCCCTTCCTCACGAGGATAT